>JARQOC010000007.1:48820686-49381136 GCA_033576535.1 Allobates femoralis | reverse complement strand
AGCCTGTAAAACAGTATACAGCTGCCAGGAAATAACCACGGTTGGCATACCTTGCTAAAATACATGATCACACTTCATAATCTGAAGACCCATTCATGAAGAAGACCCAATGTAGGGTCGACAACGTTAATGGTCGTCCAGAAGTTGCAAAAAATAAAAACCACAAAGAAATTTCATCTCCGGTTTTTCTTATCTAGTGTGCCAGGGATTCTATTCTTCTACATTGGATAATTTTTCCCTAGAGCACCTAATTGGGTGTTGAGCCAGACTATTATATCCTATCCATAGGGCGTCAGTCACACAAGCAAGTGTGATGTAGAGTGTCTGCATGCAGCCTATTGATCAGACCTATACTATTAGATAAGGTGGGCTAATGTGGAGGTATTGGCTGATATTTTGGCCCAAAACATGCAAGCTCGTAACCCACCATCACGGGTCCTTAACACTATATTAAAAAATAATAATTATAAAAAAGGACATAATTTCAGAAAAACTCATGAAAAGCAGACAAAACTTCTGATACCAAATGCACTTAGGAGGATGCAGCAAGCCCCAATGATAAAGGCAACACAGGTGCATAATACTGATGCTTTTGGTGAGTTTGTGTTAAATTATGTCCATTTTATTCTTGTTACGTATTGACTGCCTTGTAGTATGGAAGTGCTGCTGCTGTGATTTAAATGAAGCCTTTTTTCCCTGCTCTCAGTGCGGAGAGAGGAACCTAATGAGCGGGAGCTGAGAGTACAGGTGTGTGTGATGAATATGATTCATGCTTAGGTGAGCTGAGGGGTGTGTCTGGGCTGGTTGCTCCCCACCCCTCGGCCATAAATGGGTCAGATCGCATCCACCTATTGTTGCTGATTCAGTTCACTTCTGGACTGTGACCTGGTGTGAGCAGACGCTGATCTGAAGCTGCTGTGTTTTTTTTCCCTTGGAAGTTGCTGAGCTCCGTGGTCTATGGGTGGAGGTAGGGGCTTAGGCCTAGGGCTTCTCAGGAGCTTTAGGGACTTTGGCTGGCGGCTTGAACCTCCTCACCTTTAGAGGTACCTTTGAGATCAGGGCGAGCCAGGGACCCCAGTATCAGGCCAGAGCAGGCTCCCCTGATCCACTTCATCCAGCTCCTGGCTACTCCAACCCCACCCAGCGTGACAATTCTGTTAACCTTGTGAAACTGAAAAAATTGGGTTCGAAGTACCTTTTGTTGGGGAAAAATTATTTTTTTTAATTTTCTCGGGTCAACTTTATAAAATTCTGTGAAGGACCTGGGGGTTTAAGGTGCACCAAACATCTAGAGAAGGTGCTTTGAGGGGTGTTCTTTCCAAAATCTTTTCACGTGTGAGGTTTCCACTGTTTAGGCACATTAGGGGCGCTCCAAACACAACATGGTGTCAACTATCTATTCCAGCCAATTTTCTATTTCAAAAGCGAAATAGCGCTCCTTCTCTTCTTAGCCCTGTCATGCACCCAGTTTCCACTGTTAGACACATATGTGGCTTCTCCAAACATGACACCCACTATCAATTCAAGACGATTTTGCTTTCCAAAACTGAAATGGTGCTTTTTCCCTTCTGAGCCCTAACGTGCACCAAAACATTAGTTTCCCAGCACATATGGGGTATCAGTATACTTAGCAGAAGTTGCACAAGAAATTGTATGGTGCATTTTTCCTGTTATCCTTATGAAAATAAAACATTTGAGGCTAAAATAAAATTTTTTATTTTTTTTATTTTTTTTTCAAAGTTATAAAATTCTATGAAGCATCTGGGGGTTCATCATACATCTAGATAAATTCCTTGAGGACTCTAGTTTCCAAAATAGGGTCACTGGTTGGGGTTTTCCACTGTTTAGGCACATCCGGGACTCTCCAAACAAGACATGTCGTCCACTATCTATTCCAGCCAATTTTATCTTCAAAAAATGTAATCGCGCTCTCTTCCTTTTGAAGACTGCCACATAGTTTTTCTTCCTCCTTATATAAGGTATCAGCGCACTCAGGAGAAAATGCACAACAAATTGTGAGATCCATTTTCTTCTGTTATTCCTGTGAAAAGTAAAAATGGAGAATAAATAAAATTTTTTGGAATAAATGTGATTTATTATTTTCATGGTTCAACATTTTAAACTTTTGTAAAGCACCTGGGGGCTCAATGTCCTCACTGCACATCTAGATAAATTCCTTTAGGGGTCTAGTTTCCAAGAAGGGGTCAATTGTGTGGGGTTCCACTGTTTAGGCACATCAGGGGCTCTGCAAACTCAACATAGCATCCGCTAACCATTCCAGATGATTTCGTGTTCAAAAGTCAAACGGCACTCCTTCCCTTCAGAGCCCTGCTGTGCGCCCAAACATTGGTTTTCCACTACATACGGGGTATTGACGAACTCAGGACAAATTGCACAACAAATTTTAGGGTCTATTTTCTCTTGTTAGTTTTATGAAAATGCAAAATTTGGGGCTAAAACAACATTTTTGTGATTTCTGGTTTTCACGGTTCAATGTTTAAAAAATTCTGTGAAGCACCTGGGGTTCAAGGTGCTTACCACACATATAGACATGTAGATAAATTCCTTAATGGGTATAGTTTTGAAAATGGGGTCACTTGGGGGGGAAGGGGTCACTCTTTAGGCACATCAGGGTCTCTCCAAACAAGACATGGTATCCACTATCTATTCCAGCAACTTTTGTCTCGAAAAATGTAATGTCACTCCTTCCTTTACTAGCCCTGCCATGTGGCCAAATAGTTGTTTTCCTCCTTAGATGAGGTACCAGTGTACTCAGGAGAAAATGCACAAATTGTATGGTCCATCTTCTCCTGTTACTCTTCTGAAAATAAAAAATTGTGGATATAACAACCTTTTATGAGGAAAAATATTATTTTTCTTTCACAGTTCAACATTTTAAAATTCTGTGAAGCACCTGAGGGTTCACAGTGCTCACCACACAGCTAGATAAATTCCTTAAGGGGTCCAAAATAGGGTCACTTGTGGGGGGGCTTCCACTGTTTAGGCGCACAGGGGCTCTCCGTACATGACATGGTGTCCGCTAATGATTCCAGACAATTTTGTGTTTCACAAGTCAAATGTCGCTCCTTCCCTTCCGAGCCCTGCTGTGTGCCCAAACAGTGGTTGTCGACCACATATTGGTCATCAGTGTACTCAGGACAAATTACACAATAAATTTTAGGGTTCATTTTCTCCGGTTACCCTTGTGAAAATGCAAAATTTGGGGCTAAAGTAACATTTTTGTTGGAAAAAAAAAAGGAAAATGTTCATTTTTACCTTCCACATTGCTTTAGTTCCTGTGAAGCACTCAAAGGGTTAATAATCTTCTTGAGCCGTCTGAGGGGTGCAGTTTTTGCAATGGTGTCACTTTTGCGTGTTTTCTGTGATTTAGGCCCCTCAAAGTCCTTCATATGTGATGTGGTCCCTAAAAATGTTGGAAAAATGAGAAATTGATTATGGACTTTGAAACCTTCTAACTTCCTAAGGAGCACAAATGTTTCCAAAATTGTGCTGATGTAAAGTAGACATGTGCGAAATGTTATCTATGAACTATTTTGTGTGATAGAAGTCTGTGGGTTAACGGAATAAAAACTCCAAAGATCAAAATTTCAAAATTTTCAATATTTTTGGCAAACATTGCGCCTCCACCACTTCCTGTGTGACTGCCCGGTCTCTGTGTGGTCATGTGACCTGCTGCCGGAAGTACAGTGTCCGCAAAGGTCAAAAGTGGGGAAAGAAGAGAAAATCGCGTTATTGGTAAGATTGATAATTTGTATAATTGGATTCTCCTATCAGTGATGAGTCCTGTGCAGAGATGTCATTATATTACTGTATTCTGTATGGGGTGGAGTCATAAGGTAACCTGACTCGGAGAACTAGCCACATACCCTAGCCAGTGCCAGCTCAGGCACCCTCCCCCGCCGCCACCACCACTGCAAAGCGCCAGCCCCAGGAACACTCCCCCGCTGCAACTACCACAGAGCGCTAATCACAGGCACCCTCCCCCGCCGCCACCACCGCAGAGTGCCTGCTCCAAGCACCCTCCCCTGCTGCCACCACCGCAGAGTGCCTGCTCCAAGCACCCTCCCCTGCTGCCACCACCGCAGAGCACCAGTCCCAGGAACCCTTCCCCATTGCTACCACTGCAGAGCACCAGCCCCCAGGAACCCTTCCCCATCGCTACCATCGCAGAGCACCAGCCCCAGGAACCCTTGCCCATCGCTACCATCGCAGAGCGCCAGCCCCAGGAATCATTCTCCACCACCACCACCGCAGAGCACTAATCACAGGCATCCTGTCCCGCCGCCACCACTGCAGAGCACCAGCTCCAGACATCCTCCCCCTGCCGCCACCACCGCAGAGCACCAGCCCCAGGAACCCTTCCCCATCGCTACCATCGCAGAGCACCAGCCCTAGGAACCCTTGCCCATCACTACCATCACAGAGCGCCAGCCCCAGGAATCATTCCCCACCACCACCACCGCAAAGCGCTAATTACAGGCATCCTGTCCCGCTGCCACCACTGCAGAGCACCAGCTCCAGGCATCCTCCCCTGCCGCCACCACCGCAGAGCGCCAGCCCCAGGAACCCTTCCCCACCACCACCACCACAGAGTGCTAATCACAGGCATCCTGTCCCACCGCCACCACTGCAGAGCACCAGCTCCAGACATCCTCCCCGCCGTCATCACCACCGCAGAGCGCCAGCCCCAGGAACCCTTCCCCACCACCACAGAGCGCTAATAACAGGCATCCTCTCCCGCCGCCACCACCACAGAGCGCCAGCTCCAGACACTCTCCCCCACCGTCATCACCACAGAGCGCCAGCCCCAGGCTCCCTCCTCCGCCGCAGGAGCACCAACCCCAGGCACCCGCCCCACCGCTCCAAAGAGGTGTCTAGACACCCTTCCCCGCCACCACCACCACCACCGCAGAGTGCCAGCTCCAGGCACCCTTCCCTGCCTCCACCACCACTGAGCGCCAGCCCCAGGAGCACCAGTCCCAGGCACCCTCCCCCACCGCAGAGCGTCAACCCCAAGCACCCTCCCCCGCCACTGGCACTACAGAGCGCCAATTCTAGGCACCCTCTCCTGCTGCTACCACCTCAGAGCGCTAGCCCCAGGCATCGTCCCCTGCCGCCATTGCCAGCATCAAAGAGCTCTAGCCCCACGTACCCTCTTTCGCTGCAATCACCACCACCGCATAGCGACAGCCCAAGGCATCATTTTCCGCCAGTAAGACTTTATTGGATCCCTAAGGCTACATTTAGACTGCATTTTTTTTCTCTTCTGTTCTGTTGCGTTTTTAGCTGTAAAACAGGAGCTGTCAAAAAAAACACACAAAAAAACGGATCCATTTTTGAAAGCGTTTTTTGATCTGTTTTGACTGCTGCGTTTTTTCCACCAATTTTAAAGAGCTCTTATGGGAAAATGGCAAGACAAAATGCTACAGAAACTGACATGTCCTTTTCCAAAATGGAGCTCTCCTAAAGTGAAAAAACGGATCACTTTAAAACAGCACAGTCTGAATGGCAAAAATGAAAACCCATAGACTTTGCTGTGGTGTCATGTGAGTGATCTGTTATCTGCAATGCACTGAAAAAAACGGATCAAAAACAAATGAAAAAATGCACAGTGTGAATGTAGCCTTACAGTTAAACGCATATAACAACTAAACAAGCAAAACATAAAATGTAACAGGCAACAGAGTCTCACCTTTCCGCTTACTCACCAGAAATTAGAAAATTCGTGCCTTCAGGACTTCCAGGGCCACTTAATCCAATCCAGCAGCACCCCGCTTTCGGCAGGCACCCACCAAGAAAGGAATAGCGGCAAGTTTAGGAAGCTGACCGGCACAGCGATGTCTTTTGCCAGGTGACCGAACTGTGCCAACCTGGATATCTTCCTTAAATATCACTGATATTCCAGCTGAATCCTGAATCTGAAGTCGATGCTGGGAGACTGGGGACGGAAGATGGGGGACGGGGGACGGGAGACGGGAGACGGGGAGAAGACGGGGACGGAGACGGGGACGGGGACGGAAGACGGGGACGGGAGACGGGGGAGGGAAGACGGGGGAGACGGAGGAAGACGGGGGAGGGAAGAGGGGGAGGGACGGGGAGGGGAGGGAAGAGGGGGAGGGAAGAAGGGAGGGAAGAAGACGGGAGGACGGGAAGACGGGGGGAGGGAAGACGGGGAGGGAGGAGGAGACGGGGGAGGGAAACGGGGAGGAGACGGGGAGGGAAGACGGGAGGGAAGACGGGAGGAAACGGGGAGGGAAGAAACGGGGCGAGGGAAAACGGGAAGACGGGGAGGGAAGACGGGGGGAAACGGGGGAGGGAACGGGGGAGGGAAGGGAGAGAAGACGGGGAGGGAGAGGAAGACGGGGGAGAACGGGGAGGGAAGACGGGAGGAGGGAAGACGGGGAGGGAAGACGGGGGAGGGAGACGGGGAGGGAAGAGGGGAGGGAAGACGGGGGGATGACGGGAGGGAACGGGGGAGGGAAGACGGGGGAGGGAAGGCGGGGGAGGAGACGGGGAGACGGGGAGGAAGACGGGGGACGGGGGGAGGGAGAAAACGGGGGAGGGAAGACGGGGGAGGGAAGACGGGGGGGAAGACGGGGGAGGGAAGACGGGGGAGGGAAGACGGGGGAGGGAGACGGGGACAGGGGAGGGAAGACGGGGGAGGAAGACGGGGAGGGAAGAACGGGGACGGGGAGGGAAGACGGGAGACGGGGGAAGGGGAGGGAGACGGGGGAGGAAGACGGGGGAGGGAAGACAGGGGAGGGAAGACGGGAGGAGGGAAGACGGGAGGGAAGGAACGGGGGAGGGAAGACGGGGGAGGGAAGAAGGGGGAGGGAAGACGGGGGAGGGAAGACGGGGGAAGCGGGGGAGGGAAGACGGGGAAGACGGGGAGGAAGACGGGGAGGGAGAGACGGGGGAGGGAAGACGGGGGGGGAAGACGGGGGAGGGAAGACGGGGAGGGGAGAAGACGGGGGAGGGAAGACGGGGGACGGGAGGACGGGGAGGGAAGACGGGGGGAGGGGAAGACGGGGAGGGAGAACGGGGGAGGAAGACGGGGGAGGAAACGGGGATGGGGAGACGGGGGAGGGAAGACGGGGGAGGGAAGACGGGGGAGGGAAGACGGGGGAGGGAAGACGGGGGAGGGAAGACGAGAGGACGGGACGAGGAGAGGGGAGGGAGAGGGAGACGGGGGAGGGAAGACGGGGGAGGGAAGACGGGGGAGGGGAAAGACGGGGGAGGGGGAGGAAGACGGGAGAGGGGAGAGGAAGGGGGAGGAAGACGGGGGAGGGGAGACGGGAGGAGGGGGAGGGAGGAAGACGGGGGAGGGAAGACGGGAGGGAAGACGGGGAGGGAAGACGGGGGAGGGAAGCGGGAGGAAACGGGGGAGGAAGACGGGGGAGGGAAGACGGGGAGGAAGACGGGGAGGGAAGAGGGGACGGGGGAGGGAAGACGGGGGGGGAGAGACGGGGAGGAGAAGGGAGGGAAGACGGGGAGGGAAGACGGGGAGGAAGACGGGGAGGGAAGACGGGGAGGGAAGACGGGAGGGGAGGGAAGACGGGGAGGGAATGGGGGAGGAAGACGGGGGACGGGGAGGGAAGACGGGGAGGGAAGACGGGGAGGAAGACGGGGAGGGAAGACGGGGGGAGAGAGACGGGGGGGGAAGACGGGGGAGGGAAACGGGGGAGGGAGACGGAGGAAGGGGGAGGGAAGACTGGGAGGAAGACGGGGGAGGGAAGACGGGGGAGGAAGACGGGGGAGGAGGGGAGGGGGAGGGAGACGGGGAGGGGAAGGGGGGGGGAAGACGGGGGAGGGGAGGGAGACGGGGAGGGAAGGGGGGAGGGAGGGGGAGGGAAGACGGGGAGGGAAGGGGGGGAGGGAAGACGGGGGAGGGGAGGGAACGGGGGAGGAAGAGGACGGGAGGAAGACGGGGGACGGGGAAGGGGAGGGGAGGGAAGACGGGGGACAGGGAGGAAGACGGGGGAGGGAAGACAGGGGGAAGACGGGGGACGGGGGAGGGAAGACGGGGGAGGGAAGACGGGATGGGGAGGGAAGACGGGGAGGGAAGACGGGGGAGGGAAGGCAGGGGACAGAAGACGGGGGAGGGAAGACGGGGAGGGGAGGGGAGACGGGGGAGGAAGACGGGGAGGGAAGACGGGGAGGGAAGAGGGGGAGGGAAGACGGGGAGGGAAGACGGGGGAGGAAGACGGGGACAGGGAGGGAAGAGGGGGAGGAAGACAGGGAGGGAAGAGGAGACGGGGGAGGGAAGACGGGAGAGGGGGTGGAAGCGGGAGACGGGGATGGAAGACGGGGACGGAAGACAGGGGGGAAGACGGGAGAGGAAGACAGGGGAGGGAAGAGGGGGGGGGAAAGAAGGGGGGGGAAGAAGGGAGGGAAGAGGGGAGGGAAGGGGACGGGGGAGGAAGCGGATGGAAGACGGAAGACAGGGAGGGAAGACGGGGAGGGAAGACGGGGGAGGGAGACGGGGGAGGGAAGACGGGGGAGGGAAGACGGGGAGGGAAGACGGGGACGGGGACTGGGGAGGGAAGACGGGGGACGGGGACGGGGAGGGAAGAGGGACGGAAGACGGGGGAGAGAAGATGGAGCGGGGGAGGGAAGACGGGGGAGGGAAGACGGGGAGGAAGACGGGGGAGGGAGACGGGGGGAGACGAGGGACGAAGACGGGGGAGGGAAGATTGAGACGGGGAGGGAAGACGGGAGGGAAGACGGGGAGGGAAGACGGAGGGAAGACTGTCCTCCTGCACCCGTCTTCCTCTCCTCTGTCCCCTGCCCCCGTCCTCCTGCACCCCGTCCTGCTCTCTCTGTCCTCCTGCACCCCCGTCGGTTGCTGTCTCTGTCTCCTGCACCCAGTCCTCCCTCTCTTCTGTCCTCCTGCACCCCCGTCCTCCTTCCTCTGTCCTCCTGCACCCCCCTCCTGCTCTCCTCTGTCCTCCTGCACCCCCATCCTGCTCTCCTGTCCCTCCTGCTGCTCCTCTTGCACCTCCGTCCTCCTCTTCCCTGTCCCTCCTGCTGCTCGGCTGTCCTCCTTCACCCTGTCCTCCTCTCCTGTCCCTCCTGCTGCTCCTCTTGCACCCCTGTCCTCCTTTTCCCTGTCCCTCCTGCTGCTCGGCTGTCCTCCTGCACCCCATCCTCCTCTCCTCTGTCCTCCTGCACCCCGTCTCCTCTCTCCTCTGTCCTCCTGCACCCCGTCCTCCTCTCCTCTGTCCTCCTGCACCCACGTCCTCCTCTCCTCTGTCCCTCCTGTGCTCCTCTTGCAGCACCCCTCCTCCTCTCCTTCACCCCCTCTCCTCTCCTTTGTCCCTCCTGCTGCTCCTCTGTCCTCCTGCACCCTGTCCTCCTCTCCGCTGTCCCTCTGCACCCCACAACTCACACACAGGACATTACCACAGATACAACTCGCACACAGGACACAACTCATAGAGACACAACTCACACAGAAGACACATACAACACACACAGAAGACACAACTCACACAGAAGACACATACAGCTCACACACAGAAGACACAACTCACACAGAAGACACATACAACACACACAGAAGACACAACTCACACAGAAGTCACATACAGCTCACACACAGAAGACACACAACTCACACAGAAGACACATACAACTCACACAGGACACATACAACTCACACAGAAGACACAACTCACACACAGAAGACACAACTCACACAGAAGACACAACTCACACAGAAGACACAACTCACACAGAAGACAACTCACACACAGAAGACACAACTCACACACAGAAGACACAACTCACACACAGAAGACACAACTCACACAGAAGACAAACTCACACAGAAGACAAACTCACACAGAAGACAACTCACACAGAAGACAACTCACACAGAAGACACACACAACTCACACACAGAAGACACACAACTCACACAGAAGACACATACAACTCACACAGAAGACACATAACAACCTCACACAGAAGACACAACTCACACAGAAGACATACAACTCACACACAGAAGACACAACTCACACAGAAGACACAACTCACACAGAAGACACAACTCACACAGAAGACACATACAGCTCACACACAGAAGACACAACTCACACAGAAGACACATACAGCTCACACACAGAAGACACAACTCACACAGAAGACACATACAGCTCACACACAGAAGACACAACTCACACAGAAGACACATACAGCTCACACACAGAAGACACAACTCACACAGAAGACACATACAGCTCACACAGAAGACACAACTCACACAGAAGACACATACAGCTCACACACAGAAGACACAACTCACACAGAAGACACATACAACTCACACACAGAAGACACAACTCACACAGAAGACACACACAACTCACACACAGAAGACACAACTCACACAGAAGACACATACAACTCACACACAAAAGACACATACACAACTGACACACAGAAGACACATACACAACTCACACACAGAAGACACATACACAACTCACACACAGAAGACACACAACTCACTCAAACACACATACAGACACACACACAACTCACACACACATTTTACAGATACCTCACACATACACTTGTTTCTGCTGCAGGAAGGGGCTACATATCCAGCTTCCCCTGCTCCCAGCAGCCGTCCCCGGGCAGCCCCTCCCCCACTCACTCCTCCTCTCTGCCTGCACAGCACAGGCACAGCAGGAGGTCCGTCACCTTTTCACCAGGAGGTTGGAGCTGCTTCTCCTCATCCTCCAGGCTCCAGCACGTCGCTCCTCTAATCCTCGTCTGCTCTCACTTCTTCCCGCGCAGTGCAGGAGGGCAAGAGCACGGGCCAATGAGCGGGCCTGATGACGACGGGGGGAAGTGGGGCCGGGGGTGTATGAGGGGGCGGGGCTTATGACCCGGCCAACGCAGGCATGAGCGGGCCTGATGACGATCGGGAAGGGGGGGGGGGGGTGGGAGTATGAGGGGGCGGGGCTTACAACCCGGCCAACACAGGCAGAAAAAAAAAAAGAAAAGAAATGACGCTGAGACGCCGCCCCCTATGAATGGCTCCGCCCTAGGCACGTGCCTACGAGTGCCTAATGGCAAATACAGCCCTGGCGGGGGTGTGACACCACAGTTTGTATAATTCATGGTGAACTGTGGTGCCTGATTTATGCCAAAATCAATCAAATCAGTCAAACACTCGTGTAAGATTTCTGGTGTGGTTACCAGGGGTGCACACCACTCATCATATACTCCTGATTCATGAAGAAGTGTGCACCTCATCATGAATTAGAAGTGTCTGACCCCACAAGGTCCCCACATTGTGGTATGGGGGAAAATCACTAGTCTGGATGTATTGGGATCAACATCGTTTTAAGGAGCATTCCACCCGGGACCCACCAAAAAAATAACCCAATAAATATTAAAAATGATCAATATATGCACAGCAATGTCAAAATGACTTGCTGTGCATATTCATAATCCATTTTTTTAACTTGTTTTAACCAATTAAGGCTTTGTAAGCAATGAAGTTACTAATATTAGTTACCTGATCATTCCACTATTATACATATACATTTTTTAAAAAGGAGACCTGACACAAAAATTACAAATATGACAAAAAGATGATAAACACCATCAGTGATTTCCTGAAACATCTTCTGCTTCGAAAACTCAGTGGGTACATCAACATCTCCAAGATGCCATATGCACATACATTAAGCATGCAATTTATGCTTCTTGCAGGAAGCTTGTAATTGCTAACTAGGAACATCGTTTAAGTGCTGATTATAGGGCATTAGAAGAAATGTCACTCCACCTTGATATGAAGAACAGAGCTTTTTATTATGGTTCAAATAGCAGTTGTCTGAGACTGTGTAGGATTCCAAGTCCAGCAACCGGAAGCATAAGAGACTTAGTCACAATGCCTCTTGAATCACTATGACGTAGTGAGGCCTGAATAATAGACTGGAAAATTGAAGTTGAAGACTAAGCTAATCCCTGTCCCCAAGATTACACCTGAAGGTGGAGATGCATGGGTCTTATACCTTGCCACCCTTCATAATAATTGACTCACCTGGATGTCCCCTCTTCCCCCCAAGGAAGTGAAGGGGCAAGAGAGCAAGGAAACACACAGGCAACTCAGGCAAAGCAACACAAATAAAAGGGCTCCAAGACCTTCTCCAGATAGTAGTTTCATTGCTGCTAAAGAAATGACACCTCTGCTTAACAGAAACTTGCTCCTCCACCGTGGTCAGAAAGGAAATTTTATATCTGACTAGGATTAGAGCTGAGTTCAGCTACATTTAGCGGAAGGGAGAGATAATCACAAGCAGCAGCTGAGGTAAAGGCTAGGAGTACTTTTAGCCAGCCGGAAAAGGCCCTTATCACCTTTGACATAGAAAAGTACATTTGCAAGATAACAATCAAGTGAGCTCCACAGAAGTTCTATGATCAATTAACTTTGCGACTTCCTTACCATAGGGCTCCCAGAGGTAACATCAGGATGCAGCACACTCATGACAACACCATTTTGTTGGGTTCACTCAAAGTATAAACAGTTTGTATTCAAGTGAATTGAAATTTTTGTTGAAATTTGAGGAAATTTGATTTACCCCAAATCTGTTTGCTCATGTCTAATTTTTAGTTACTAGTAATCACTTTTCTCCATGTCCAATTGCATCAAGGAATGATGAAAACATTGTGGGCTGTCTATTGTCTTCTGGAAATTAAAATATCAGGTAAGTAAATAGTCACAAATGTATCTCAGAGTTTAATATGACAGTCTGTCAGAATTTCGGGTTATATAGGTTTAGTACTGTAAACAGTGTTCCTGTCATACAGCTTTTGTGAAGCAGCTATGAATGTGACACCGGTTGATGTTGGTAATGAAGCATGACCACAATACTCTCATGTCTGACTGATTCACTTTATTTTTGTGACATAATTGTGATAAATTTCCACAGAAACAAGTGAATTTCTCTGCTCCATTCTTCTCTGATACCAGTGACTGTTATGGCTTTGGCTGTCAAGACTTTGACAGCGTTTGGACAGAACAGAAGGAAAAACAGAAAGAAATTTCTATCCCTACGGTGTCCAGGCCTACCATGTATAAGAAGAGATGTGATCCATGTGGCACTGCCCTTAGGCTGCTCAACACAGTTGTTGTATCCTGTAACGGAGGCCAAAGATCCATCAGATGAATAGCCTTCACTTTTATCTACAATGTCCAGCTGCCACCTCAGGGGACATTTGATGAGACCTGAAAGACTGAAATTCCATTCATATTAACTTGCTGGAAAAGAAGTAATCTTTAAAGGGGTTGTTCCACAGACACAGTTGATTTTAGTCAATAGATTTTGGAATAATAATTTCCACATTTGGATATGTTAAAAAAATGCTAAGAGTATCTTACATATGTGTCCCTCATATGTATTGTGTAAAGGTACCTTTACACGCCACCACTGCGTGGTAGCAACTGCCTGGCAATGGGGATTTTTGTGCCTGTTGCCTTGAAATTGCTATGAAATGGCGGCGTGTAAATAGGGAAAGTCCTCGGGTTTCCTGCAGTTGACTCGGATACCTGTTTCTGAGCCGTGTTCAAAAACCCAAGGTAACACAAAGGCATAATTGCCATGGTAGTGGCATCTAAACGGGGCACAGGGATTGAATCACCGTCGCCTAGTGAATTCCCAGGGGCGTGACACAGCCTCATGGATACTGCGCCCCATCAGCGATGATTGGTGTGGGCTACTGTGTTACCATTGGCTGTCCCTTCACAGGGCTCCATATTTAAAGAGCTGTCCATTCACACTCCACAATTGGAATGGCGTCATGTATTAGCCAGCCTTCCTGCGCAGGCTGCCCAATCATGACGCTATTGCGTTGTCCAATCAGCGTTTTAGCGTCATGGAATACACAACTCACGCCTGTGCACTTGCGGCGTGAAAGATGTACGCCTACATTCCCCTACTGATTGCGGCGTGTGAAGCGGGAAAGGTATTCAACAGGAAGTTATCTGAAGGATCTGTCGGAACTTCCGGGGCACCACGATACCTTCAGTTGACAACGCAATGGCGGCGTGTATATGCAGCATCGGCGATCGGTATCAACCGTCAAAAACGTGCGCATGCACATACGATGGATACCTGTTGCTAGGCACAGTGGTGGCGTGTAAAGGTACCTTAATGGATATGTCTGATTTTACCACATCTCCAGGACAGAGGAGGACGTAAAAAAGTATGGATGCACCGAGTGTGGGGAGGATGCAGGCGGCTATTTTTAAGCTGGATAGGCCCAATAACTATGGACCTTCCCAAAGAGAGAATTCCAGTCCCCAAGCTGTCTGCTTTATCTGTGCTGGTAATCAAAAATGGGCGGGAGCCCATGTTGCTTTTCTTTATTATTTATTTAAAGGGAACTTGTCACCTCATTCTAGCCTCATGACCTATCACCAGCTGTCCCTACACCTTCCTAGCTGCTCCCAACCCATCCCTCTCTGCTGTAAATCAGCCCTATAAAGATTAAGAAAAATGATTTATAACTTACTGCCGGTCGCTCTCTCAGGAGACTGGAAAGGCGGCTCCATTCTCTCCCTACTCGCTGCATCACCGCACGCCCCGCTGGGCATCATTATTGTTTCTTGTTCTCCTCCTCTCTTTGAATCTCCCACCCTCTTCTCCTCCTATGATGCACTGGCCTGTACTTCACATCCGTGGTCATGTAGTACAAGCCGGCTTCAATATGCGCACTGCGAATGCGCCAGAAGCGGGGCCGTACAACGTGATGCGCCCCCACAATGCACCGGGCCTGATGTGACGTACTGGGCGGTGCATCATAGGAGGAGAAGAGGGCGGGAGATTCAAAGAGAGGAGGAGAACAAGAAACAATAATGACGCCCAGTGGGGCGTGAGGTGATGCAGTAAGAGGGAAGAATGGAGCCTGGAACCGCCTTTCCAGTCTCCTGAGTGAGCGACCGGCAGTAAGTCATAAATCATTTTTCTTAATCTTTATAGGGCGGCTTTACAGCAGAGAGGGATGGTTAGGGAGCAGCTAGGAAGGTGTAGGGACAGCTAGAGATAGGTCATGAGGCTAGAATGAGGTGACAGGTTCCCTTTAAATAAATGAATGAAAAAAAAGCATGGGGCAACCTTTATTTTTAATAACCAGACAAGATAAATCACACAGTTGGGGTCTGTAGCCTGCTGCTGTCTACTTTTCGTGTGCTGGTTATCACTAATAGACTGGGGGCTGCATATTATTATTTTTTTCCTGCTCCTGTAATGCCATTGCCAGTACCAAAGATGGCTACGGCATTACTAGGATTGGCAGGCAATCTCCACATGTTTAGTGGCTGAAAATCTAAATCAGGCGCCAAACATGTGGGGAGGGGACTTGAAATTCAAATGGCGAATGCCAAAATAATCGATGAGTAACAAATATTCCAAAATATTAATGTGTGAGTAACAAATAATGCCAAATATATTCTTTCATCACTGTAAAATCTGCCTCATTGAATGACATTGGTTCTAGTGCAAACTGATTTATTTATCGGATTCCGCTCGTCCGATTTATAAGTCAGATGAGTGAACCCTAACACTGACTGATTATCAAGAAATGAGCATTGCTAGAAACAACCGGCCTGTCCAAACAGCCTGCCGATCACCCAATGAACGAGCAACATGATTATTTGTCACCAGCTCATCACAGCAGCACAGCATCCTGGGATATTAATGTTAAGGAGAGCCTTAAGATCAAAATACTTCATTAAGCTTAAGACATAAGGGCATGGGAGAAATGATATATAGAGTGTATTATTTTACATTGTATAAGTTGTGATTTAAACATGGCTGCCATTATCTGCCACATCACACCATGTGCTGAGAGCAAGATGGAGTCCAAAGAAGACTGACCAATCACCGAAGCTGGAGGTCAGGCAAGACTGACCAATCACAGAATAACATACTCGATCAAGACCACACCCCTGGATGACCTCATGGATCCGCCCATGGACTAACCCACTGACCGAGCCCCTTATTGCCCATGGACCAATGAATACATCTGAGTAGGGCTGACCGAGCCCCTTATTGCCCATGGACCAATGAATACATCTGAGTAGGGCTGACCGAGCCCCTTTTTGAGTAAAAACCTAATGTCTTATAATAAACAGGCACTTGGAGCTTGGGTCTGACCAAGGAAGGGTGTACATCTGACTCACTGTGTCTGGTGTCATACTTTTCAATGCCGGCGCTTGGTCTATATTGATTTGGTCAGGAGCAGCAACTTGTTATTAATATTATTATGAAATATTACCTTTACAATTTTGGCGCCCAACGTGGGGCCACAGTATATGAGAATCCCCAAACCTTGAATGACCGGTGAAGGAGACAGCAGGACGCACTGAGTACCCCGAGCCAGGAGACTGATCACCTCCCTAACAAAAACGGTAAGTCTGCTGATTTTATTATAATCTGTTGGCTTTACCTGTTTTTCGGGGTACCCTGTGCAGATTGCCTGACCGCATCCGGTCTTTAGGGTCTCTGAGACGGCAGATGGGGTTTTCTCCGCTGCTGGCCATTTGATTGCGGAAGAACCATCATGCTAAGTTGCTGCTGCCTGCTGTTTGTTGTGTGGAGGGGAGATGACTGGTAGCAAGGTGGTTTTTGAAGTGTAAAGATATTGTCTGTGAGATAGATCAAAGTGGTCACCTGTGATACGATTTTCAGTTCTGGAGAGAAAATAGACATTGAGTGATGACTCTGTCTAAGATGAGCATTGAGTGAGAATCTGTCTCTAAATATTACTTAGAGTGATTCAGTAATAAATAGGCATTGATTGAGACTCTGCATGAGGTTGAGTGTTGACTCCCATAGGGCCATGTTACTTAGAGTGATTCAGTACATGGCCTGATAATATTAAGACAAGGTACTTTTGTAAACTACAGAACATGGAAGTCAGACAGGGACAGATAGGAAGGAGAGACGGTTGTGAAGGTCTTGTGCTCAGGTTTGTCATCTCCCCAGTCTTAAGTGTTTGTTTTGTGTCTATTCTATATAGAGAAAAATGGAGAAATTAATGCAGCTGTGTCGTATAGGCCCTAAACCTAATTCAGATGGCAAGATGGATCTGTGTACATTAGTTGTGACTCGTGAAGGGAAAAGTTATGTTAAATGATGCAAATAGCTTATGAAGTTGTGTGGAATGGCAGAAGTGCAGTGAAAATTGGGTTAAAAGAGAGACAAGGTGCTTTGGAAGGTAATGGATTGTTATATACTGCTAGGGCATGGGAGAGAGTTTCTCAAAGTTTGTATAGAGAAAATTGGATAGAAGAGGAAAGGAAAAAGAAAGACAAAAGTTTAAGTTATGTGTATTATAGAAATGTATACAATGTGAATTCCCACCACCATATAATGGAGGCACAATGCCATGTGTTCCCTCTGCTGGAGCACGTGTTTCCTTTGTTGGGGGCCATTTTGTTGGTTGAGCACATGTTTCTTTTGTTAAATGGGCCTTGTGGTCACTAGTGATATAAATATTATAGGTTCTTGTTTTTTGTGCCCTTAAGAGATGCTAGCATAGGGCAAGTAGGAGAGACTTGTCGAGTAAATGAAAACATTACAGATATACTAAAACAAATGTAAGACAGCAGAGAAATGAGAGTTTAAATAGTGTTAAAACCGAAAAGCTGGAGTATAAGAGAATGTGTGGGAAAGATGGGTTAGGATTGCCTCAGATTGAGAATCTGGGAATATACCTTTGTCCATGCAAAGATGGCCGCCGAGTGAAGGCCGCATGGTTAGAGACAAAGGGACGAAGGAATGTTTGGACAATAGGCTTAGACAGGAAGTGATGTGTAAGGACTAAAAGTTGTCTGACCAGTTTTGAGTAAGTTTCCCATATACTCTGCTAAATTGCTAAATGGGAAAGGTAAAAGATGTGAATGCATATATTAATGAAGCATTAATTGGGATTAAATAAATAAATATAGATATAATTGGCAAGGGAAACAAAGTGACATACCTCAGGGAAAGATGAGATGGAAAAAAAAAAAAAAAAATTTGCCAACGGTGAATGGATAATCCAGGGGAAGAATGCAGTATTTCATCATTGTGACTCCACAGGAAAAGTGAAAAAAGATACAAAAATCCAGGAGTTATGTCCATGACCTCTCTCTATCCAACAGGAAGTGTGAATGACCTGTAGATACTGTCTGAATTGGGGGGGGGGAGGAGACTTGATTGCAAACTAAGCCATCCCACAGAGAGACACCACCCCACCCCCTAAAATGCCAGCCATATATTTGTTTCATTGTATCTTTTAGCTACATTTTAAACATCTAATTCTAATTCTTCCCAGATCATGTTTTATTTTATTTTTTATAGTCTCACTTTAGGGTATTGGTAAAAGTAATTATCAATAGTTTTTTTTTAATTTTTACTGCTTCAACCCTAAATATTTTCATAATGGACACCTTTTTCACATGAATGTAGTTTTATTCATGATACTGTAGATACTGGAGCAAACAGTCTGCTGAGTTTTACCTAATTAGCAAATCACTTCCAGGTGATTTACATTTCTATTCCATGTCTCTGCACTGATATATTTTCAATACAGCAGCCTAAAGTATCTCCAGACCATGATTTACATCATCAGAGGCCTGGAGGGGCCCCATCAATGGGGGGTGACAAGCCCACAGCATGGAGTCCTCATTAAAGTTACACATAACCTGGTATTTGGGCTTTGTGCACATAGTGAGGGTTTATTGTGCTTTTTGCTGTATAATTTTGTCACAAATCTTCACATCTATTTTGGCGCCAGTGGAGTTGCTGACACTTCAGACATGTTGCACGTTATCTAATTTTTTATTGTTCTTTCAGATTTCGTGTGTTTTGTTTTTGCCGGAAGATGCAGATTTGATGTAGAAAAATTTTATACCCCAAATGTTCATCATGTGCACATGACCTTATTGTATTCATAGTTACCTATACTCTAGGGAGTGGGACCTTTTCATGATCTTTTCAGGCTCCAAATGTGAACTTCAGGTAACATAATTTTTGAATCCAGATATGCTTTGGATATTGGATTCAAAAAGGGGGGGAAAGAGATGGAAAGTTAGTGCCTGGTTTTAAAGTTGTTTTTAAAGTTTTAATAATTTAGTTACGTCTTTATATTTAAGTCTCTTCTTTGTATTTTTGTCTTAAATAGAGGACAGAGCAGACATGTGTGAACATGTCCCAGATGAGCTCATCACTAATGCAGATCTTGAGTTATTTTACAGATGTTCGTGAATTCTACCACTGGATGTGCTGTGATTATACAACAGGAGGTAATAAAGCAAAACCACTCCCTCTTCACATATCGCCATGAGGAGGTAGATGGGGATCTGCAATCACTGGAATGGGTAGCTTGCAAAGGGTAAGATGATCTGCAGATCTTTCCTATAGTCACATAACGACATACAGAGACCGCAGAGAGTGTATGAGCCTGTATGGAGGCTCTCCTGCTATCAGATAAGCCTGGCAGAGTCCAGGTACAGCTCACACCTGAGCTGGCGCTCGAGCCAGAGGTAATGCTCGCACAGGTGCAGCTGCCAGAAGCTGTGAAGAGGCCTAGAGTCGAGAGTCTCAGACCCGGGCACCAGGGCAGACCCTGACACCAGGGCAGACCCGGGCACCAGAGGCCCCTGTCACTCCTGATGTTCTTACTCCCACAGAAACAGGTGATCGAATGGAAAGGAGTGCAACACGCATGGAGCCAGCTGAGGAAGGTCTGTAGACACCAGGCGGTAAGCGTTCTCTGCCACGACTCTCTTCTCAATGATGGCTCAGGTAACCCAAGAACGAACTCATTTGTCATTAACTGCTACCTGTGTTTTAGTGGACAAGATTTGGGTGGCACCAGGGTTCAGTACCCAGGTGGCCAGTTACACCCAGTCTTGGTTGATGTGTGACTGGTACAATGGAAGAGAATCTGTAGTGACCCCGCAGAAAGACGAATGCACCCCTCGTCCACTCTACCATTACAGTGATTGCAGATAGATGATAAAGACAGCTGCACATTAGGTGTATGCGGGTGTGCCTGTTGCGGTAATCTCTTTTCAGGATCCGGTGCAGAAACTACGTTACTTCTGAGAAACTCACGATGAAGGTGGTATGTAGAAATTAGGCTCCTGATGAGGTAAAGCTGCATATGTTATAGTGGAGGTCATCAAGGGTATTTTACAGTATCTGGGAGTCGGCAGCTTTCTACAATACGTATCATGCATAAGACAGTGGACAATATGAATGGGAGATTGACATTAAAGGTGCAAGGTAGAGGAGACGTGCAAGACATAGATGAAATGTTTGTTTTTGTTTAATTTTCCTCCTCAGTAAATAAGTTAAAATAAGATAATTCTCGATCCAACACCTAGGACAGGATTGTATTTTCTATAAAGTTAAGTGTGGACACAAGTGTAAAAGGGATTAGTCTGATATTAAATGAATGGAACCTGATGAACCTCTCACCTAGGGGGGGGGGTAAGAACTACAGGTCAATAGATAGCTGCTGCAATATTAGCATCAGTGGGATGAGTATCCAGTTAAGAAAGGGTTAAACACTGCGTTGCTATCTTCAAGTAAGGAGAATTAAAGTCAATGTTCTTCAGAATTTGTGTTTTATTTCCCACAGATGAAATCACCAGTGATGTCCAAGCCTTAAATAATTGTTTAAATAGTGTGATAAAGAGATGTGTTCTTCAATTCCAGATCCTAAATGAGATTCAGGAGCGCATGGTCTCATGTCAGGAGACCGGGTGATCCTGAAAAGATGCGAGAAAGAGCCGTGAGCCGAGATTAGAGGGCCGATCCAGCGTCTCTGAATTATAGCAACTTCAGTGGAGACTGAGGGAAAAGGACGCGGCAACTGTTGGAGACTCCCCACCAGCAGATGATGAACTCCAATAATGATAGTCACTGACATACACCACATAGTGATACACTGTCACATATATGACCTTATAACTCCACATTATGTCTGATATACATATGGAATATCCAAACTAAGGCAAAATGGTTACAGGAACATGATATAAATGAGGACTCAGTGAGGGAGAAACATTCACGTTCCTGAGCAAACCATTAGTTCAAGGGTAGATAACACTGTGTATAACTGACATTACTCTAATAACTTGTATATGTAGCCGTAAAAGCGCTATTTTACGTCATTTTATGTTATTTTTAAGGTAATCGGGTTAATGTGTAAAGGGAAAATGTTACCAAATAATCTCTGGTGGTAGAATATGGTCCTGAGACGGAAATGTCCATCCATGAGTGTTGTGATACAATTCTGGGTATCCAGGTAGGGAACTGAGGTGAAGCAGGTAGGAAAGTCCTGAGGACGCGGATAGCGCGATCCTATATACCTCCTGATATACCCAGAATTGTTCATAAGAATTGTTCATAAGAATTGTTCATGAGAATTGTTCATAAGAATTGTTCATAAGAATTGTTCATGAGAATTGTTCATGAGAATTGTTCATGAGCATTGTTCATAAGAATTGTTCATAAGAATTGTTCATGAGAATTGTTCATGAGAATTGTTCATGAGAATTGTTCATGAGAATTGTTCATGAGAATTGTTCATAAGAATTGTTCATGAGAATTGTTCATGAGAATTGTTCATGAGAATTGTTCATGAGAATTGTTCATAAGAATTGTTCATAAGAATTGTTCATGAGAATTGTTCATGAGAATTGTTCATGAGAATTGTTCATAAGAATTGTTCATGAGAATTGTTCATGAGAATTGTTCATGAGAATTGTTCATGAGAATTGTTCATAAGAATTGTTCATAAGAATTGTTCATATCGCATGTATTTGAATCCAGAGATCAAGTTAAAGTGGGTTTTGGATAATTTATCTCACCCTAGTGGCCATAAGTAAGAATATAGTCCAGATCAATTACATCTATGATTAACCGGGATTTGTCAATTATACTATAGAAGACCTTCAAGGTTTGGCAGGCCAACTAGGCCCTACATCAATAATGGTGCTCCAAAATAGAATGGACCTGGACATGTTATTAGCAAAATAAGGAGGTGTTTGTAAGATTGTATGTATATTCCAGATAATACAGGTCCCAGCGGGAGGGTTCTTTGTTATCCTTGTCATCTTAAATTATTGCAGCTATTATTGTTTGTTGTGTCCTTCCCTGTGTAAGGAAGATGATTGGGAAACATCAGTTCTCACTTTCCTAGCTCAAGAGGTTAGTTATTCTGTAGACCTAGAATAGATAGGCCCCCTAGAGTCTTTATAGTCTCCAACTAGATGGTCCCCTATTCCTCTAAGTTATGATAGCTGGGGTAGACACATCAAATAGTTCATATATGTGAAGTCTGTACCAAGGGGGGTTTTAATGGTTATCAATTCTCAGCTAGCGGGCAGAGTTAAAGGCACATTGGGCAGATGTGATAGTCTCTGGTAGGAATTGGTTAATAAAGTATTTAGGGGGGACTGTTAAGGAGAGCCTTAAGATCAAAATACTTCATTAAGCTTAAGACATAAGGGCATGGGAGAAATGATATATAGAGTGTATTATTTTACATTGTATAAGTTGTGATTTAAACATGGCTGCCATTTCCTGCCACATCACACCATGTGCTGAGAGCAAGATGGAGTCCAAAGAAGACTGACCAATCACCGAAGCTGGAGGTCAGGCAAGACTGACCAATCACAGAATAACATACTCGATCAAGACCACACCCCTGGATGAAATCATGGATCCGCCATGGACTAACCCACTGACCGAGCCCCTTATTGCCCATGGACCAATGAATACATCTGAGTAGGGCTGACCGAGCCCCTTATTGCCCATGGACCAATGAATACATCTGAGTAGGGCTGACCGAGCCCCTTTTTGAGTAAAAACCTAATGTCTTATAATAAACAGGCACTTGGAGCTTGGGTCTGACCAAGGAAGGGTGTACATCTGACTCACTGTGTCTGGTGTCATACTTTTCAATGCCGGCGCTTGGTCTATATTGATTTGGTCAGGAGCAGCAACTTGTTATTAATATTATGAAATATTACCTTTACATTAATAGCGCAATATTTTATGAGGAAAGAAAAATGATATTAATTTTTGAAAGTGCCATCAATCTGTCTAAATAAGCTAATAAATGACAGCTGATTTGCTAACATGTGACAGACTGAAAGTCAACAGTTGTGATCAGGCTGTCTAAACCCAGCCTTATAGTACAAATGAGGAACATTTATGAACAGGTGGCATGTTGGAGGGTCCAAATGAATTGGCAGTATAGGTCTTGAAATTCCTGTTGTTAGCCTTGGTACTTATATACTTAAGGCAATGTTTGAAGTCATATGTCTAATAAACCAACATGTTTTCTCTGAAGAGATTTAAAGTACACGTATGGATTGGACCTCTGATGATATGTATTAGCGTCCTCAAGAATGATACATATCCTTTGTAAAACCATTGTACAAAGATGAGGGTCTTAAAAGTAATAAAAGAACACTTTTGGATTATCCACTTGTAATTATCTTTTAATTACTGTATATACTCGTGTATAAGCCGACTTTTTCAGCCCAAAAATTGGGCTGAAAAGTCCCCCCCTCGGCTTATACACGAGTCATATACGTGGGGGCTGTGTCCGGGAGCAGGAGGAGGCAGGAGGAGGCTGGAGGAGGTGGGGGGAAGGCTGCAATATGAGCGGCTCGTGACGTGGAGCCGCTCATAACTTATTCATGATATGCACTGCATCCCCCGCCCATCCGCGGGGGGAGCAGTGCATATCGCCTTACAGCCCCCCAGCACGGGGTATACAGCCCCCCCATCCCTCACAGTATGGCGCCCTCTTTCCATACAGCCCCCCCGTGGTATCCAGGGCCCCCCGTATATACAGCCCCCCGTGGTAACCAGGGCCCCCCGTATATACAGCCCCCCCGTGGTAACCAGGGCCCTCCTTGCTGCACCTGTAAAGGAAGAAGTCAGTATACTTATCGCTGCTGCTGCCGCCGCCGCCGTCGCCGCTCCGCTTCTCGGTCACCGCGCTGCTCCGGGTCTTCACGCTTCCTGTTCCTTCTCCGGCGCTCAGGAAATGACGTCATTGTTCGAGCGCCGGAGAAGGAACAGGAAGCGTGAAGACCCGGAGCAGCGCGGTGACCGAGAAGCGGAGCGGCGGCGGCGGCGGCAGCAGCAGCGATAAGTATACTGACTTCTTCCTTTACAGGTGCAGCAAGGGGGGCCCTGGTTACCACGGGGGGGCTGTATACAGCTGGGGCCCTGGATACCACGGGGGGGCTGTATACAGCTGGGGCTGCTGTATACAGCTGGGGCCCCTGTATACTACCTATGGGGGGGTCTGTATACCTCTGGAGCTGCTGCTGTATATACCCCCTAGGGCTGCTGCTGTATATACCCCCTGGGGCTGCTGCTGTATATACCCCCTGGGGCTGCTGTATACTACTACTGGGGCTTCTGTATACTACTACTGGGGCTGCCGTATACTACCACTGGGGCTTCTGTATACTACTACTGGGGCTGCTGTATACTACCACTGGGGCTTCTGTATACTACTACTGGGGCTGCTGTATACTACTACTGGGGCTGCTGTATACTACTACTGGGGCTGCTGTATACTACTACTGGGGCTGCTGTATACTACTACTGGGGCTGCTGTATACTACTACTGGGGCTGCTGTATACTACCACTGGGGCTTCTGTATACTACTACTGGGGCTGCTGCTGTATATACCACTGAGGCTGCTGTATACTACTATTGGGGCTGCTGTATACTACCTCTGGGGCTTCTGTATACTACCACTGGGGCTGCTGTATATACCTCTGGGGCTGCTGTATACTACCACTGGGGCTGCTGTATATATCTCTGGGGCTGCTGTATACTACCACTGGGGCTGCTGTATATATCTCTGGGGCTGCTGCTGTATATACCACTGGGGAGGCTGCTGTAACACTGCTGGGGCCTGTATGTACCACTGGGGAGGCTGCTTTATACCACACTTCTGGGGGCTGTATACTACCACTGGGGAGGCCTGTACACCACTGCGGGGGCCTGTATACCACACTGCTGGGGGCTGTATACCTGTGCTGGGGTCCACCCTCGGCTTATACACGAGTCAATAGGTTTTCCCAGATTTTGGGGGCAAAAGTAGGGGGGTCGGCTTATACACGGGTCGGCTTATACACGAGTATATACGGTACACAAAAAGGATAAAATAGAACCTTCAGTGATATTAACATAAAGCACTTTAAATTTATACAGTAATTTGACACATAGGTCTATTGGTGAGATTGGGCACTGTTTGACCAGTATAATATTTGTTGATTGAGGATCTAAACTATAATGTTTCTCCTTATGGAGAATTGTAATCTATCCACTTGAATTTGTCCACTGGAATTTTTTCCGCTCTGAATACACTTGAGAACACTAATCATCAAGATCCGAGGCTCGCAGTTCCCTCTGAAAATGCCGACCAATGACATCCCAAATGTGCTTGAAGGAAAACAAGTCCAGAGACGCAGCAGGTCATGGTAGTACATTTATTCACCATAGGGTAATCACATTAGTATGAGCAACAAGCTGCCTGGTGTGGTTTGGTTTATAAACAGCTCCTGGGACACTTTGGAGAAAGCCACAATGCTGGCTTCATTACCGAATAAATGCAACACTGTGCTGTTAATGTACCTGGAATGGAGACTAGAGGGGTCTGGTTACTATATATTATGGCTGCCCTCCACACACCATAATTCAGGGAGTATCACTAGTGTGACATGCCCTCATGAGAACTTCTTCATTGTGTCACCGATGTGATCTCCAGGTGAAGATTGAAGTTATGTAGGTTACAATGGAAGTCTGTCCTCTTCAGAGATTAGGCCCACTTTTGTCTTGGATTCAATATTAGTCTGGTCCGCAGACCCAAGTTGTCAAGAGAATTTCAATTTTTACCAAGTGAGGACTGAAGACATCTGAATCTGAAGCAAATTTCTTTTATTGCATGCTTGCAAGGAGGCAGTTGTATTTTCATCAAGTTGTCTGATGCTAATATATTTTGACAAAAGTTTATAAGTAATATAAGGTGTGGTTAGCATACAAAAAATTCATATTTCAAAAGCAGTTGAATCTGCCTTTAGTAGGTAGCTTCACATTAGTACTACTCTGGGGATTGTGCCATGGAGTGGCAAAATGTAAGGTAGCCAAAACCCTCAATTCTGCATTCCAGGAACACTAACAGTTTGACATTACATTGATTTTGTGGTAAAACTACTGGTACGACCATTTCTACAAAGCGTCTATGGAGCTGTTTTTTTAACATGACAATATGGCACCCCAGAGTCCAGTTGCCACAATGGCATTACCTCCCTTGCAGGGAAGGGGGGTGATGTCATGCTTGGAAGCAAGAAGGGGTATCCACACCAGATAAGCCGATAGCATGCAACCCTTTCCTGACTCCAAACCAGAAGGGGAAGCTCTGAAACCCGGATTCAGAGGAGCTCTCCTATAAATTCTGGCCTGGGGGCAGAGTTAGTCAGTTCAATTCCTAGGAGGACTGTGAAGACCACCTATGGGCTGGAGCAGTGCTAAGCTCATCCCAGGTAGCATAGAGAGAAGGAACAGCAAGCGAGAGGGACCCGTAGGAGGAGGTCTGAGGAAGGAGAGTCGCAGGCCTGGGGAATGGAGCCAGTCACCGGTTCCACCCCAGAGCGGAGCACCAGAAGCGGACCCTGGAGTCCAAGGCCATGAGGGTACTACAGGTCCAGCAGCCAAAACTGGAGGATGGGAGACTCCACATCTCCCGGCCACAGCAAAGCCCCTGGAGGCACAGCAGCATCGGAGAGCTCAGGGCCAGTTGCCCGAAGAATGGTGCCTGGAAAGAGCTCAAGCTGCCTGCCATACATGTGAGAGACTTACAAGCAGGAAGAGAGAGGTCACAGCTTAGTTACAGGCAGCTAGGACCAGCAAGGAGTATTGCAACAGGGAAGCCTCAGAACTCACCGGGTGACGAGATCCCCAACTTCCTTCCAGGCAACGCGGATTCTGAACATCTCTTGTGGACAGTGCCTTGGTCTGAACCTGCTACTACCAGTAAAGGTAAAGGAGACTACGTACTGTGTGTCTGTCGGTTATTTCATGCCCTCAGTCCTGCACCCCAATGGCCTACCACCGCGATAGACTTTACCTGTTGCCCTGGGGAACCGCTCCACCTGTGGGGAGCGATACCACATTAGCTGCAATCCCATCATCCCCAGAGGTCTCGCACCGCAGTGTTGGCCATCAATAACCGTATATCATGGGTGGGTCATGACAACCATCCCCAAAACCAAAATCCCTAAACTTTTACCTGACACGCAGGGTCACAGAGCCAGGTCTCAACTCCTGTGACTTCCCGGAAGTATTAAAGCCCGGTTCCGAGTACCCCATGGCCCTGGGGTGCATCAGATCGCTGGTGTCACGAACAAGATTTCATGCCTGATGTCGACGGGTACTGTGTGACATTGACTTTATTGAACTGTGTAACTGTTACCATTGCTGTACCACACAACGCATGGGAAGCTGAAAGGGTTTGCCGTCATGGGCGGAACCTTAGGAATAGGCATTAAGAAAAGTCCTGCCCCACGCTCTGATGTCAGCCAGTGGGACGCAGGAGGCCTTGATCTGGAAATCCCTTTCATGCTCAACTCCCCGCCTGTGGAGCGGTAGACTGATCAGCCGACAAAGACTGAGAGCCTTGCTGCAGTTCACTAGGGGAAGAAAGATGTCCGATTTGGAGGGAGAAGAATTAGCGGTGGTCCCAGACCAAGCCCCAGACGCGGCTGCAGCTCCAGTCCAGTAGTCGCCTCAGCACTAGTCCCGGCCCAAGCAGAAGCCCCTGCCCCAGCCATAGCTACAGCACAGGTGGCAGTACCAGTTATGTCGTTCTCAATGCCGTATATTCCACGAGCGATTTGTTTACCGCAGTATTCAGGGTAATCGGACACACTGAACGACTTCAGGGAAAGACTGAAAAGTTTGTTTGAAGTATATTCCTTGACTGAGCATCAGAAAGTGAGCATTTTAATAGGACAGTGGACTGGTGCAGCCCAAAGGGAGGTAAAGTCCTGGCTGGACACTGACAAAATAACTGTTAAACAAATCTTAGCCAGATTTAAAGACGCCTTTGACACTCATACTGCAGCGGAGATTAAAATTAGGTTTTATGGGTGCAAATAAAGGGTGCAGGACAGTATACTGGACTATGCATTAAATCTCCAAGATCTCTGAGGACCATGAAGCAGAAAGACCCCAATAGTGCATGAGATGAAAACAAGCTATTGACTGAGCAGTTTATTGAGGGGCTCCGGTCTCATGCCCACTGGACACAACTACGTAAATTGGCCCTGCAGAACCCTGACCAGGACTTTGTGCAATTTAAAGACCGGGCCATTCGAGTGCTGCAAGAACCAACTGCCAGCAGCACAGCACTCTCCCAGCGACTGGCTCTAACGTACCACCTGGAGGTGGCGCCCTCTTCCCTGGCCACAGTAGGGGCCAGTGCACAGACTCTAGAAACTGTTACCCCTGAGCCTTTACAATTACAGGTGCAGCAGCTGACTAAGGGTATGGCTGAACTAATCAAGGCTGTACAGTCCATGCAGGGGCCCAAATCAACGGAGAAGATACAGTTGGCGTCCAGCCCTGATGACGTCCCGTGGTCCATCGACCTGATGATGTCCCGTGGTCCATCGACCAGAGAACGAGCCAGTGATCGCTATGATGCTACAGGACAACCCATCTGCCGCCACTGCAATGAGGTGGGCCACATTGCAAGGTTTTGTACTTTAAACGAGCAGCCCTGGGGCAGCGGGCCACCCTCCAGGAATGAGACAACCTTGCCCACAGAACTGGCGTGAAAGGTATGTGGGAGGACCGCCAGTCCTGCCTGTCATGCTGGATGGCATCCCCATGAATGCTTTGGTGGACACCTGTTCGCAGGTGACAGTGATGCATTATATCCTTTATAAAAGGTACTGGGCCAACTCTGACATCACCCGTAACCCAGATGAGAGCTTTACAATAAAACCCAGCAATGGTCAACCTCTACTGCAAGTGGGGTTCAAAGAGGTTACCATTAAGGTGGGGCGTGCAGAATTAACCGCACAGGGAATGATAATTGTTGATGTTGACCGGTGAGAATGTAACCCAATGATTACTCTAGGCACTAATATAATTGGGAATTGTCTAGCAGAGATTATTGTTTTGCTACAACAGGTTGCTGAAACTGCCAACACCGGGCAGCAGAGAGTCTTTCAGAAAGAGATAAAGGCCCTGATGCAGAGGCAGCAGGTGGAGCTGTATGGTGGAGAAGTCGGCAGTGTGAGAGTAAATGACTCAGTCCCCATTGCAGTGCCCCCAAAAAGTGAAATGTTGATCTGGTGTACGGCTGCAATAGGCCTTAGGGGTCAAGACTATAAGGCCCTGGTAGAGCCTGTGTACTCAGACAGTAGGTCCACTGTCCTGACAGCCAGAGAGTTAGTCGATGTTCGCAAGGGGAGGTACCTGTACGTATTTTAAACTGTTTAGAAGAAGAGGTCAAACTGCCTCGTTATGCTACCATTGCTAAGCTGTTCACCGTCAATAACAACGCAATTAAGGCAGTGGAACCTTTGAATCCGTCCGACCAGGCGGAAGACAACGGCTCCGAGGGGCAGCTGGAGGACTGGTGTCAGAAGATACACGTAGGCACTGACTCCACCCCTTCGCACCAAAAGCATGGAGTTTACCGGGTAGTTCAAGAATATGAACGGGTCTTTAGTAAAACATCCTTTAGACATTAGGCAAATGAAAGTGGTACCACATCACATACCCACTGGAGACCATCCGCCCATTAAAGAGAGGTACTGGCCTGTACCATCAGCTAACTATCAATGTGCCAAAGAGATGTTATGGGAAATGAAGGAGTCTGGGGTGATCAGAGATAGTTGTAGCCCCTGGGAAGCTCCACTAGTCCTGGTAAAGGAAAAAGATGGTACAATGAGAATGTGTGTTGACTACAGGCATATTAATCGCATTACACATAAGGATGCTTACCAGTTACCCAGAATTAAAGAGTCGTTAGCTGCACTGAAAACTGCTAACTATTTTTCCACCTTAGATCTCACTAGTGGGTATAGGTTCTTGTGTCAGAAGCGGACAGAGAGAAGACTGCGTTCACGACACTGATGGGCCTTTGTGAGTTTAATTGCGTGCCGTTTGGACTCTGCAATGCACCAGGAATGTTGCAGAGGTTGAAGAGGTGTTGCCTGGGGCATAGAAACTTTGAAACTGTGTTACTTTACCTGGACAACGTAATAGTCTACTCAAAGATGTACGAAGACCATCTGAAGCACCTGGCTGAGGTATTCGAGGCTTTATCCAAGTTTGGCATGAAAGTGAAGCCATCCAAGTGCCACATACTAAAGCCCAAGGTACAGTATCTAGGACATATGATCAGCGCTGAAGCTGTGGCACCAGACCCTGATAAAGTCACCATAATCACGGACTGGCCTGGACTCACAACCATCCAAGAAGTATGACAGTTCCTGGGAGTGGTAGGTTACTACCCGAGGTTTATCAAGGGCTTCACGAAGATAGCAGTGCCTTTGCAAGACCTCCTGGTGGGCCAGTCCAAGAAGGTCAAAAACCCGAGTCCTCCGTTTGAATGGGACAACAGAGTTGAGGATCCCCTTCATGCAATTGAAGTGGGTCCTTCTGGGGAACGAGATCCTGGCCTACCCTGACTATGGCCAGCCGTTTGTGCTCTACACAGACATGAGCAATGTGAGATTGGGAGCTGTGTTATCCCAGGTGCAGAGAGGCAAAGAGAGAGTGATTGCCTATGCCAGCAGGAAGCTCCATCATACAGAAAGGAACCCGAACAACTATAGCTCATTCAAGCAAGAGTTACTTGCCATAGTCTGGCCTATAACTGAACACTTTAAACATTACCTGGCTTGAGCAAAGTTTACCATCTATGCGGGCAATAATCTGCTGACCCATCTAGAAACCATGAAGTTAGGTGCACTGGAACAGCGATGGATGGCCCGGTTGTCCAATTACAACTTTACTATCAAGTACCGGGCAGGGCATAAGAACGCCAATGCTGATGCGCAGTCAAGGATGCCCAACTTGCCAGATGTGGGAGAAGACCAAGAGGAGCTCGCAGAGATAGAGCTACCCGCTTTTCACCACAGCAGTGCATCCCAGTGTTCCAATGGAGTGAGAGACAAGTGGCCTGTCATGCAAGAAGCCACATTCAACCTGTTACCCCACCATGATTGGGCAGAGATGCAAGATAGCGACCCAGCCATTTGCCTAGTCAAGAAGTTAGTAAAACCTATTTTTTGCCAGACGAATCAAAGCCAATTTGAATATCAAAGAGTACCTATAATAAAAAGAGTTTGTAGCCCAAATCTTAGTACAAAAGGCTTCTTTATTAGTTCAAATACAATTTATAAAACAGTGATTACACAATATTAAAAATAACAATGGGACACCATGAATATGCATCCACCCGCAACTGAAACCTACAGAGGTAGAATAGGATGATAAAAGATAACACTTTACAGTACTCTCTAGAAAGTGAAGGGAAAGAAAACCTTAATACGTGGTTTGTTAGAACACAAAGGAGTGGTTCTCAATGCAACTAATATAAATAAGCATACATAGCAGGTGTGGCGCCCCTGCGACCAGGAGGCCACATAGGGAACTGCAGCCAGGTAGGAAGGAAGACAGTTTACACAAACACCCTCACAGACATCCCAAACACCACTAGGAGGCAGCACCCAACCCGGAGCTCGGGACTCTAGACGGGCAAGGGGTGGTGGGTTTAGAGGTCAGTGGGTGGGACAGCATGTAGGTCAGGTGACAGAAGGTAGAAATAGAGGAAGAGGAGGAGGAAGGGGTCAGTAGGTTGGAGTAAGCCGAGCAGCCAAGAAACAGAGTAGGCCGAGGGTGCCGACCAGCAAAGACCGAGCTGAAAAGACCGTAGTAGGCCGAGGTAGGCTGAGAAGCAAAGACAGAAACACACGTTCTGGAGAGTTGCAGAATCCGAAGCGCCAGAGAAACCACGGAGAGAAAGCACATCCATAGCTAGCACCCCAGGAGTGTGAGGAAAGAGACAGATCAGCAGCACTGAGTCTGAGGAACACGGCTGAAACGACCAACTACCGGCGGAGTAGCCTTCCATATTGAAACCAGAGTCACACGGGTCAGGATGGAGCCTGATAGTGCCTTGCGGGAGAGGACTATTGGAGTCTAGGCTAGAAGCAGAGTGTCTGCTCTTAAGGGGACCTAAGATTTACCCGGTTTCCCCAGATTCACCGACGGGGAGCTCCAATTCTAGGTTGGAGTTCCCACCCAAAGGACAGACAGCTCAGTGGCGACCACGAGGACCCACAAGGGTCCGAGCTATCGCTGCACTGTCCGGAGACACACACAGAGACAGAGAATAAAGCCTGGAAAGGACGATAGAGAGAATGAGGGGTCGCAGAGTAACAACCTGGCTGCAGGGATTGTAAAGGAACCCGAAGTGGAAAGTCTGTAACCCGTGTAAGAAGTGAACTTTAACTTGAACTGTTGCACTGAGAGAACTGAAGAGTAAAACCTGGTGAACCCTGCTTCTGACTCCCTTGTATGATTATCTGCAAACAGAACTCTATGATGCCATTGCTCCCTTGCCTGTGACTAACTTCTCCCGCAGGACAACAGAAAGGTCCCACCTGGAGAGCCACAGCCTGTCAGCTCTGAACACTGGCTGGAAGGAGGCTGCAGCAGCAGGAAAGTAAGTGAACTGCACCTATTACAACCCTCCATCATACACTTTAACTATCACTGCCCCGGGGAGCCCAGCTCTACCTTCGGAGAGCTATTCCATCTACAGCTGCCTAACATCATCCCCAGAGGCTCTGCAGCAGCGGTGGTCCCATTACTGACCACACACCGTGGGTGGCGTCACGACAAACTTTAATCCTTTGTAAATATTCCCCCTTTTACTTGTGTGGGCCCGGGACATGGTCCGGACCAGGAACTCCGTGACATCCCCCAGCAGCGACCTGGTCCGGTACCGAGTACCCCGTCCCAGTTGGCTCGACATAGGTTCAACATACTATTTCATATAAAAGGAAAACAAAAAAACAACGCAAATAGAAAAATAATCGTATCCATAATTATGTTAGAATTACCTCAGTATAGATACGTCTAGGATTATTTGAGCCATCGTAAATAATACATATACAACAAAAAACAAACACGACTTTATAGCTCAATTCAAAGAAGTGCAATTTTATTAAAGTATGGAAATGGAGACAGAGGGGTATAATTTAAACACCAAAAGGAGCAGACAGGACTAGGTTATTCACTTCACAATAATTTAATAATGTATCATATAGGCCTACCAGGTATATTTACAGAAATATGATAGTATAGATGATCGCAGTGAATAAATTAATTGCATATCCCAGCATATTAGGTATAGTAAAATAACCAAATTCTTGTTAGTTTACAAAAATTGTTATATCAAGGTTCAGTCATTGGTGCATCAGAAGATACGCTCAACCCGAGCCACCAAAGCATGAAAGGTTAATTTATCAATATAAAGTGCCAAGAGCCAATTGCACAGTTATTCAAGTAAGAATTATATCATGAATGCAATTCAGAGTGAGCACACCCTGTATGCACAAAATGACACAACCGCACTATTTAGTGCATCTCAACAGATGTATACCCATTACTTCACTACCAGATAGGTCTAGCAATCTAATCAATTCAAATTATGAAGCGTTTTACCTCAGAAAAGTCCAGCTGGCACAGCCCTACACGTGTTTCGGTTTCCCTTCTTCACGGGGCGTGTTCAGGAAGGAAGGAGTGCATGCTTAAAAAGGCCACCCCACCAATCACAGCAGTGTGTATCAATGACGATACCACCACGTCATCGTAGTCATAGCAACACACTGACGCGCCGGCCATGTTAGAGATCACATCTACAGCGTCGTCGGGTAGTGCCCTGATAAGAATCCTCCCGCACCAGTCCTATGATAGGAGCCGCGCTGTATGACTGCCGCGTCGTTCATTGACATGGCAACCAAATAGAAAACGCCCACAACATGGCGCACGCAGGGCGGGCGTCAGCAATCATCATGCCACCATATCTGATTACGTTGCCGCTCCGTCACGGTTGTCATGGCAAGACAACAACACGGCGGTGTCACAGGCCACATGACGAATCACATGATCATAGCTTTTACTATAGACGCCGCCATAGTCGTGTCTGCCGCACCCAGTGATGGCGTCACAACACAGATACACTGCAGATGATAGTAGGTAGGGAAATAAACTAAATTTTAGCTATATCACTCAAAAATCGATTATAATGGACAAAGACTAGCGGATATTCACGTATAGCCGGGATATATGTTGGTATAACAAGTTGTCTGGTTAAAATACATTAATAGACTCTCAAAATAATATTATATTAATATAATATTTATATGGCTATCAGCTCCTCATAGAACCTACATTAGATATCAGGATATAACCAAAAATATAACATATCCATAATATATCATAAGGGTTCTCAAGATAGACTTATTCTTTACAGTTCAATGTTATAGATGTACACAAACAATCAATAGATTCACAGGTAGCCACTTGTTGATAGAAGATGTCGTAACCATCACACATAGTCAATACACCGGATAGATGTCCATAGATAATCGTAACCAATGGCCTATTAAAATTTAAAAACACAAAATTAAAAACACAAAATGCCAGACACTACACAAAAGGAACAAAGCTGAGGTGTTCGTTTAGACCATATGGATGAACAGTATTTAATGTCCAAATCCATTTAGTCTCTTTTTGCGCTAGCCGTCTACTAACACTACCACCCCTTATGCCCACATCAAGAACATCAATCCCTTTAATTTTAAGTAAACTACTATCACAATCATGATGGGTAAAAAAGTGTCGTGGTATAGTCTTAAGGGTACCAATATCCGTAGCAGTAGATGCCGCTTCAATGCCCAAAATGTGTTCACGCACCCTGATTTTAAATTGGCGTGTAGTAAGTCCAATATAAATTTTTGGACAAGGACACTGGGCAAAATAAATCACGTTTTGAGTAGAACACGAGATTTTTGGCCTGATTTTAAAGGTTCTTGATCCATCAGAGTTAGTGAATTCATCACTCTGTTCTATATTAGGGCATGCCACACAGCCACCACAGGGACTGCACCCAGTAGATCTCTTATATTGATCTAAAAAGGTTTTAGGTGCCATGCCCCGGTAGTGGCTGCGTACAAGTAAATCTCGTAGGTTGTTTGATCTCCTGGCGGTCAAAAGAGGTTTTGGTGGCAGAATTTTACATAGAGTATGGTCAGCCATTAAAATTGGCCATGAGTTAGTTAGACATTTCCTGATGTTTTCAAACCCAACATTAAATGTTGTAAGAAACCGGAACTTGTCACCACCATCTTTTTTATTATGTGACTGATATAGTACAGAATCACGCGTGGCATATTTTGCCCGGTGGTATGCTTTCTTTAAAATTCTGCCACTATACCCTCTTTCAAGGAACTGATTTCTCAATTGAACTGCCTGAGTTTCAAATTCCTCGTCCGTTGAGCAGATCCTACGGATTCTAAGATATTGACCCACCGGAATAGAATTTAACATAAATTTAGGATGTGCAGATGTGGCATGAAGTAATGTGTTAGTAGCCGTCGGTTTACGGTGCAAGCTTGTCCGCAAGCAATTCTGGGAGTCACGGCTAACCCTAACGTCAAGGAAATCCACAGTGTTTTCAGAGTATTGATGAGATATACGGATGTTGCGACTGTTGGAGTTCAAAAAGGATACAAATTCTTCCAACATCTCAACAGATCCCTGCCAGATAAAAAAAATTATATCATCGATGGATCGTGTCCAGAAGAGGACAAGGTCCATCATGATAGATCTATCTGACAGGAATAGGTCCCTCTCCCACAGCCCCAGGAAAAAATTTGCATATGCAGGTGCAAAGGAAGCCCCATTGCAGTTCCCTGGAGCTGTAGGTAGAAGGACTCCTTAAAAAAAAAGAAATTATGAGTTAAGGAAAACTCCTACAGTCGCAACACCAACATCTTAATATCTCCCAAAGTACACGAGTGATCCATAAACGAACTGACGGCCTCCAGTCCGTGCGAATGACGTATATTGGTATATAGTGACTCCACGTCGCATGTAACGATAATGGAGTCAACTCCAATATAGAGGCCGTCGATTCGTCTCAGGAAATCAGCCGTGTCTTTAATATATGATGGGAGATCGCCAACCATTGGCTGGATCTTCGCATCAATCCACTGATTAACGTTTTCAAGGAAGCCATGACTCCCAGAAATGATGGGTCTACCAGGTGGGTTGTGTTCGCACTTATGGACCTTTGGTAAGAGGTACAACGTGGCAATAGTCGGTTCATCTACCAACAAAGCATTTGCCAATTCTCGGGTGACAATGCCGTCGCTTGTAGCCAATCTCAATATATCCTTAAGTTCAGTGACGTATTTACTAAGAGGATTAAATGTAAGACGCTTGTAACAAGTGCGATTTCGCAGTTGACCAAGCGCCTCTTTCTCATACATAGAGATCGGCCAAACGAAGACATTGCCCCCTTTGTCGGCAGGTTTTAATACTACATCCGGCCACTGTTGTATCTCTGCCAACCGGTTCCGTTCCATCCTTGTTTGATTATCTCTCTTGATACGGCTTGGTATCTTTTTAAATTCCTCACTAACAACCTGCTTGAACAAATCAATGTTTGGACAGGTTGAGAAAGGGATAGATTTTTTAGATTTCTGTTTAATAGTATCCGGTACCCTACCTCCTTCAGGTGTTATATGTTCCTCTGTTAGATTCTCCAATGCCCTTAGTGTGCTTTGTTCTTCCTCTGCAGGAAAAATTGAATGTAAAGCATCACTAAAAAAATATCTTTTAAACAGAAGGGAGCGAGCAAAGATATGAAGGTCTTTAATTGCAGTGAAGGTATGGAATTCAGAGGTGGGACAGAAAGAAAAACCCCTTTCCAAGAGAGATAGATCACTATCAGATAAGGTTAATTACCTTATTTGTTCTCTTATATGGCTTTTTGGGTGAATTAAATGCCGTGTTGAAATGCTGCATAAATCTTGGTTTAGGTTTCATACCAGCCACCGCACCAGATCTTGTAACCATCATAGTACTAGGTCCTTCCAATATGTCCCCACTTGAGGATAATGAAGATTGGGAGGGTGTACGAGTAAGAGTATCTGGAGTGACTTCATGTTTTTTCCATATGTAAACAGTATTACTCAATACATCATTCTGGTCACGGAGAAATTTCTTGGCATGGGTTGAACTTATTTTTTTCACAACGGTATCCAATCTTTGGTCAAATCTAGCCTCAAATACAAAGATCCTATCAGAGGGACACATAGCACGAAACGTTTGCTGTTTTTCATCAATCATCGTATCAATTTCGGCCATTGCTCCCGTATTTAATTCCACCAATAGTCCCATCAGGGTTTCTGAACATGAATTACATGCCATTTCCCATTTTTTAATAAATTCCTCATCGCTAACCGGAAAAGATGGAGTAGTGCGAACACGTAAACCCCTAGGAATTAATTTTTTAGATAGATATTTTTGCAGCAAAGCCTTGCTCCACCAAAGGCGAGTGCGCTTAGCCAAGAGATTTTGAATTTCTCCTGCCAACTCATCAATTTTTGGTTCTTGATTGAGTGCCACATTAGAGGCACCTTCCCCAAACACCTGCTCCATTTGGTCCATCCAGCACTTCTCCTTAGCTTTATAATCCATGGTGGTTGTAATAGAATCTGTGCCTAACACAGTAAAAGTTATAACTGGAAAACAAAAAAACAACGCAAATAGAAAAATAATCGTATCCATAATTATGTTAGAATTATCTCAGTATAGATACGTCTAGGATTATTAGAGCCATCGTAAATAATACATATACAACAAAAAACAAACACGACTTTATAGCTCAATTCAAAGTAGTGAAGTAATGGGTATATATCTGTTGAGATGCACTAAATAGTGTGGTTGTGTCATTTTGTGCATACAGGGGTGTGCTTACTCTGAATTGCATTCATGATATAATTCTTACTTGAATAACTGTGCAATTGGCACTTGGCACTTTATATTGATAAATTAACCTTTCATGCTTTGGTGGCTCGGGTTGAGCGTATCTTCTGATGCACCAATGACTGAACCTTGATATAACAATTTTTGTAAACTAACAAGAATTTGGTTATTTTACTATACCTAATATGCTGGGATATGCAATTAATTTATTCACTGCAATCATCTATACTATCATATTTCTGTAAATATACCTGATAGGCCTATATGATACATTATTGAATTATTGTGAAGTGAATAACCTAGTCCTGTCTGCTCCTTTTGGTGTTTAAATTATACCCCTCTGTCTCCATTTCCATACTTTAATAAAATTGCACTTCTTTGAATTGAGCTATAAAGTCGTGTTTGTTTTTTGTTGTATATTTCATATAAAAGAAGGACATAAAAATATTAATGGACAAAAATAAGAATGAATAAAAGGAGGTGAATCAATGGTAGAGATAAATATGTATACATTGCACTACATGATTACCCAGGACAACAACAACTGTGACTGTAAACAGTGGACAAAACTTCGTGGTGACCACAAAAGGTTAAAAAACGAAAAAAACACACAGGACTATGAACATAAACACTAAAGTGCACTGACACAATAGTATAACAGTCACATGGTGTATAATAGCCCCTAAAGGGAAATGTTGACCATAATGCCTTTACATACGCAGTGTTATACGTTGAATTGAAAACAGAAAATCTATCTCCTATATAGTGCAACAAATGTGATAATATAAAAAAGGTGAAAGTCAGGGGGAATATAAGATCCAGGAGTGGATGATTTAATGTAGAACTATGTAGTGTATAGCTCCTAAAGAAAGAGCATCATAAAAGCTGACATGTTATACATAGAGGGTATACAAAAAAACAATATGCATCACCAAAAGCAAGGGAAAATGATAGATCACAAAAATGTGCATTAGTATGTGTGAAATAGGTGTGAGGAGGGATACATAATGTTGTTGAACAGATATAACCGCTAGTATAGCAAGTGCTTACAGTTTACAAACCAATCAAGACGAGGAAAGTTATATAAAGGGACCGAGAGGAGAAAAAGACGTCCTTGCAGCCACTTCTATGTGCAAAAAGTGCCAGGCTGCAGTAGCTAATACTCTGAGGTGCAGAATTATCGGTCCAATGAGGGAGGCAGGCTCACCCACCCTAGAGAGTACTGTAAAGTGTTATCTTTTATCATCCTATTCTACCTCTGTAGGTTTCAGTTGCTGGTGGATGCATATTCATGGTGTCCCATTGTTATATTTAATATTGTGTAATCACTGTTTCACAAATTGTATTTGAACTAATAAAGAAGCCTTTTGTTCCAAGATTTGGGCTACAAACTCTTTTTATTATAAGTTCTCTTTAGTCAAGGAGTTGTTGAAGCAAGCCGACTCATGCCGTAGTCCAGATGCCCTACAAGAGGTGCAACAGTTGTGGAAAGAGAAGAGCAAGTTATTCATCTATGAGGGTAAAAGCTGTGCAGGCGGCACATCAATGCAAGAACCCATGAATTGGTCTGGCAAATAGTGGTCCCAAAGAGAGATGTCCAGATGGTCCTGGAGACGTACCATGATGGGGCATGGGTGTACCCAGCATGGGGCAGGGGGTGCAGCTGCCCCCCCAAGAGAGAGGAGTGGGCGGAACTGAACACGCGCCGCACGCACCTATTAATTATAATGTGTGTCTGAGGGCGGCTGAGCTGAGGCGGCCACCGCTAGCACCTCTGTTCCACCTGTCACCTGTGTGTCACTGTGTGTCACTGTGTGTAGCGGTTACCTCAGCGACAGCACGGTAATCATGATGGGGCAGCAGCAGCCAGCAGGGGCGCAGGGCAGATCTCGCCCTCAGACAGTGTCTGCCGACTGCAGATCAGCTCGGCAGGCAGGGGACTCAGAAGTGATGTCATGACATCACCACTAAGCGCTGAGTCCCTGCGGTGCAAGCTGGGGTCTGGGGACACTGCTGGTGCGGAGGCTGGAGCTGAGCTAGAAAAGTCAAGAGAGGACAACATTAACTGGTGAAAAAAAGATGTAAATATAAAAAAAAGTGATGTGGGGGGCGGGGGAGATTGGGGTGGGGGAAGCCCTATGGGCGGGCTGTATATGGGAGCCTTATGTTGGGGCTGCGCTATATATGAGATGACATGTACTCCCATCTCATATACAGCCCTGCCCCCCATAGGCTCCCATATCATATACAGCAACCCTATAGGGCTCCTATATCATATATAGACCCCTAAAGGGCTCCCATTATTAGAGCCCTATGCGGGGGGCGCTGTATGCGATATGGGAGCCCTATGGGGCATTAGGGGTGCTGTATATGAACCTCAAGGTGTAGGATCCTTCAAAGGCTTGCTGTGGTGCATAAACTTACTATTCGGGCCACCCCTAAACAATGCTCACAAGCAGAAACTGTTGCAGTGCACCCAGACATACATGAAGACTAATGTTCAAACATACAAAGAAAAAAGGGGAGACAAAGAGGCGCAAATGGGTCTTATTGTTTTACGGATAAGGTAGTACCGTCATAGGTGTATGTGCTCACCTGATCCAGTTGTGTTTCCCCACAGCTGGTAAATTAGCTCAGACAGCTGTTGCTGGATCCCCACTCCCAACTCCCACGTAACAGTGGTGATGTATCCAAGAAAAAGACCAGAGAGAGATCGTGCTTTAGTGATCCACGCTGCCGTCCCACCATACCCTAACAAATGCCAGGGAAGCCAAGAGTATGCAAGCTGCTTCTTTATTCCATCAGTATTTCCATCCAACGCGTTTCGGTACAGACCTTGTACCTTCCTCACATATACCTGAGGAAGGTACAAGGTCTGTACCGAAACGTGTTGGATGGAAATACTGATGGAATAAAGAAGCAGACTGCATACTCTTGGCTTCCCTGGCATTTTTTCGGGTACGGTGTGACGGCAGCGTGGATCACTAAAGCACGATCTCTCTCTGGTCTTTTTCTTTAAAGTCTTGTTTACTGATGAGTGCTGAGCAACCCTGGATGGTCCAGATGGATGGAGTAGTGGATGGTGGGTGGATGGCCACCATATCCCAACACGGCTGCAAAATCAGCAAGGAGGTGGAGGAGTCATGTTTTGGGCCGGAATCATTGGGAAACAGCTGGTAGGCCCCTTTAATGTTCCTGAAGGTGTGAAAATGACCTCTGCTAAGTATATATAGTTTCTGACTAAGAACTTTCTTCCATGGTACAAAAAGCAAAAACGTGCCTTCAGAAGCAAAATCATCTTCATACATGACAATGCACCATCTTATGCTGCAAAGAATACCTCTGTGTCATTGGCTGCTATGGGCATAAAAGGAGATAAACTCATGGCGTGGCCACCATCTTCTCCTGACCTCAACCCTATAGAGAATCTTTGGAGTATAATCAAGCAAAAGATCTATGAGGGTGGAAGACAGTTCACATCAAAACAGCAGCTCTGGGAGGCTATTCTGACATCATGCAAAGAAATACAAGCAGAAACTCTCCAGAAACTTACAAGTTCAATAGTTGCAAGAATTGTGAAGGTGATATCAAAGAAGGGTTCCTATGTAACATGTAACTTGGCCTGTTACGATGTTTTGAAGTTAAATAGCTTTTAATTTCAATGAATGTGACCTCCTAATGCTGCAAATTCAACAAAAGAGCATTTTCATTTCTTTGAAACATTTCAAATGTTTAGAAACTCTACTGTGCCTAATAATTTGGAACAGTGCATTTAGAGTTTTTTTTTAAATTTTGAAGATTATACTGCTATCATTGAGAGGTTTCTTTAATAAAATTTGATGTATACTCTAACAGGTGTTGTTGACTTTTATTATACTGACTGTCATTTGCACCAACCATTTAGGAAAATCAGAGAAAAAGAACATTTGCATAATAATTTGGAACATGGTGTAAATGGAGCAATCGTAGTCCCTGTGTTGACTTTTCCCCAGTGTGTCGTACCTGAACCAGTTGAGCCATCTGGAGAACCACCAGCTGTAGTAGAGTCAACCCCCTGCTAGCGGCGAGTCTGTCAGTCCCATGGTGAGTCTAAGACGACACTCTGTTATACCCATGCTACGTAGGTCTACACGTAGAATAGTGGATAAAGTGGATCACAACACCTGTAGAGGACACTAGAGAGCAGAACAGACCATCAGAAATACCTGTACTGCGTAGATCCACTCGTAGTAACATAGGTCAGATCCCAGCCCGTTAGAGGGAATGTTAGCAAGTTAAGTGGATAAGTTTCACCAGTTTAAAAATGTAAATATGTTTTGTTTTAATGTAACCATGTAAATAAGTACCAACCAAGCGTACAGGATTGATTGTATGAACTTTTGAGCCTTCGTGAAAATTTAAATTAAATATAGACCAATAGGCCATAGGACTGGTTGTGGTAAAGACAATTTTGTATAAAGTTCCTCATAAGCCAACAGTGGAAGGACTAAGCGCTTTTAGTCACTGTTTTTTTCAGAAATTTTCTTGGTTTTTGTAATTTTTTATTTTTAAGACTCTGTACATTGATCTAATCTTATTGTTATTTCTTTAAACATGTTTCCTCAGTCCAGGAGTACTGAATGTGTTTTCTAGTCCAGGAGTTACTATGGGGGAATGTGGCACCCCAGAGTCGGGTTGCCACAATGGCATTGCCTCCCTCGGGGGATGATGTCATGCTTGGAAGCAAGAAGGGGTATCTACACCAGGTAAGCCCACAGCATGCAACACTTTCCTGACTCCAGACCAGAAGGGGGAGCTCTGAAACCCGGGTTCAGGGGAGCTCCCCTATAAATTCTGGCCTGGGGCGGGGTTAGTCAGTACAGTTCCTAGGAGGACTGTGAAGACGACCTGTGGACTGGAGCAGTGCTAAGCTCGTCCCAGGTAGCGTAGAGAGAAGGAACAGCAAGCGAGAGGGACCCATAGGAGAGGGTCTATGGAAGGAGAGAAGCAGGCCTGGGGAGTGGAGCCAGTCACCAGTTCAACCCAGAGCAGAGCACCAGAAGCGGACCCCGGAGTCCAAGGCCTTGAGGGTACTACAGGTTCAGCAGTCAAAACCGGAGAACGGGAGACTTCACATCTTCCAGCCACAGGAAAGCACCTGGAGGCAAAGCAGCATCGGAGAGCTCAGGGCCAGTTGCCAGAAGAGTGGTGCCTGGGAAGAGCTCAAGCTGCCTGCCATACGGGTGAGAGACTTACAAGCAGGAAGAGAGGATCACAGCTTAGCTACAAGCAGCCAGCACCAGCAAGGAGTAGTGCAACAGGGAAGCCTAAGAACTCACCGGGTGAGGAGATCCCCAACTTGCTTCCAGGCCACCCGGATTCCCAACATCTCCTGTGGACAGTGCCCTTGCTGAACCAGATGGTTTTTAAATTGTTTTTAACCCTTGGGGCTTTGTATAGCCTGCACTCTTATTTGAATAAAAATTCACCTTTCATGATTACCCTTGGGTGTGCTGTTCCTATACATTTTTTATGTTCCTTCCACCCCTGTTTTGTAGCACCCAGAACATTGTACGCCTGGGCAGTTGCATCCCAACCCCGCCTTCTATTGGTCTGAACCTGTTACTACCAAATTCCCCAAACTTTTATCTCACGCCCAGGGTCACAGAGCTGGATCTCGACCCCCTGTGACTCCTCGGAAGTATTAAAGCCCGATTCTGAGTACCACGGCCCTGGGGCGCATCAACAACATGAAACACCAGGGCACATGTTGTTCATGCTACTGACTGCAGTCATTGTGGTTTAAGTTTGCTACCATTTCTTTTTGAGTCTCCAGGTTTGTCTCCCACCAAACACAACTGAGATGTCATTGGTAAGCAATTGGAAATGGAGCTACCAGCAGTGATCTTGATGATTAGATGTTTAAGTGCATTCAATGTGACAGAACATTCCTTAGGCAACCATTAATAACCTCATTGATAGCAGCCAAGGAGGGTAAGTGCAGGGATTTATTTCTGCAGGTAGTGCTCATAGCCAATACAAAATAAATATGAAATAAATACTAAATAAATTAGACATTATCCTTTGGATCTGCAGTTTCATTGTTCAGTAGTGTATTTTGACCATTTCCATTTAGATATTCCTTTCCATCTTTAATGAATCTGATGCTGAAACATGGAACTAATTTTTATTAAAAAAAAGACCTACATGACAGATTTGATTAATTATAGTTACATAAAAAGTATTTTCCTACGTATTCATTATGAGAAATTAGTGAATTATTAAATAACTGCTTCATTGGCAATTCACCAAATCTGATCCAGCCAACAAACAGCTAACTTATTAATTAAAAAATGCTTCAATAATAGAACACCACATGCCTCTATCCAAATGAAAGGGGTTAGTATTGTAAAAATGTCACACAACCCTTTCGAATATGTAAATATCTAACATTTTCTAATGAACATATACAATATGTGCACCTACGAATTAATTTAATACTATAGTATTTTCTATATTTTCTACAAAGAGCTGCGTACCCCTATTAACCTAATTATCACAAGACAGGTTTTAATTAGAGCCAGGGGCATAACAACTATGGCCGCAGAGGTCACAACCAGATCCATGCGTGTCCCCCTCAATGCCAGAGCATATTTTACTTGAAAATGCAGTCTTGGAATCACATTCAATTGAAGTGTATCGCTGAACAGAGACCCACCGGGTCCCTGCACCACACTACAAGCTGCCAGCCACTCAAAGGCCAGCAGATGAAGTTTGTGTACCTGCTGTGACTGGGGGTGCATGGTAGTGACGTCATGCGCTGTCCATCACTTGCACGCAGAATTCATTTGACAGCTTCAGAAGAGGATGTCACACGCAGAGGGAGCAGAGGGGAGGTGAGTAGAATCATTCTTTTGTTTAAGCATTGAAAAACTGTGGCGAAACGCGAAACATCAACACTAAGATTGGAGGTATATATACAGGGATGGGGGACATATGTACCAAGATGAGGGGACATATATACTAGGATGGAGAACATCTGGAAGGTGCACAGAATGGGGAACATATATACCAGGATGCACCCATGATGGGGAACATATATACCAACATGGACCCAGGATGGGGATCATAAATTCCAGGATCGGGAAGATAGTCTGAGACCAGCCGCTTGACATCAGCTGTAACAATTGGTTTGTTTAACTGAAGAATTTCTGCACAAACTGTCAGAAAACACCTCAGGGAAGCTCAACTGCAGCTTGTTGTTTTCATCAGGATCTCCACCTTACTGCAGTTCGTCGTCTTAACCGACTTGGGTGGGCAAATGCCTACATTCGATGGCACGTTGAAGAGGTGTTCTCTTCATGGATGAATCCTAGTTTTCACTGTACAGGGCAGATCGCAGACTGCCAAATGGTGCTCACAATAGATACTAGCTGGTTTTCTGACCCCCCAGAACTCCTCAATACTGTAAAACCGCTAAAACTGCACATTTTAGGCTACGTTCAGACACTGCGCATTTTTGCTCGCTTTTTTACGAGCACTTTTCAAAAATGCGCAAGTGTGTCTGCGTCTGCCGGCAAAGTGAATGTGAAATTCACTTTGCTGTGCAGATACAGTGTAATTTTGCGCAGTTCTTTTATGAGAGAAAGCGCGGGTGTAAAAAGAATGACCATGTAAATTCTCTACGCACCGGCGCCCGCGCTTTCTCCCATAGGTGCCGGCGCTGTAGGATCCAATGTCACAGAGGGGGAGGAAGAATCCTGTTCCTCCTCCCCTCTGTGACATGTGTGACCATGCCATTTGATTTCACAGTGTATTAATATACATTGCGAAGTCTAAATTAAATAAAGGCAAATGTATTAAAAATAATAAAGAATGAATACTTACCCTTTCTGACGCCTTTTTGGGCTATCCAGAGTTGAGCCAAGGCCGGGTACTGACTGCAAGGACCTGGCATGATGTCATAGGGCGCTGATTGGCCGCTCATGGCCATGTGATATGTGACGCGCATATCACATGACTGCGAGCGGCCAATCACAGCGCCCAATGTCATTATGACATCCTTATGACATCATGCAAGGTGCTTTCAGGTCGATGCCTGCTGCTTCCAGCTCCAGAACACCCGGCGGAGGGTAAGTATAAAAATCTTTATTATTTTTAATACAATTGACATTCTTTTAAATTTGATTTTGCAGTGTATAATGCACTGCAAAATCAAATGGGGCTGTTACAAATGTCACAGAGGGGAGGAGGAACAGAATTCTTTCTCCCCTCCTTGACATCAGTGAAGAAGTTCCCCCGTAGAAACACCCGTTGTGTGCATGCACTGCGTTTTTTTACGGGGATTTTTTGCGCGGGTGCAAAATGCTGAAAAAAGCTCCCACGCAAAAAAAGCGCACAAAAAGCGCAATGTGTGAACATAGCCCTGGAATGGTCTTTTATGGTGGCCAGCCTAGGGCACACCTGTGCAAAAATCATGATGTCTAATAAACATCTTGATATGCAGTTGCTCAGTGGTTAGCATTGCAGTCTTGCAGTGCTGGGTTCTATCCCACCAAGGACGACATCTGCATGGAGTTTGTATGTTCTCCCTGAGTTTGTGTGGTTTTCCTCCTACACTCCAAAGACATACTGATAGGATATTTAGATTATGAGCCCTAATAGGGACAGTGTTGCTGATGCATTTAAAGCGCTATGGAATTAATAGCACTTTATAAGTGAATAAATATTAATAATATATATGCCAGAGCTGTGAGGTGTATGGATTATGGCTAGGGTCACATCTCCGTTTTTTTTTTTTTTTAAATCCTGATCCGGTTTTGAGCTTTCAAAAAGCTCAAAACCGGAGCAGGAAACGCTCCTCATAGGAGCCTATGCTAAACACCGGATTGCTTCACAAGCAATCCAGTGTCCGTCTCCGGCACTGCAGACTGCGTGAAAAATGATGCAGGCTGCAGTTTTCGGAGCGGTTCTAGCATCCGCACTCCAGTAACCGGATTGCTCAGGATGTGTAATCCTGAGCAATGCGGCTACTGCATAGTTTGCTCATCCCGGCTGTTGCCGGGATGAGCAAACTGTTCTATCTCTTGTAAATAGTTAAATTTAATAAATAAAAGAATGCTTGAGGTCTCTATGGGGGCTTAGTCTGCCTAGAGACCGGACGCCCACTCAGGTGGGCTTCACCTACAAAGTCCACATGCCACGGGCTCCTCCGAGCTCCGTACATGTCCCCCAAACTCCCCCCCACCCGTATCTGTATAGAGGGGTCCCTGCACCCCTCTTTTATAAGTCTCCCTATTTGTGCCAAAACACTTAGTATTACAGTACACAATTAGGCTCATAGTTACGTGTTGTTCTATGAAGTTTCATTATCACTCCATGGGCGGGGCTGTGTGCTGCTGCTCCGCCCGCTCAGGGCTATCGGTATAACGCGAACTTAGCCCCGCCCATTTCATGACGCGGCCGCCCTAACAACACAGGATCAAGGCCACAGGGGGCGGCCATAATGAATTAGCGGGCGGAGACTGCAGCAAACAGCCCCGCCCATGGATTGAAAATTAAACTTCATAGAACAACACGTAACTATGAGCCTAATTGTGTACTGTAATACTTAGTGTTTTGACACAAATAGGGAGACTTATAAAAGAGGGGTGCAGGGACCCCTCTATATAGATACGGGGGGGGGGAGTTTGGGGAACATGCGGAGGAGCCCGTGGCATGGGGACATTGTAGGTGAAGCCCACCTGAGTGGGCGTCCGGTCTCTAGGGGGACTAAGCCCCCCCTAGAGACCAAGCATTCATTTATTTATTAAATTTAACTATTTACAAGAGACAGAACAGTTTGCTCATCCCGGCAACAGCCGGGATGAGCAAACTATGCAGTAGCCGCATTGCTCAGGATTACACACTCTGAGCAATCCGGTTACTGCAGTGCGGTATTCTGCACACATGTTTCATCAAAAATGTGTGTGACCGGTATTGCGTTCACCACATCCGGATCTGGATGCGGTAAACGCAATTCAAGTTTTAAGTGTGACCCTAGCCTATTTCAGCAAATGAGAAGAGCTCACTAACACTGATTTAGACAAATTTGTGAACAATATTTGAAAGAAAAATGTGTTTTGTGCACATAGAAAAGTCTGAAGGTACTGTCACACACCGCAATTTTGCTAGCAATTTCACTGACAATTTGCTGGTTGCAGTGAAATCATGGACACATTGTTCAATTTTGTTGCCGTGTACAAATGTAACAATGTGTCCATGATTACACTGCAACCAGCAAATTGCCAGTGAAATTGCTAGCAAAATTGCCGCGTGTGAAGGTACCTTCAGATCTTTGAGTTCAGATAGTGAAAAATGAGAACAAACACCAAAAGTGTTGTGTTTATATTTTTATTCAGTGTATATTCAGATAAAAGGAACAGCACCAAAAAACTTTTTTTACCCAAATATGTCCAGCGCTTTCTCTAAGTGTACCTTTACCCGCCGCAACCGCAGTGAGAAAACTGACAGGCAATCAGTAGTCCCGTTACCATCACCGTGAGATTGCTATGAAATTGCGGCGTGTAATTGTGGAATCTGGTGGTGATCAAAAAAGTTGTGGCTGGTTCCGATTTCAGAGCACTGCTCGAAAACCAGATGCAACCACGTAGGTGAATTTCTCTGCTTTTGGCGTGTGAAGGGGTGATAGGGATGGAATCAGCGTCGCCTACTGATTTCCCGGAGGCGTGCCACAGCATGCTGGATACCGAGCCCCGTCAGCAATGATTGGTGGTGGCTACTGTGTTACCATTGGCTGTCCCTTCACAGGGTGCCATTTTTGAAGAGCTGAGACTTCAGCACCACACGCATCTTTACCTACACAACCATCCACTACATCAGTCCAATTACGCGTGCATTCAATAGCGCAAGCTAATGTTGGCGCGTGTATTTGAAGATCCACTGTGTACACTATACTGAAAAAACTATAACAAATTGAGGGGTATTGGTTTGTCTTTTGGTCCAAAACACGTAAGCTTGTGAGCCCCTACACGGCTCCCCACACATCACAAGTCCTATCCACTAAATTCTCATCTAAAGTGAGCAAAGGACACAAATAGAAATTACATTTCTTACCCAGCAGATTCAGGTCAGACGACCATTACACTGTACACTATACTGCCACACATGACACTTCATATATTGGGCTACACATCGCACATGGGTGCCATGGGCAACGCACTGCAATGGTGAGCGAATTATGTGACGCTGATAGGTTTAGTATGCTACTCCTGCTCCGCAGACGGCTACCTTGTTAGTGTCATCAATGTTGTTTTGCGGCGCCAGTGTGCGTGATGGCGTCATAACGTTTGTTTTGGTTTCGCTCTGCCTGCCAGGTGCCTGGCCCTCCCTGCACATAGGAGCACAGTCATGGCCGCAGCACAGCGCGCTGCCACATGGGGTCTGGCGGAGCTAATGCTCCTCATAGACCTGTGTGACCGCCATGATTATTGGTGTGATCAGCATCACCGGCACCCACGGCTGCGCAAATGCAACATCCTCAGAAGGATCCAGCAGGCCCTGCTCCACAAACTGGGGGTGGAGAGGACCTGCAAACAGGTCCCAAAAAAAATCGCGGACCTGAAACACAAGTCCCCAGGCTGCATTGTGGATGTTCGGGGCAGGATTGCCAGGCAGCGTGGTGAGTATGTGGCAATGCCTATAATGAGCGTGTCATGTTCCTGATGAGACCTCAGGGGATCTGAGATCAGAAGGTCACAGAATTTATTTGATAGTGGATCCTGAGTAGGAGCTCATTTAATTCCATTCGGTGCTGAAAGGGTGATTTATTTTCTATCCTGCTTTGAGTCACAGGAAATAGTAAAATCAGCTGCTGCCACTCCATTCTGCTATATACACCCACTCCTAAGGCTGGTTTCACACTGCAGTTTTTCCCTGATCAGGTTCCATCAGGTTTGTATGTCAAAACCAGGAGTGTCTCCAAAACTCAGAACAGGTGTCAATTTTTCAATTATGGTTTTCCTCTGCAAGTTCCTCGCCTGATTCCTCTCCTGGTTTTGGCACAAAAATCGGATGTAACCTGATCAGGGAAAAAACTGCAGTGTGAAACCAGCCTTACTCTTTCCTATGCTGGCTATAGTTCATTCTATGCTGACCTGTGATGGAACTGTATTTGGAGAAAGCTGTTGTTGTCTCTGGAAAAAGCTGTCTTTCCAGTGGATGTGTTGGTATCTCTCACAGTGGAAGATTTGGAGTTCTTTTGTACCAGTTTTATCCTCCCGGGTGTTGTCTTTATAATCGTATTAAGACTTCTGTCTTGCTGGCCTGCTCACTAGTCAGGGAAAATCCAAATTCAGTCAGGGTCTAGGCACATCATTGCACATGAGGTGAGGAAACTGTCTAGGGATGTTAGAGAACTGAGGGATCCACCACTGATGAGTTATGTGGTGTCCCCTATTTCCTCTTCCTACTGTAAGGGTCTTCTTTTGCATCTTCCCTGGTGTACTCCTCCTGTTGGACGGTGCGTCAGGTGTCCCCTCGCCTGGTGTTACATTCCCATCTGTTAACAGTCAGTAATGTTTATATAATACTTGCTTGTTGCCAACTTCTGCCCTTTGAAGTGCTGCCCAGTTCACTCTAGCTTCACATGACCGCATTTGTGATCTGCCAAATGAGACAGCATTTGCTGTGTGCAATGGAGGTAACTCTTTGTGAAAGTCAATGAGACTCCGAATGTAGCTCTCCTCTATAAATAGTGAGTTCAATGCCCAGATAATGATATTTAAAAATTAGACAATACCCTATGGCAATGGCATAACTGGAAGCTCATGGGCCCTGATGCAAAAGCTCCAATGGGGCCCCCAAATATTGCAAATCTTTCGTAGCATTAGTCTTTTTCTATAGGCCAAAGGGACTTTTGGGGCCCCCTAGGCTCCGCTGCCTAGGTGTGGTTGCAACCCCTGCCCCTGTTGCAGTTATGCCCCTGCCCTATGGTGTTCAGATGAAGCGTGCACACATTGCTCAGAGAATAAAAAATAACATTTATGACATGTTATAGCTTGATCGTACAATCAATAGGCTATTCACCAATTCCAATCTCCTAGCCTAATGGTCTATTCATATTTTTACAAATCCAGGTTCATATTACATTATAGATTCTGTGATTTTCACAATAGTGTGGAGAACATTGGTCTTTTTTGTGCAATTATTGTTTACATTTCCTTAAAAAAAGAAAACATAAAACTAGAATAAGATTCTTACTGAATAATTCTTGACTAAACTCGAATGTGTGTTATTAGGCCTGGTAATGAGGATTTAACACCATTAGCAAATAATGGTCCTTCCAATTAAATAGAGGGGGTGAGGAGAGTCTCTCTTCCAGCTCTCTAGGATCTGATCAGTTAAGCATAAAATTACGGTATTACGATGCTTTATGGATGTAAAATTCTACATATACATTACAGAGCAATGGTTTTAGACAGATGTGAAAAAAATTCTGCAAAGCAAGAATGCTTTATAAAACATATTCTAATAGGTTATTTTTTTTATCAATTAACAAAATGCAAAGTGAATGAACATAACAGAAATCTAAATCACCTCAATATTTAGTGTGAGCACCCTTTGTCTTCAAAACAGCATCATTTCTTCTAGGTGCACTTAGGGTGCTTTCACATCGCGTTATTTTTCCTCTCTGTGGGATCCTACTTTATGCAGGATCCCACGGACAGGTACGGACAGCATCGGAGGTGAGCCACCTGGTGCTATTTCTGTGTCCGGGGCCGTGATTTTCACGGGTCCAGACACAGAAAGAGCTGTGCGGGGCATTTTCACTTCCGCAATGTATATCCATACATAGTGAAAATGAAATTAAGTAAAAGCAAGGGGTTAAAAATTAAAAAACTCTATTCACACCTTTCAGCGATCTCCCGACACCTCCAGCAAGCTCCGGGTGACTACAGGACCTGCCGTTACGTCACAACCCAGCAGCGTCATCGGGTCACATGACCGAAGTTACCGCAGTAACCGGTCATGTGACCTGATCAGCTGATGTTGTGACGTAATGTGAACACTGCTGCATATTTGCTGCATATTTAGGAGCTAACCTTGAGGCATTCACTGAATTTCTGAGTATTTAAAGTGCTAGAGTGTAGTGTCATCTTTTAGGTCAGCCGCGGCTGCGATAAAGTGACACCCGCCGCACAAGAAGGGATTGAGCCCTATCATATTCTGTGAAAAGGTTAACAAAAATGTATGTGCACATGCTTTTACTGTGGGGGACCTCGTGAGGGGCAGCATGGGTGGTTTCTGTTATGCGAGTCACTACAGTAAAAATTAGTTTTTGTCTTCAATGAGGAACGTGGCAATACGTTCATCTTATTACATTTCCCCCTCATTTAATGATGGTCGCCAATGAAGACACGAAAATGTTTGCAACACACATAAAGTTAAACAAAATGGAATTCTTTTTTTTCTGCCTGGAAAAACAAAACCCAGTCCTACTTGGTTAGGACCCTAACTCAACACCAATCCTTCTGGCTGATATGACCCCTTTTAGCAAGGCCCCTCAAACCAACACAGCACAGCACATTTCATCCCTTTAAGGGTAGCACTTTACGTCAAGGGCACAATACATTGTTCCCTCATCAGTCATTAGGATGGGCACACAGGCCTTTTTCCTCACTCTTATGCACAAGATAGGCACACAGGGGCCTTGCCCTTAGGGGCACAGGAGGGGCCTTGCCCTTAGGGGCAAAGCCTATCTTGGTTTGGGCTCAGTCCTTAGTGGAGCTAGTACAACCCTCCCACGGCTTCAACATGTCTCAATCTAGCAGAATACATTTCTCAATCTAGCAGACTAGATTACGGATGTGCAACAAAACCTATTTCAGCTATCAAAGGCTAACAATTTAAGTAGTCCCAGACATGTGGGTCATAGACCTGCTGAATGTACTTCAGGATTCTGAAACCGTCTTGATAATTAGGTGCAACGAGCACAACATTACTTCTACAGCTTCCTATTTTCCTGTTTCTTTCAACTGGTTCTTTTTTTATAGTGTTCAGACCTAGGTTTTCCTCTTTACCCTGGTCTTCTGAACATATACTGCTGAATATGAGCTACACAAACAATGCTTGGATTTAGGGATATTGGATTCAGGGATAGGGAAGTTCTGTGGCTACCGTCCCTGCGGTTCTTACTTTGGAACCATGGAGGTTCGAGGCTGTCTCCCTAACTACATCCCACAAATGAACCCCCAGGCTTGGGGGAACTAAGGAATGACTTCTTCCTTTAAACAAACTTAATTTGCCAATATAGCTGTTACTTAGCTTCTCCTCTTATGACTCCTATGAATACCCGCCTGGCACACTCTGTTCATCTCACATTTTCTGTTCCATCCTGGTCCGTTAACTATCTGAATTATATACAGAGGGCCGTACTGCTAGGTGTCCTATACCAGGACCCAGGGGCGGACCCAGACTGTAGTGGGCCCCGGTGCAAGAAATTTTTTGGGGGGCCCCCCCCGCCCCTCATAGTGGCAACAAAGTAATGTAAACATATAGATTGTAATATTTATTTACAACGCAACCCTCAAAGAGCCCTGCATAAAGTATAAAGGCTTCCTCACACCCCTCCAAATATTATCATGCCCCCACAGAGCCCTCCAGATATATTAAAATGGCTTCCATATTATATAATTGGCTATATATATTTTAATACATCATCCATAGTCCTCCATATATTATAATGCATTCCACGACCCTCCATATATTATAATACACCCGCATAGCCCTCCATATAGTATAAGGCAGTCCCATAGTCCTCCATATAGTATAATGGGCCCTCATATTCCTCCATATAGTATATTGCACCCCATACTCTTCCTATGTTATATTGCACATTACATAGTCTCCCATCACTGTATTCACGGGTTAAAAAAAAAAAAGTAAATACTCACCTCTCTTCTTGCTGCTCCGCTCTGCACGTATCAGCACAGTGGCACTCAGTGATGACATCATCGTGCCCCACCATGCTGAGCTGCAAAAAGCAGACGGCTCAGCCAGGACTCGAGTGAAGAATACTGCCGGCAGAGGCAGCCGGGACTATAGAAACGGGAGCGGCATCCGCGGGGAACTACCACTGGCGCACACACACCTTGTACGCACGTGGCTCCGCTCCAAATGCCTTGTAGACACGCGGCTCTGCTCCACATGCCCTGCGCACACGCCTCCGCTCCGTACACATGCGGCTCCTCTACAGGAAGCCCCAGCATATGCAGCTCCACTCCATCCACCTTATGCACACGCGGCTTTACTCCATATGTCCCGCACATGTGGCCCTGCCTCATACTCACGCGGCTCTGCACACACGTGGCTCCGCTCCGTACACCTCGTACATACTCGGCTCTGCTCCATACACCTCATACACTCGGCTCTGCTCCGTACACCTCGTACACATGCGGCTCAGCTCCATACACCTCGTACACACTCGGCTCCCCTTTGTACACCTCATACACACGGCTCTGCTCCGTACACCTCGTACACACTCGGCTCTGCTCCGTACACACTCGGCTCCGCTATGTACACACTCGGCTCTGTTCCGTACACCTCGTACACACTCGGCTTTACTCCGTACACCTCGTACACACTCGGCTCCGCTACGTACACACTCGGCTCCGCTACGTACACACTCGGCTCCGCTACGTACACCTCGTACACACTCGGCTCCGCTACGTACACACTCGGCTCCCCTCCGTACACCTCGTACACACTCGGCTCCGCTACGTACACACTCGGCTCCGCTACGTACACCTCGTACACACTCGGCTCCGCTACGTACCCACTCGGCTCTGCTCCGTACATCTTGTACACACTCGGCTCCGCTCCGTACACCACGTATACACTCTGAACTCCGCTCCATACACCTCATACACACTCGGCTCTGCTACATCCACACTGTAAATCCCTCCTGACATAAACTTCATCTCATCCAGCACCATGACAACCAGCACAGCAGAGTCCTGCATACACTGAGGAGCTGATCATGTGACCACTGACTCCTCCCTTCAATGTGACATCATCACAGGTCCTGTAAAAGCATAAAAGCAGTGTACAGAGCAGCAAACCCCCCCCCCCCCGTGTGTCCTCAGCCTGTGCCCTGTCTTTGGTCCCTTTCCTTGTACCTGGGTCCTTGTGCAGAGCTGTGTCCCCTCATCTGCTGCTGCTGCTGCTGATGCTGAACAGCCATCAGCCATGTGGAGAGAATTTCAGAGGCCCGCGCGCATTGCCAGGATTGGTTGAGTGAGGTCCTCCCCACAGTGCAGGAGAGGTCAAATGACTCACTTTCTGCACTGTGATTGGGGCTCTGTCCTCGCTCCTGAGCTGCTGTGAGGGGGCGTGGCCAGCAGCTAGAAGAGGCGTGGCCGGCAGCATGTCGGCTTATTCTCCGTGCCTTGAGGGGGGGCCCCCTAGCCTGTCGGGGCCCTGGTGCCGCTGCACCAGCGGCACCACGGTAGGTCCGCCCCTGCCAGGACCAACCTCCAGTCGATCACTTTCCCTATTGTTCAATTTTCTTTCTTTGCTCAGTTTCATACTATCCACTGTCTTGGTCTCCTCTCATGCCAGGGACACCTATTTAACCACCTGGCAGGAAACTGTCTCTTTCCTTTCACTATAGCTTCTCCCACTCTGGACTAAGCCTTAATGCTTGTAGTTTCAAGGGGGAATGTGAAAGTATGCCCATCTGTGGCACTCCAGAGTCCGGATGCCACTTTGTTATTATCTCCCCCGGGGATAATGTCATACCTGAGAGCAACGGAGGGACCCGCACCAGGCAAAACCAAAGCACACAACACCTTTCTGCTTCCAGGCCTGAAGGAGGAGATCTAAACCCGGGTTCAGGGTAAGCTCCCCTATAAATTCTGGTCTGGGGTGGAGTTAGTCATTTCAGTATGGAGCAGTACTGAGGAAGACATCCTGTGGGCTAGAGCAGTGCCAAGCTCACCCCGGGATAGCTAAGCCTAGCTGAGGGACCTAAGGCAAGGGTCTGAGGAAGGAGAGGAGAGCCTGGGGAGCAGAGCGGTGTCAATTTTACCCCAGAGGAGTAAGCACCAGAAAATGGACACCGGAGTCCGAGGCTATGCAGGGCCCAACGACTAGGCTGCCAATACCGGAGGGTGGGGAATTCCAAGTTACCCATCTACACCAAGTTCCCTGAGGCAAAGCAGCATGAAGAGCCCAGGAGTAGCCGCCCGTGAAGTGGGGCTATTAAAGGACTCGATCTGCCTGTCATACCGGCACGTGCAGGAGAGAGGGAGAGAAAGGGCTGTGTGGCGCCCCTCAACGAGTGCGTCACAAGAGGGTATTGCAGCCATAAATGCAGCCGCAATATTCTCTGACACAGCAGTGATCTGGTTAACTTAGAAATCCAACCCTTCATGCATCACCTAGAACAGAGGGCCAATCCTAGGTCCTGGTGGGTGGAGTGTTAGGGAAGTGTAGTAGAACACACACAATAGTCTAGAGCAGAACATAGAACACTAGAGCCTAGAACAGAGTCTTGGACAGAGAACTTGAACTTGGAGAGGAGCGGGGGCTCCGCACCCCGTGCAGCCCCCGGGCCGTCACCGGTCGGGTGTCAGCACCTGAGGCCTTACCAACCGGGAATGGGCATTATCACTCGGGTTCCCAAAAGACTCCCGTGCCCACAACTCACAGCCGGTTCACTGGTACCGAAGCTGGCAGCAGTTCACCTCTGCTACGCGAACCAGAAGCGTGGAGGAACAGCTTCACAGGAGCACCCCACCACCAGCCAACTTCCAGTCGTCTAACCAGCGGTGTACCCACTGAGGGATCCAAAGCTCCCCAAAACATCCAGAACGTACATCATGGATAGGGCATTGAAGCAGCCTCCCCGTACCCGACCTGGTATTCCTGGGCGACACCGGCAACCAATTAGTTAGAATGGAGGAACACTGCGGATTTCTAAGGGACACCATCACTGCTGAGTCCACCCGGTCTACTACCCAACCACTGTATGCCATGTACTGCCTGCTGGTTACAGTAAAGACCCGTTGCAGAGACTTTCTGTGTCCGTGCTTCCTTATGAACTGTCCGTCCGCACTACAAGGTAATCGCAGCTGCCGCACAACATCTTGAGCAGCTCCAGCCTCCGGGGATCACCGCTCAGCCTGTGGGGAGCGTAACATCTTGCTGCTGTCCATCCCCCGGAGGTTCCGCAGCGTCGGTATTCCTTACCGAAACTACTCATAGGTGGCGTCACGAATAAATTAAACCCCTTTAATCTGTTCCTACAAGACGTCTTCAACTTTTGATCTGCACTACACCGGGCCCCACTACCGGCAGGCGCGGTCCACCCGTGACAAGGAGGAAGGAAGCATCGCCTGTCTAAACCGGAGTCCCGGCCACGGTGAGTCAGCTGCAGCTCAGCTTCAAGCAGCAGGGACCCACAGGAGAAAACGCAGCAGGGAGGCCTCAGAACTTGCCTGGTTATACGGACTCACAGAACAGCATCTATGTGAATCGGTCTTACCAGTAAAGAATTTGAGGAACCAACAAAATGTCAGTCTGTCTGTTAATATGCACCCTCCATCCTGCACCCTACACCCTTCCAACATCCACTGCCCTGGGGATCTGCTCTGCTCGTGGGGAGCCACTCCATCCCAGCAGCCTGTCCATCATCCCCAGAGGTTCTGCAGCAGTGGTGGCTACCCATAGCCACAAACCACGGGTGGAATCATGAATAACTCCCTTATAAATCACCCTTTTCCGTCCCTAAGCCCCAAGAACTGCCTTTTACAACGGAACCCAGGGTCGCGGAAGCCGGGTCTCGACCCCTGTGACTCCCCAGAACTCCTTAACAGCCTGGTTCCGAGTACCTCACAGCCCTGGGGTGTGACACATCTTCTTACAATTGTCTGCAGAAACATGATTGTACTGCTTTCAAGTGCCTTGACAAAAAAATCTATCATCATTCCAGAGCACCTACTGCAGTAGTGTTTGTTTCCTTTTCAATTATAATGCTTTTGGCCACAATTCTTACATGAAGACCACATGTGGCCAGACTTCACAGTGTAGCTGGGTGCCAATTGTTGTTTCAGTTATGACTTGTCACTGCAGTGCTGAACATTGTCCAGTTACAAAGGAAAGTAAGCCTGATGTGTCTTTTATTTGCTGTACTAACTATCCTTAGTAAACCATTGCATCTAGTATTTCACATTGCCCATTTGTTGGTGTTTCTTCAAAAGAGCTTGACCAAAACATCTTAATACTCCAGATTGTAATGAAATCATTGCTAGAGACCTTAATGATGCTGTATACCTACCGAGTTTAACATTGCACCTGCCTACAACATTTTCACAGTACAGCATCGAATCCTTACTTTGAAGAACATGTCTGTGTATACAACGTTATTAACATTTAATAATCCTCATGATTTATGTATGACATATGTAGCCTATTCTCCAACCTAAACCAGCAATAGGAAATAAACATTTTACATTACTTGTTACAAGTATGGACAGTTCAATGATCTAGGAAATGTGATTAACCATGATGCAATCTAATACCTGTCATCATCGCACACACAGATGAAATATGACAACATTGCTTTACTGGACATGCATACATTGACTTTAATCACATTCCACATTTTAACCCTCTTTTTGATACAGTATCATATAAAGTGTTGGATTGATTCCTTGGTGTGACGTTCCAGTTAATCCATCAGTCCCAGTTATGTATCTGTAAGACCCGAAATTACATTATTAATTCCCCTTAAAATGTCTCCAGATTGCTGGTACCTGACAAAACTGTACAGCTTGTATAAAATGATGGTGCACATTCTCCTAGCAACAAAGGTTCGAGCTGAAAAGTAGAGAGCACTTAGCTTGGTAATGGCATTAAGCCATTTAAAAGGCACTTTTCTTGTTTCATTTACCTGCCAATGATTAATGGTTTTCTTTGTGATTTATTTGTAGAGTTGTCAACACACAAAAATTGTGGCATTTATTTTTTTTTTTATATGTAATTGGCAAATGAAAGTATTCATTAATACATTTACCTGTGTAAATGGGATTTTTTTGTATTTCATAAATGAGGCTAGAGCAGCCAGTCACTGGCATTTTATAATTATGATTGATGCAATTTCTGAAATTAAAGCATTGACATTACTAATTAAAAAATATTTTTCAGATCATTGTTCTTCCATCTTTAGTGAAACTCGATCAGTTTATTGCACAGTTCATAAATAGATCAACAACAGAAAAAACACCCAAATTAAACATAATGGGTGATGTGGTCATCAGATAACAATTATATATGTAGCACCTATTGTGGAAGCTATAGCGTACCACAGCTACTAACTTCTGCAGATATTAATGACTCTTTTACGGCACTGACTGAAACTACAATTCCCAAGGTGCCTTGTTTATTTCAGCAATCTGTGGAGGAGGAGCAACCGCAAAGGACAGAACCTATTGGCTGAACAAGCTGAAGGGGAGAGGAGGAGTGAACTATACTAGGGGAAATGTGTGTGCTCAGCCATCATAGAGAAGTGAAAGTGATACTCCAGGGCTGAAGCGTGCTGAGACCTCGGTAGCTTTGTGTGAAAAGACTGTGAGCACTAGAGTTGCATCCCAACCAGAGATCAGATAAGTTACCAGAAGCTGCACACCACCACCTGGCTTTCCAATTAGAAGAAAGATTCAGTCTGCAGTTCCCAGCCTTTCCACACAACTGGACCCTGAAGCCACAGCTTGGAACGCCGGATGAATACAGATCTGCTGCAAAAGGAATGAGTAATTACTGCCGGGACTTATAGTTCTAATGTTTTAGAACAATAATGAAGCTAAATGTAGGGCAGAACTATAGTGTCTTGAGATTTCAGTAGCTAAGAGTTGTTGTTTTCATTATATTAAGTGCACCAACTATTACAGCAAGCGTGCCAACATCTTCGGCAACTGGGGTCCCAATCTGGAACTGTAATTTCTATAGCTCCAGCTATGTGTAGGTTTCTGTTGGTTAGTTAGGAGTGTGCTTGCTGTGATTTACAGTGGGAACATCACCCCCAACTTTTAGGGTGTTATTTGCTACGCACATCTTGTACCTTCATACAATATTGCATAGCATTATTTGTTTGCTGTTCTTTGGTATTACCCCTGCAATTGGCTCCTTTTTATCCGCCTGTAAATAAACCTGTTAATGGGCTCAACCTCAACTCTTGTGGGTGTGTACAGACCATAGACAAAGGTATTCCCTAGTCGACCCCTGGCAGAATAGGAAGACCCTACTGTATTCTATAGCTTCCAGCAAGATTCAGGTGGAGGCACTGTACTATACTGAGGTGAGAACTACCAGACACCGTGCTCACAGAGGCGGCTTAAAGGGGTGTTGCATACACCACAGAAAAATACCACAAATATTATTTTTTTTAATTGAATAAAAAATTAAATAAATAAAGAGAAATAATAGAAATGTATTATATATGCAGTAGAGACAACAAATATTAAAAATATACAAAATATGTGTACAAGGTCAATATATCAGTTAATATGGTTATGTACAGGGGAATTACACTTACAAAAATGGGGAAGCAAAGGGTCAGATAGTATGACAGTGTAAGAAAAAATCTATAATTATAATGAATTTCTACATAGATAAGACATGTAATAAATAAATAATAAGTAGACCATAAAAATGAATAATTTAGGGATGTTATAGTCATAAACTAAGGAAATCCAAGGAGATAATTAATAAAGAGTTTAGGGCTTACCAAGTTAAAGAGGACCAAATGCAAAAGGGATTTCCTGTCTAAATTCTCAGGCCTCTGACGTACGTTTCGATGCTTGCTTTCTTAAGGAGTGAAAAATATTTCAAACCACTAAGGATATATAAAATCTTCTCATAGAGCGGGTACATGATAACAAGGCAGAAAACCCTCAAGAGTTTCTCTTAAAGTGAATTAAATATAAATAATATCAGAGCGCTCTTTACTTGATGAGATCCACTCACAACCAGCACTAGATATTCTTATTGACCATTTAAAAAGTCTTTTAAAGCAGATGTCCTTCAATAGGAAGCACTATGAATCATTGTCCATTCTTTCACACCTCATGTATTTCACCATCCCAGGCGCTCAAGGCTTTGTCAGTTGTATTAAATATGCACAATACCCATAATTAAAATTTAAAAAGTCTCTAAGCATTGAAACCTAACCAACAAACATAAGTACAATTTATGTGATTTCATTAAAATGATAGTGAATATTATATCCACACGAATGTAAGATTTCTTGAAAATCCAAACATTTTCCAACGTTCTCATAGTGGAAGATGACCAATGGAGAGTCCTCAATTTGACCCATTTCTCATGGACATGTGCTACTATATTTAACTTACAGAGGTGCTTGAACGTTTGTGAATCCTTCAGGATTTTCCACATTTTTGCATAAATTTGACCTATAACTACATAAGGTTTTAACACAAGTCATAAAAGTAGATAAAGAACTAAATCAAAAGATGAGTGAAAAATATTACAAATTTGTGAATGACAAAAGTATCTGAACCTTTAGGATTCACAGATAATTTGAATCAATGGGATGACAATTTGGTGTGAGTGGACGGCCTATTTTTTTTAAACAACAGGTATTTACAAAGTCTGATCTTCACATTTGTTTGGAAATGTAACATATATCGACATACTTATGTAAAAAAATGTATGCTAATGTGGCACCCTGGCACCTTGTTGGGCACCACAGAACTCCTTAGGGCACAATTGGAGCTAACAGCAAAGCATCACTCACCAATAATTCACAAATAACAAACAACACCACAACACCTTAGAACACCTGGTTTCACCCCGAGCCTCTAGGGGAGCTCCACTGGTCACTTTGAGCCAGTTCCCCCTATAAATAGAGTCTTGGAGGGAGAAACTTCAGAGTGTGTGCAGTCGCTACAAGAGCTGCCAGCCTGTGTGAAACCTCTATTCTATGAGGGACTCACCAGGCCCCACCAGCCAACTAGCAAGTGAGGAAATCCCTGCAACTGGGATAAGAGGAAGAAGGAGAACACTTCTCAAGGAACACAGAGTTATTCTGACTCTTTCCTTAATAACCGGTTACTGGAACCGAAGCTGTGGAAGCTACATAGCCACTGCAGAGAACCAGCTTACAACCACAGGGAGTCTAGCCCCCTGTTCACCTGTCGCACCTACCAGCGAGAGCCCAGGGAAGAAGGTAGAATTATCATCACCCTTTTACAGTGCCCTCAGTGCTGACAACCAGGTGAAATCCGTTCTATTGAACACACTGCCAGGTCCGGCTGGATTCCACATCCACCCGACCTTAGCACCAGAAGAATAGAGAGAAGGAAGCCTACACAAACTGCTTGCTGTGAAACTCCAGGAGTGTTAACTTCATGAACCCGGTCTGGCGTACCTGAAAATCACCAGTAAAGGTACTAAAAAGACTTTGGCGTGTCTGTGTCTGACTCCTGGGCCTAACAGCAGTACTACCGCAGCTGCCTCACAACATCTTGCGCAGCCCCTGGCTCCGGGGACTCCCGCTCATCCTGTGGGGAGTGTCCCATCTTGCTGCCTAACATCCCCCGGAGACCTAGCAGCGCTGGTAAAGTTACCAGAACACCCGCAGGTGGCGTCACAAAGACAAACTACCCCTACTGTTCAGCCATTCCCCCTATTGATCTGGACTACCGGGCCTCACAGCCGCAGGCGCGGTTCCGTGACAAGAGGAGAGTCAACGCCTGCGACGTGAACACCCCGGCTACGGTGAGTCACTGACACATAACCCTAAAGTATAATCTATTAATGAAGACATATCGACACTAATCAAAATCAGACATGCCGATTCCTGATCTCCCCTGACATCATTTGTTGGGGGACAGTTGGAAGGACCCCATACACACTGAACTGTTAAATGAGCTGTCAGTATCTGTGAGTTTGGCTGACATTTGAATGTAAGAAACTAAGGAATGATTTAAAAGCGAGGCATAGAAATAGAATTTCACAAATTTACAACTTGGAATTGAGTTTATTGCACAGCATACAGGTACATCTCAATGAATAAGAATATCATCAAAAAGTAAATATTTGTCAGTAAAGCAATACAAAAACTGAAACGAATATATTATATAGAGTCATTACAGAGTGATCTATTTCAAGTGTTTATTTCTGTTAATATTGATGATTATGGCTTAGAGCCAATGAAAAGCCAAAGGTCATTATCTAAGAAGCTTAAAGTAGGAAGGATGAAGGGTCTGAGAGATAGGTATCAGAGGCTTCACCTTGTGTGGTTCACAACCACTATAAGAGAATACTACGATAGCTGCAGTCCCCACAGTTGTGCATATAAAGTAGGGAGGATGAAGGATTAAAAACTGCTCTGCCGTATTCCACGAAATATCAAAGGGTGAATATAATATTGATTTATTAGTCAATGCATTTCCTGGCTCCCTGGCCTCTTCCTCAGGACAATCAATATAATATTGCCATGATTCACGTTGGCTAATAAATCATTATTATATTCACCCTTTGATGTCTCAAGGTATACGGCAGCGCGGTTTTTCACCGTTCATCCTCCTTACTTTAATTTTGTGAGATAATAACCTTTGGGTTTCCATTGGCTGTAGGCCATAATCTTCAACATTTACAGAAATAAACAATTAAGATAGATCACTCTGTAATGACTCTAATGTACGCATTTAACGTTTGTTTTGAATTACTGTCACACGAAGGAGTACAACTCCAGTTTGGTTGGATTCTATGTCCGCTGGACTCACTAGAAACTGCGTACACAAGGAAGCCTACACCGCTGCTTGCTGTGGAACCTCCACAAGTGTCTACTTCATCCCTCGGTCAAGTGTACCTGTTGACACCAGTAAAAGATACTGAAAAGACTTTATGTGTCTGTACATTCTTTCCGGCTTGATACTAAACTACCCGAGCTGCCGTATTCCATCCAGTGCAGCTCCCGGCCCCGGGGACTACTGCTCATCCTGTGGGGAGCATCCCATCTAGCTGCTGAACATCCCCCTGAGGCCCTAGCAGCCATCACCGGACACCCACAGGTGGCGTCACGAGACAAATTAGACTTTATTCCAATTCCCAGACACCATTTTCATTTGACCACGGGGCCCCACAGCCTCAGGCGCGGAACCGTGACAAGTGAAGCATCGCCTGAGACCTGCGAAACCGTCTGCGGTGAGACACAGTCTCTTGTGGATCTTGCAAGAGTTGGAGTAGCCCTAACAAAAGACTAAAAGGAGACTACTCTGGCCTAGGCTGTGTAAAAGACCATTGAACATTTCTCGCTCCTTCTAAGGAGCTGGGAAAGTCCAGAGTGCAATATACCTAAATAAGGAAAGAGTACTAAGATAGAAAAAGATCCCAAAGTGAGATAAAACAATCCACGAATATAAACGGGAAAGATAAGGTACTTACTGCTGGAAGGGAAGGCCACCTACTTCCCAACTATAAGGCTGCTTTCACATCACGATTTTTAAGGATCCGTGGCTGTCCGTTGTAAAACGAACAGCCACAGATCCGTTTTAGCCCCCATGTAATCCTATCAGCACGGATCGGATCGGATTTGGCCTAATTGCCATCCGATTTTTGTCAGATCTGATTTGTGTCCGATTTTTTGCTGTGCCCAAAATTTGGAGACTGCTCTGATTTTGGGCACAGCAAAAAATCGGACACAAATCAGATCCGACCTGATCCATGGCCTTTAACATGGGGTCCGAGAAAACACAGGATCGTTTCTCAGACCCGATTTTCAGAGTACTGAGCATGCGTAGTACACTAAAACTGCTCTGTACCATCTAATTTCACTTCCACAATGTATATCCATACATTGCAGAAGTGAAATTAAGTAAAAGGAAGGGGTTAAAAATGAAAAAACTTTATTCTCACTTTCCAGCGATCCCCCGATGCCTCCAGCATCGGGTTGGACATTTAACTAAATAAACAAAACAAAGCCTGGAGTGGATCATCAATCCGCCAGGTTTAGTGATGTCAAAGTTTTTATGATTCTAATTTATATGAAAACTTGGTGTCTTAAGACTTCAGTGTCTTTGAACAACCTTCTTCACATGTTATAATGAGCCATAAATCCGTCAGATAGGTTTAGCCCTTTCTGGATTCAATTGGAAGTTCTAATGACTTTCGATTCACAGACCTTTTGATGTTTTGATATATCTGTAATTTGAAATTATCTCTCAAAATTGCAACTTTCATATTTTCAATGTTATGTCCTTGACTAGAAAAAATGTTTGGTTACTGGTAAATGGATTTTTTTGTCTGTAATTGTGTGACGAGGAAATTTCAACCTTACTCTTAGCCGTTGTCCAGTCTCCCCAATATAAAAAGTCCCCACAGGATATATAGTGCACATAATTAAATACACAACATTGGAAGAGGAGCATGTGAATGTCCCAGGAATCTTATAATCTTGTTGTGAGTTGGGGATCTGAATTCTGTCTCTGGTCTCTATGTGAGCCCAGGCCTTGCAGCTTTCACATTGCATGGATAGGTTCCTCTTGGTGTATCTGAGGGCATCAAACTTCGGACCATGATGTTTCTTAAAGGGAGCCTGTCACCTCCTAAAAGCCACCTAACCTATCAATACATGTCCCTGCACCTTCCTATTAGCATTATAACCATAACTCTCTGAGCTAAATGCTTCCTTTCAAAGTTGAAATAAACACTTTGTTACTTACTCATTAGGATGATAATGAAGTAGGGGCTATATGCAACTGCCCTCTGGGCGTGTTGTTTTCCAGGCTCCAGGATCCAGCCTCTCTCTCTGTGCTGCTTTGCTTGTGCAGGCTTTGCTCAACCCCTGTCCGTCATTTACAGAATGCAAACATTTGTCCTGCCTTCAGCTCCACACCACAGCAGAAGCTGTACAGAGGCTGGATCATTCAGGCTGCAAAACAACACGCCCAGAGGGCAATTGCAAATAGCCTCTACTTCATTATCATTCTAATGAGTAAGTATAAAAGTGTTTATTTCAACTTTGAAAGGAAGCATTTAGCAGAGAGAGGGATGGTTATAATGCTAATAGAAAGGTGCAGGGACATGTATTGATAGGTTAGGTGGCTTTTAGGAGGTGACAAGTTCCCTTTAAATTGGGAGGCTGGCTGTAGCATAGCAAGGGAGGGTCTTTGAATAAGCTCGCCTTGTAACATCCCTTAATTTATTTTTGTTAGCCATTAAAAGGTATCACAACTACAAATTATTATCCTGCTTCGCCCACTGAGAGCAATCAACATATATTTGAACAGATACCACGAAAGTGGCATCAATTGACCCAGAATAAAAATTGTATAATGGCAAGATCAATGTAGCACACTGAAATGTACACTATCGCCTAGATTGCCCTGTCTGCAACTGGGGTGGAAAAGTCCTTGGAGATCCATGACTTATTCATCTTGATGAAAGTTAGGCGGTCTGCACTTTCAGGGGACAGCCGGATGCGCTTCTCTGTCTGGACACCACCAGCAGTGATGAAGACACATTCCAAAAGAACGCTGGCTGCCAGGCATGACAAAACCTCCCAGGCATGAGTGACGAGCTCAGGTCACTCCTCCATTTTTGAAGCTCAAAATGCAAAAGGGTCCACGTACCCCTTATGTCATGGATATGTTCATACTTATGCATCATCCTCTCCTATGTTAGTATGTGTCAGACTTGTACTCTGTTCTGCTGGTGGGTGGGATGGTTTAAAAAATTGGTCAAACGACTCACATAGATTGCAGTTAAATTGCTGCTAATGTTTCTGTGCTGACGACTCAAGATTCCTCTGTTTGGAAGTGTAGATCTGCGATGCGTATTTTGTCCCTCACTGCTGTCTTGAGGAAAACCAGTCCTAGGTTTATCCACAGGCGTTTTTTGATACTCCAGCATGCGCTTGTCCTTATCTAGGGCAGGAAGCATCTGGCTAAATGTACTCTTGTACTGTTGATCGAAAAGTGCAGCCCAGTAGTCATCACTAATTTGAATCCAAATGATAAGGGCATCATGTTGCAGATAGTTGGATTAGATTAGGCAAAATGATAAAATAACCTTTATTAAATCTTTTGTTAACACATTACACTGACCTGGTAAACTGTGGTAAACTGTATCAAAGATAACAGCCACTAAAACTAGGAAAACAAGGAAAAACTAACCAAAAAATACAAAAAAAGAAAATGTGTAGAGTTCCTCTATTAGATTTAAAGTGACAGCAGTCACCTCAAAATGATTCAGAAATCATAATGCAAAAAAGCAATTAGAAAAATATAAAATTGCTAATATATTGTTTTTAAAATTACTACAGTCACTGAAACCATGCACTACAGGCACTGCAGATATTATAAGCCATTGTTCAGAAAGTTGCATTGATTTAATCAATCCCGAGGCAGGAGCAGAGTAACCAGTCTTGTCATCAGGGAATCGTGGTCACCATCTAGGCGGCTAAAGGACTGACTCTTATGAAAACCCTGATAGAAAACAAAAAAAATGGTTAGCCCTATATCCAAAAGCTCCCGTCCACATCTGCCCCTGTGCATTTTTGACGTAATTTTATCCCTCCTGCACGTCCCTAGGCATTGACTCATCAGGGAGAGGGTACCAAGGATGTCTCCAACAAATAAGCTGTCACATAGCACCAGCTCTAATGAATGGCAAAGAAGGTGAATAACGGTAGGTAGGGAGCCTAGATATAGAACCCCCCAAATCAAGAACACATGCAGCACATTTAGTTAAAGGGAATCTGTCAGATCAAAAATCCATATGTAACTGATATCATGTTCTAATTCCTTTCTCTAAGCTCTCTCTATTCATGTATTTCTGTTATTTATACTTCCCTCCTATCATCTGTAAACTTAAAAATAAAAGATTAATTCCCTCTGTCACTCACTTTGAATGATCTACTTAGTTCTCTGCTGTCCACTCTCCATAGGATGGATATTCATGTCCCATATTAATATCATTGCACAGGACATCAGTGAGGGAGGGGGTGGTTGTATTCTCCTCTCTGTTCCTGTTTGTAGCCAAGCAAGATGCCAAATAAAACACAGAATCTTTCACAGCACAGCAGGATATCTGCTTAGAGATACAAATGGAGTATACACCTTATCTAGAACTGGTAAGGCAGACCTGCAATAGCTCTCTCCCTCCTCAACAGAACAGAAGCTCCTAATGGAATCTGAAACCTGACACTGAGAGCAAAGGGAGGAGGAAGCTGCTGAGAAGGAGTGCATAATTACATGACAGTTTAACACGGCCGTACTATTCTTGTTTGTTTATAATGGACAGGACTAACGAAGGAGCTCCCTACGGGGTCTGAAAATGTTTATTACAAGGAAACTACAAAGAGTGGAGTAATGATTTTACATGTTTGTAAAAGGTCTGCTCAGGCACAATTCAAGGGTAATGTTAGTATCATACTGAATAATGACCTGACAGTGTCCCTTTAAATACAATCCCTCTCACCTGTCAATACAAGCCCCCATGGATGCAGACCACACGTAATGCTGAGAATGCCATGATTCTCACCAATTCCGCCTCTCAGTAAGGAGCGCATACATCACATCCTCTGTGTCATCATTCACAGCACTTACAGGCTGGAGTGCTTACATCACTTCCGCAGCATCTCTCCATTGAAATAAGTGCTCCACACTGGAATGCAGCATTCACATCCTGGCGCACTGTGTGACCTTGGATCATGTGATTGAAAAGGGGGCGGGAGGGACAACACAGCCTTAATCAAGCGTATACACCGCTCGCTTCTACAGATAACAGCGTTCTAAATGAAACTCATATTGAGCTTTGACGATGACAATCATCTTACATTTCTAGATGTTTTGATTTGGTGTAATTGTTAGAAACAATATGTTAGCAATTTTATGCCTTTGTAATTGTTTTTTTGCCTTATAATTTCTGTATCATTTTGAGGTGACCGCTGAAACCTAATAGAGGGACTATACACATTTTCCTTGTCTTGTATTTTTTGGTTAGTTTTTCTTTGTTCGGTCTTTTAGTGACTATTATCTTTGATACAGTTTAGCAAGTCATTGTGAGGTGTTATCCTCTTTTAAATCAAAAGTTTAATAAATGTTATTTTATCATTGTGCTTAATCTAATCCTGAAATTTGATATACACAAATATCCTCTGGATTGCTTATGTTGCAGATAGGGCAGCAAGAAGGTGCTCATGTATCTGATGCATCCATGAGGCCCAAGTCCTTGTTGTGTTGGTGGTGGGGTTACAATTGAGCTTTCTTCCTCCATCCTCTCCCGCCAACCTTAGACAACAGAAAAGGGAATAATTCTTCATCATCATCTGACTATTCTGTGCTCATCACCTCTTCATCATCATCTTCCTCCATTTGTTCCTCAGCTCCTGCACCTTCACTGACAGTTTGTCTGTTAGGGTACGGACACACTGGCGTGAAAGCCGGACAACTACAATGTGTGATTTTATCGCATTGCAGTCGGACCAATGTTATTCTATGTCCGAGGGCACATTGGCAAGTGTCAGGCGCTTTTTTCTCATCCGGATAACTGATGAGAAACAAAAAGCAACATGCTGCGACAGTATGAGATTCACGCACGAGACTCGCCAATGCAAGTCTATGGGTCTGACAAAATCACGGACTGCACACAGTCCATTGTAATGGCATCCATCTTTTTAACTGATACATTATCATTTTGTAGCTCAGATAACTGTAAAATGCTCCTGTAAATGATTATACAGTAAATATCTGCTGAGAATAAAAATGGATTGCACACGGGCAGCACACGGATGCCACAGGGATCAAAAAACGGATGTCACTCGTCCGACTCTCCTGGATGAGAGACGGACCATTTTTTTTGCCAGTGTGTTTCCACCCTTACCATGAGCTCCCTTCTGTTGCTCTACTCCACTCTCCCATGCCACCTGCCTGTGCAATAAGAGTCGGGACCTTAGAGATATTGGTATCCCTTTTGCATCCTACTCTTCTTCCTCCTCTTCCTCTAGGACCAGCACCTCTTCCCACAGACTTTTTAAAGTATGTTCCAGCAAGTATACAGTTGTGGCCAAAAGTATTGACACCCCTGCAATTCTATCAGATAATACTCAGTTTCTTCCTGAAAATGATTGCAATCACAAATTCTTTGGTATTATTATCTTCATTTAATTTGTCTTCAATGAAAAAACACAAAAGAGAATGAAGCAAAAAGCAAAACATTGATCATTTCACACAAAACTCCAAAAATGGGCCAGACAAAAGTATTGGCACCCTCAGTCTAATACTTGCTTGCACAACCTTTAGCCAAAATAACTGCGATCAACCGCTTCCGGTAACCATCAATGAGTTTCTTACAATGCTCTGATAGAATTTTAGACCATTCTTCTTTGGCAAACTGCTCCAGGTCCCTGATATTTGAAGGGTGCCTTCTCCAAACTGCCATTTTTAGATCTCTCCACAGGTGTTCTATGGGATTCAGGTCTGGACTTATTGCTGGACACCTTAGAAGTCTCCAGTGCTTTCTCTCAAACCATTTTCTAGTGCTTTTTGAAGTGTGTTTTGGGTCATTGTCCTGCTGGAAGACCCATGACCTCTGAGGGAGACCCAGCAGTCTCACATTATGCTGCAAAATTTGTTGGTAGTCTTCAGACTTCATAATGCCATGCACAAGGTCAAGCAGTCCAGTGCCAGAGACAGCAAAGCAACCCCAAAACATCAGGGAACCTCCGCCATGTTTGACTGTAGGGACTGTGTTCTTTTCTTTGAATGCCTCTTTTTTTTCTCCTGTAAACTCTATGTTGATGCCTTTGCCCAAAAAGCTCTACTTTTGTCTCATCTGACCAGAGAACATTCTTCCAAAACGTTTTAGGCTTTCTCAGATAAGTTTTGGCAAACTCCAGCCTGGCTTTTTTATGTCTCGGGGTAAGAAGTGGGGTCTTCCTGGGTATCCTACCATACTGTCCCTTTTCATTCAGACGCCTATGGATAGTACGGGTTGACACTGTCGTACCCTCGGACTGCAGGGCAGCTTGAACTTGTTAATATATTAGTCGAAGTTATTTATCCACCATCCGCACAATCTTGCGTTGAAATCTCTCGTCAAGTTTTTTTTTCCGTCCACATCTAGGGAGGTTAGCCACAGTGCCATTGGCTTTAAACGTCTTGATGACACTATGCACAGTAGACACGAGGAACATTCAGGTCTTTGGAGATGGATTTGTAGCCTTGAGATTGCTCATGCTTCCTCACAATTTGGTTTCTCAAGTCCTCAGACAGTTCTTTGGTCTTCTTTCTTTTCTCCATGCTCAATGTAGTACACACAAGGACACAGGACAGAGGTTGAGTCAACTTTATTCCATGTCAACTGGCTGCAAGTGTGATTTAGTTATTGCCAACACCTGTTAGGCACCACAGGTAAGTTACAGGTGCTGTTAATTACACAAATTAGAGAAGCATCACATGATTTTTCTAACAGTGCCAATGCTTTTGTCCACCCCCTTTTTTATGTTTGGTGTGGAATTAGATCCAATTTGGCTTTAGGGCAATTCTTTTTGTATTTTTTGATTGAAGACAAATTAATTGAAGATAATAATACCAAAGAATTTGTGATTGCAATCATTTTCAGGAAGAAACTGAGTATTTTTCTGACAGAATTGCAGGGGTGTCAATATTTTTGGCCACAACTGTATTATTATTGTTATTAATATTATTAATTTATTTATAGAGCACCATTGATTCCATGTTGCTGTACATGAGAAAGGGTTACATACAAAAGACATTAAAAATACAGCAAACAAACTGTGACAGACTGATACAGAGGGAAGAGAGGACCCTACCTTGCAGGCGTACATTGTACATGGCAATAGGGAGGGAGGAAGTAGGTTGGGTTAGCTCCAGTTGTGGTTGAGTGCCAGGTCCAATGGTGGTGGAGCGCCAGGTCCAGTGGTGGTAGGGTCATTGCAAGCTGTAAGCAGTTCTGAAGCGATGGGTTCTCAGGTATCGCTTGAAGGTCCCGAGTGTAAGGGTTAGTTGAACATGTTGTGGTGCAGAACTCCAGATGATGCGGGATGCTCGGGCAAAGTTGTGCAGGTGGTTAGATGAGGAATGCACAAGTGTGGAGAAAAAGAAGAGGTCTTGGGAGGATCAAAGATTGCGAGTTGAATAATATTGGGAGATTAGTTCAGAGATATGTGGTGGAGACAGATTCTACTGTAGATGGCTTTGTAAGTCAATGTTGGTAGTTTGAATTGGATACACTGGAGAATTTGGAGCCAGTGAAGAGATTTGCAGAGGGGAGAAGTGAAGGAGCAGCGAGGAGAGAGGTGGATTAGTCGGGCAGCAGAGTTAAGTACAGATTGGAGAGGTGCGAGAGTGTTAGCACGGAGGCCACAGAGGAGGATGTTGCGGTAGTTCGGACAGGAGGGCATGCACTAGTAGTTTGGTAGATTGATGGTTGAGGAAAGGACAGATTCTGCAAATAATTTTGAGTTGGAGGCAACAGGAGGTGGTGAGGGCTTGAATGTGTGGTTTGAAGGATAAGGCATTGACAAGGGTTACTCCAAGGCAGCGAACTTCAGGTATAGGGCAAAGTGTGATGTCATTTATTGTGATAGACAGATCAGGTAAGGAAGGTGCCTGAGATGGGGGAAAGATGACAAGTTTGGTTCTGTCTACGTTTAGTTTAATGAACTGAGAGGAGAAGAAGGAGCATATGGTTGACAGACACTCCGGGATTCTGGATAGCAGAGAAGTGACATCTGGGCCAGAGATGTAGATCTGAGTGTCGTCAGCGTACAGATGATGCTGGAAGCCATGGGACTTTATGAGATGTCCCAGGCCAAGGGTATAGATGGAAAAAAGTAGGGGTCCCAGGGCAAAGCCTTAGGGGACCCCCACAGAGAGGGGATAGGGACGAGGAGGTAGTGTGGGAGTGGGAGATGCTAATTGTGCGGTTGGAAAGATAGGAGAAGAGCCAGGAGAGGGCAAACTCAGTGTACCAATGGAAGAGAGGAAGCAGTGGTCGACTGTGTTGAATGCAGAGGACAGATCTAGACGGAGGAGGAAGAAGTGTCTGTTAGGTTTGGCAGTAAGTAGGTTGTTAGTAATTTTAGTTAAAGCAGTTTTGGTGGAATGGAGGGGGCAGAAGCCAGATTGACTGTTGTTAAAGAGAGAGAGAGTTAGATGAGAGGTGGGATGAAAGTACAGTGTGGACATGCTTTTCGAGAAGTTTGAAGGTGAACAGGAGCAGTGATATAGGCCAGTAGCTGGATGTAGAGGTCGGGTCAAGGGATGGCTTCTTTAAGATAGGTGTAATTGTTGCATGTTTGAAAGTGGAAGGAAAGGTACCCAAAGTTAGTGATAGGTTGAAGAGGTGGGTTAGAGCTGGGATAACTGTGGTAATGAGGTTTGGGAGAAAATGGTATGGGAAGTGGTCCAATGCACAAGTGATGAGGTGCGATTTGGAGAGGAGGTTTGCAAGTTCTCCTTCAGTGATGGAGGGGAGGAGGGTTAGTAGGGGAGGGGAGGGGCCTGATATACATAGGGGTTGTGATGGTTGGGCACCAAAGACTTGTCTGATCTGATCGATCGTGTTGGTGAAGTGTGTTGCAAAGTCTTCTGCAGAGAAACAAGAAGTAAGAGGGGGCATTGGGGGGCGAAGGAAGGAGTTAAACGTGTTGAATAACTGCCTGGTGTTGTGGGACAAAGAGTATTTGAGGGTAATTAACTAAATCTGTTTAGTAGAGGTGACTGCTGACTTGAATGTGAGAATGCTTGTTTGAATGGTGTGAAGTCTTCTTTTGAGTGTGTTCTCTTGCAGCACCGCTCAGCAACCCAAGATGCTCGCCGCAGCTTTTTAGTAATGTCTGTGTGCCAGGGTTGTCTGTTGATTTGTTGTGTTCTGCCATTAACAGGAGGGGCAGCAACTGCATGAATAGCTGATGTGAGTGTAGAATTGTAGAATGTGGTGGTGTTATCTGTACCATGGAGTGAGGATATGGAGGATAGTGGTAAAATAGAGTCAGAGAGTATGTGAGTGTCCACGTGTGTGACGGTTCTGTAAGGGTGTGCAAGTTGGTGGACATGAGTGGCAGGTGAGGAGGACAAGGATGACAAAATAAGTAGATGGTGGTCAGAGAGGGGGAAAGGGGAGGTTGTGGGGGTAGTTAGGGAGCAGAGGGGGTTAAGATAAGGTCTTTTATATGTCCATCTGTGTGGATGGCTGTGGAGGACCCTTGAGTGAGACCAAAGGATGAAGCAAGTGACAGGAGTTTGGATGCTGCTCAATGGGGACGTTGAAGTCACCCATGATTGTGGTGGGAATGTCAGCAGAGAGAAAGTGAAGAAGCCAAATGGAGAATGACAGGAATAGAGATGCTGATGATGGCCTCATTATCAATGATCATATTAGTAGCTATTTTGAAGCTGTGCAGAAGGGTGCAGAGGTCCTTGGTCTGTACCCTTCTGCCCACTCTGCAAGTGTCATTTGCACCAACTTCGCTCACTTTGACTACTCTATGCTTGATGACATAATGTGCCATAGCTCATTGCTGCTCCCAAAGTCATTGCAACATATGCAGAGTGGAATTCCATCATGTTGGTACATCGCATATCAACCGGTTAATTGGTTGTCTGAAAGACCTCTGTAGTGATGCTAATAGATTAGCCCCATGTTGCAAACAGTGGAAGTGAGCACACAGCAACCATGCCTTCTGCAACAGCTCATTCAGGCTAGAATAGAGGCATAGGAATAGCTGTACAACCAGGTTGAGGACGTGAGACATTCAAGGCATGTAAGTAGGTTTGCTCCAGCGTACCGCCACCACCAGGTTCACACTGTTATCACACATGGCCTTCCCAGGTTCAGTAAAGACAGCCGTGTGCAAACTTAGCCTGCAGGAAAACAGGACAAAGTGATCCGCACTGCTTGAAGGAAAACCAGGACCCGAGAAGTCTGGTGCAATGATGTTTTTATTCCGTTTCGGAGCAGCCTCTGCTCCTTCTTCGGGATCATGATAATTCAGGACTTCGTCCTGTTTTCCAGTTGTTCGCCACGTTGCACGTGGAAGTGTGGATCCAGCAGCAGCTGTACAAGCGCATAAACTGGTTGTGGGTTTAGACAACCTGACCAGGTGAGCAATTTTCATAGGGCATCTGCCCCTCTCTGCTAAGAGATAAGACCCTGTGCACATTTTTGTCTCATATTTCTAGAAACGTGGCCTGCAAGCTGTCCACAATTCTTCAGCTGTGTGGCTGACATCTCCAAGGCATTTTAAGTTCAACAGTGCCTGATGGCAGTGAATCCAGGTAGTGCAGTAGGTAGTGTGGATCTTTTCTGGACTGTTGGAAAATTAAGGAAGAGATTGAGGGTGCAGCTGGAGGTCCTATTGGAGATGGAAAAGGCAGAAGCAGTGGATGAAGCGGTAGATACAGAGGTTTGTCCCGCAAGCCTTGGGGATTTAAATACTTGTGGAACAGCCTCTTTCATGCCTGGCCCCACAGCCACCAGAGTAACCCAGTGCCCAGTCAGTGAGATGCAACACCCTATGTATATTTGTCCAGATGTCAGTGGTGATATTCCCTGTCACACACAGAGTTTGAACTGGTGATATTGTTTGTGACATGCTGGTGTAGCGCAGGCACAGCTTTCTGAGAGAAGTAATGGTGACTTGGCAACTGGTACTAGGGTACTGTGACGGCAATCAACTTTTGGAAATTGTCTGTATCCACCAGGTGGAAAGGCAACATTTCCGTGGCCAACAACTTGGGATGGTGAAGTTCAAGCTCTTAGCTTTGTGATGTGAAGGAGAAAATAATCTTTTATGTGACCACAACAAAAAGCAAAAACATGGCAATGACCTATTTGAGGTAAAAAAAAGCCTTTTAGTTGAGCCACAAAGATTTGGAAATTAATATTTTGAGGCCAAAAAAAGGCTGTTGAGGAGCCATAAAGATTTGGCAATGACTTGTTTGAGCACAAAAATAGCATGTTAGGGTAACCCCAAAGATTTGGCAATCACTTGTTTGAGGCCAGAAAACCCCTTTTAGGGGAATAACAAAAATATTTCAATTACCGTATATACTCGTGTATAAGCCGACCCGTGTATAAGCCGACCCCCTACTTTAGCCCCCAAAACCTGGGAAAACCTATTGACTCGCGTATAAGCCGAGGGTGGACCCCAGCACAGGTATACACCCCCAGAATTGTGGTATACAGCAGCCCCCAGCACAGGTGTATACAGCAGCCCCCAGCACAGGTGTATACAGCAGCCCCCAGCACAGGGGTATACAGCAGCCCCCAGCACAGGGGTATACAGCAGCCCCCAGCACAGGGGTATACAGCAGCCCCCAGCACAGGTGTATACAGCAGCCCCCAGCACAGGGGTATACAGCAGCCCCCAGCACAGGGGTATACAGCAGCCCCCAGCACAGGGGTATACAGCAGCCCCCAGCACAGGGGTATACAGCAGCCCCAGCACAGGGGTATACAGCAGCCCCCAGCACAGGTGTATACAGCAGCCCCCAGCACAGGTGTATACAGCAGCCCCCAGCACAGGTGTATACAGCAGCCCCCAGCACAGGGGTATACAGCAGCCCCCAGCACAGGGGTATACAGCAGCCCCCAGCACAGGGGTATACAGCAGCCCCCAGCACAGGGGTATACAGCAGCCCCCAGCACAGGGGTATACAGCAGCCCCCAGCACAGGGGTATACAGCAGCCCCCAGCACAGGGGTATACAGCAGCCCCAGCACAGGGGTATACAGCAGCCCCCAGCACAGGTGTATACAGCAGCCCCCAGCACAGGGGTATACAGCAGCCCCCAGCACAGGGGTATACAGCAGCCCCCAGCACAGGTGTATACAGCAGCCCCCAGCACAGGGGTATACAGCAGCCCACAGCACAGGGGTATACAGCAGCCCCAGCACAGGGGTATACAGCAGCCCCAGCACAGGGGTATACAGCAGCCCCCAGCACAGGGGTATACAGGGTTCCCGACGGCCCCCGGCAGTGGTATACAGCCCCCCTGCCTAGTACCGGGCCCCCATGCTGCGGCACAGCATACAGTAGTTCATACATTACCATCTCCTGCAGCGCGCGCTTCCTCCATCTCCCGCCCGGCTTGTTGCTGTAGTGTCATGTGACGCGCCAGTCACATGACACTACAGGAAGATGCCGGCTGGGATATGGAGGAGCCGCGCGCTGCAGGAGATGGTAATGTATGAACTACTGTATGCTGTGCCGCAGCATGGGGGCCCGGTACTAGGCGGGGGGGCTGTATACCACTGCCGGGGGCAGCCAGGGGCTGTGTCCGGCAATATGCACTGCATCCCCTTGCCGGGGATGGACAGGGGGATGCGTGCATATCAATGAGGCGGGCCCACGTGACCGCGCGGTGTCACTGCAGCCCCCTCCTGCCTCCGGCTGCCCCCAGTCAGGGCCCCCGTCCCCGTCACACTCAGCACACACTATATACTCGTGTATAAGCCGAGGGGGGACTTTTCAGCCCAATTTTTGGGCTGAAAAAGTCGGCTTATACACGAGTATATACGGTACTTATTTGAGGACCAAAAAAAGCCTTTTAGAAGATCCATAAAGATTTATTTGGCAGTCACTTGTTTGAGGCCAAAAAAGCCTTTTATGGGAATCACAAAGATTTGGCAAGGACTTGTTTGAAGGCAATAAAGCCTTGTAGGGGAACCACAAAGATTTGGCAAGGACTTGTTTGAAGCCAATAAAGCCTTGTAGGGGAACCACAAAGATTTGGCAAGGACTTGTTTGAAGCCAATAAAGCCTTGTAGGGGAACCACAAATATTTGGCAATGACTTGTTTGAATCCAAAAAAAGATTTGGCAATCATTTGTTTGAGGCAAAAAAAAAGCCTTTTAATGGAACCACAAAGATTTGGTAATCACAAAAAAAAATCCTATGTCCAGATGAACCTTCTTGACCTCCTATTCTATCTAAAAAGAGATCAAGTAGCTAGCTATCTTTCTGTGCAGCAGGGACGGAGCAGCACGGAGCATTGGCAGCAGAACTCTCCCTAAGCAATAACACTCTCAAAATGGTGATGACGGCAAATGAATGCTTCTTATATTCCAAGAGACATGTGATTTAGGCAGCCAATGGCACAAGACCTTGTGTCTGTAAGTTCTGGATAGTTTATGCACCCTGATTGACTGCCGGCCCAGAATATCCACACAGTAAGTGCTGTGAAAAAATAAAATGGCATCCGACGCCCCTCTGACCTCTCCCCACTCCCTCGCCTCATCAAACCCATCCAGCCCGCTATCCTAGACAGTCATAAGGTAGAAGAAAAACATCACTGCAAACACGGTAATTAGTTTTTTTTCCATCCAATTAGTTCTTGAACAAAGTAGAGTTCGCCAACTTTCTAGCAAAATGTTCTAGTTACCGATCTAGAATCCAAATAGTCGGTGTTCGTGCTGAATTTGAAATTGGCAAACATGTTCAGGGAAGGTTCGCTCATCTCTACTAAGGAGGACCCTGCTCCCTGAGGTACCATATGTTGATATGACTGATGTGAGAGAGCACTTATGGAGAATCTGAGATGTATCGATCCCATGTGACATTGCTTGTAGATTGAACATTTAGTTCAGTTGTGTTATATCTTCTAAATGTGACAATATTTAATATTGTATGGAACAAAATCTAATAACGGAATGCAGGCTCACGTACATTATCTGAAAAAAATACACACGCATTATGGCTATTTATTCAGTATCATCCCTGTCTCCTGATTCTCAGGTGACGTATATTGCAAAATATATATGAAAAAAAATCCTTGCAGCACTTTGCTGTTTCCTGGGATAATGTATCACCAAATATACAATCTTGTAATCTCTTACGCATTATCACTGTTCATCCAGTATCATCCCTGTCTCCTGCAGTCATACATACGCAGGTTACAATGCCTGGATTGGCTGCTGTGAGAGTTGGGTGGTGGGAGGGGGAGTAGGGGGAATGCGGAATGAGATTTGAGATTCTGTTACCGTGTCCACCTGTATAACAGCTGATCTGTTTGGTGACTGCTCAAATGAGACATAAGAGTGAACAAGATGGCAATAAACACACGTAGTCATAATGATTTAATGCCTCAATGAGCTAACAGTGCGTAGGCAAATACATTCTATACATATTGAAATGTATGAACTATAGTCTTCATAAATTACAACAATGAACTTATCAATTTCAGGGTTAAAACCACATTTGCTGTATCGTACATTAATGTGTTAGTAGATCACACATTACCTCTACTGCAGATTTCTTTTGAATTATGTTTATTAACAATATCTGCTACTATATTTCACATAAAAGGGTCAACTTTAAAGATTAAGCATCATTTTAATTCTTATTTCATTACTCAATAGTACATGTGAAAACATGCATGATCTTATTGGAGAAATCCACTTCTATCGCCTCTTGGATTGCTCTTTCATTCTCAATAGGGATGAGCAGTAGTGAAATATTCAGACTCACCAAAATTGTAACGAGTAGGTTCTAATACTCGCGTATTCGTTACAATTCAGGCGAATACAATGCAAGTCAATGGGAAACACAAGTAGTTTTCAGCTGGACCCAACCAAGAAGTCTGGGAAGGCTGTTCATCCCCTATGTTAATGTAGAAATGTTAAAAAAAAGTATGGTGTACATATATATATATATATATATATATATATAACACCTGGTCAGGGGTTGCACGAGTGGTTTTACACCACTGCTTTACTACAATTTACAAACACAGTTTGAAGTCCTGTCGTCTTTTGCTGGCACAGCGAGACTCCTACGCCGCTTATGCACTGAGCTGTCAGCAGTGGCGTAGGAGCTAGTGATGATTGAGGCGATCTTCTGACAGCTCAGTGTGTAAGTGGCGTAAGGAGAGCGATCTGCCCTAGGGGCTGTGTGATGGTTGACGCAGGACGAAGCCATCCATCATCATCACAAGGGTGTCACAATTATAAAGGTTGGACTACTGGCATTATTGTTCCACTGCCACTGCACAATGTGCAGGCATAGTGTTCCAAAAAATTAGCCCTAGGGGCTTTGTCATGGTGGATGCAGGAAGGAGGTCTCAAGGGGTAGACAATTATGAAGGTAGGACTAGTGTCACGGTAGTTCCAGTGCCCAATGTGCAGGCATAGATATAGGCCCAGTTTACATCTAAGGACGGTCTGCGTTTTCATTTGTATGCGCTTTTACTGCTAAAAACACATCCAAATGCATGTATTACTGCACCCATAGGCCGCAATGCAAAATGCATTACAAACGCATGCAAAAACGCATGTCATTTTGCAAAAACGCAAATGCAGCCATAGACGCAGCAGCCCACACTCCTGCAAAAATGCATGCATTTTCCGTTCTTGCAAAATGACATGCGTTTTTGCATGCGTTTGCAAAGTGTTTTGCATTGCAGCCTATGATTGCATTAACGCATGCGTTTGGATGCATTTTTAGCAGTAAAAATGCATACAAATGTAAACGCAGGCAAACGCAGCCAAAATGCCGATGTGAAAAAGCCCATAGTGTCTCAAAAAATTAGCCCTAGGGACTGTATCATGGTTGACGCAGTAAAAAGGCCTCAAGGGCCAGACAATTATGAAGGTAGGACTAGTGTCATGGTAGTTCTAGTGCCCAATGTGCAGACATAGACAATATCTCAAATAATTAGCCCTAGGGGCTAGTGATGGGCGAATCCTAAATTACTCGGAATCGCTTGACTCTAGCGAGTCCGAGCCCAGGACTCGCTACTCGTTGCGAGTCTAGCGAGTCCAATGTTAATGAATGGGGAAGCGAGTAATAGCGAGTAGTGTGAGATTTACAAATCGCAGATGTGTCTCGGAATCTTCAGCCTGAAGCAATCCGAGTTTTGTCATTTATTTGCATTGGACTCGTTTACTTTGTAAGTAATCGCTGGGAAACTCGCACAGATAAGAGAAGAGTCCTGTCTGCTCTGTGCAGCTCCAGGGTCCTAGAGCCCGCCTGCTGCCTGATGTAGCAGTGCTGAGATTGTTCTCAGTCTGCTCATTGCCTGTGTACAGACATGAATGTCTGTGCACAGAGATGATGTAGCAGTGCTGAGATTGTTCTCAGTCTGCTCATTCCCTGTGCATAGACATCTATATCTATACACAGGGGATGTAGCAGAGAGGACATCGCTTTTTGGACTGCGTCGGACGGAAGAGGATTTTTTTAATTAAAGATGGAGTCCCTAATGGCTTTTTTTTATTTCTAATAAAAAAATTTCTCTGTGTTGTGTTTTTTTTAAAACAATTTAATAGAAATTCATGGCGGTCATGTCTAATATTGGCGTGACCGCCATAAATTTCGGGCTTAGGGCCAGCTGATAATACAAAGCTGGCCCTAACCTCTATTACCCAGCGTGCCACCGCCACCAGGGCCGCTGGAAGAGCGGGGTTCAGCGCCAGAGGATTGCGCTTCAATGAACGCGCCATCTTCTGGGGCGGCTGCGGGCTGCAATTTGCATCGGGGGGTGCCCAGAAAGCTTGGGCATCCCTGCGCTGCGGATTCCAGCCCCCAGCTGCTTAGCTGTACCTGGCTAGACATAGAAATTGCGCGGAGCCCCACGCATTTTTTTGACTCCGACTCCGAGACGACTCCGACTCCGAGACGACTCCGACTCCGACTCGACTCCGAGACGACTCCGACTCCAAGACGACTCCTACTCCGAGACGACTCCGACTCCGAGACGACTCCGACTCCGACTCCGAGACGACTCCGACTCTGAGACGACTCCGACTCCGACTCCGAGATGACTCCGACTCCAAGACGACTCCGACTCCGAGACGACTCCGACTCCGAGACGACTCCGACTCCGAGACGACTCCGACTCCGACTCCGAGACGACTCCGAGACGACTCCGACTCCGAGACGACTCCGACTCCGAGACGACTCCGACTCCGACTCCGACTCCGAGACGACTCCGACTCCGACGACTCCGAGACGACTCCGACCTCGACTCCGAGACGACTCCGACTCCGAGACGACTCCGACTCCGAGACGACTCCGAGACGACGACGACTCTGACTCCAACTCGACTCTGAGACGACTCCGACTCCGACTCCGACTCGACTCCGAGACGACTCCGACTCCGAGACGACTCCGACTCCGACTCCGAGACGACTCCGACTCCGACTCCGAGACGACTTCGACTCCGAGACGACACTCCCGACTCCGAGACGACTCCGACTCTGAGGCGACTCCGACTCTGACTCGACTCTGAGACTCTGACTCTGAGCCTCTGACTCTGAAATTCATTAAATAATAAAAAAAAAAATGCGTGGGGCTCCGCGCAATTTCTATGTCTAGCCAGGTACAGCTAAGCAGCTGGGGGCTGGAATCCGCAGCGCAGTGATGCCCAAGCTTTCTGGGCACCCCCCGCTGCAAATTGCAGCCTGCAGCCGCCCCAGAAGATGGCGCGTTCATTGAAGCGCCATCCTCTGGCGCTGAACCCTGCTCTTCCAGCGGCTCTGGTGGCGGTGGCACGCTGGGTAATAAAGGGGTTAATACCAGCTTTGTTATACAAGCTGGTATTAAGCCCGAGATTCTTAATGTCAGGCCACGTTTGACCCGGCCACTAAGAATCTCCAATAAAGGGTTAAAAAAACACAACACAGAGAAAATTTTTTATTTGAAATAAAAAAAAAAGCCATTAGGGACTCCATCTTTAATTAAAAAAATCCTCTTCCGTCCGACGCAGTCCAAAACGCGATGTCCTCTCTGCTACATCACCTGTGCATAAATATAGATGTCTATGCACAGGGAATGAGCAGACTGAGAACAATTTCAGCACTGTTACATCATGTCTGTGCACAGACATTCATGTCTGTACACAGGGAATGAGCAAACTGAGAACAATCTCAGCACTGCTACATCAGGCAGCAGGCGGGCTCTAGGACCCTGGAGCTGCACAGAGAAGACAGTTGGACTCGGCTTGCAAAGAAACAGCAGTTACTTTGCGAGTTTCCCTGCTATCACTGGCACAGTAGCCAGTGATTACTCGCACGAGTCTAATGCAAACAATGGCAATCCTAGTTTTGTCAGCGTTTCTGACAAAACTAGGATTGATATTGATTTGCATTGGACTCGTGCGAGTAATCACTGGGAAACTCGCAGAGTACCGAGTCCTGCGAGTCCCTTACTACTCGCCGAGTAACGAGTCCTAGCGAGTAGATTCGTCCATCCCTACTAGGGGCTGCATCATGGTTGATGCAGGATGGAGGTCTCATCACAAGTGCCTCCGATGGGAAATATTAATGAATGGAAGCAGGGCAGGCCAGCACCTCAAAGGCATATATGGAGAGGTCGGGCCAACTGTGCAGCTTGGACATCCAGTAATTAAATGGGACTGAAGTGTCAGGAAGGACACAGGTATGGTCACTTAGCTACTCGTTGTCCATGTTGTTCAACATCTATTTCCTTGACATTGTTACCGGTCCAGCTAGCCCTTGCTGATGAGCTGGTTTATTGAAAATGGCCCAGTTTGTTGATATTTTCCCATCAGCACTTTTGGACTTACTGGGCGTGTCTCCCCATTAATGCATTCTCTTGCAAAGATCTGGTACCTCTGCCACCAGCATTGTCTGAAGGTGATGTTTTCATCAAATGATTTACAACTGCCCTCTTGAAGGATTCAATTGTGAAACCCTTTGGTGACTGCAACAGTAGCAAAGGAAATTTGTCCTTGTACCGTGGGTCGAGAAAGGTGGCCAACCAGTATAGGTTGTTGTTGAAAATGTGGATCACGCGAAGGTATTGGAACAGACAGTTAGACATTAACTGTGCCATGAGTGCAAAGAGGCAAATGTTTTGTGTCCCCAAGAGGAGGAACAATACCCATCCTATCCTTACACTGACTCTCCTCCACCTCCTCTCCAGCCCACCCATGCTGGACAGATATGAAGCTGTGATTGGGAGTCCCCTCTGTAGCATAGGGGGTCCTCTAGATAGCAAAAAAAAAAGCCCTCTCCCTACTTGTCTTCCTCATCATCTTCATCACCCAATGTTGCCTCATGATATTGGCTGAACTGGGTAGGATCACCCATAGTGAAATCTTGCTCCATGCCCAGCTGCTGGGCACTCAAAGCTCCCACTTTGAGATTATGCAGTGATTCTTTCAACAGACATAACATAGCGATGGTTACGCTGATAATAGCTTCATCATCGCTCACAAGCTTGGTGTAGTACTCAAAGTTATCAAGCACCTCACAAATGTCAGCGATCCACACCCACTGGACAGTTGCTATGTGTCTTGACTGAGTCTCAGTCTGATGGGTATGTTGAAGCTGGTATTCAGCAAGTGCCCTCTGCTGCTCACTAATCCTTGCCAACATATGATATGTTGAGTTCCACTGTGTGGGTAAATCGCAAATGAGTCAGTGATTTGTCAAATTAAATTGCTTTTGAAGCGTTACAAGACCGGCAATATCGTTAGAGGAATGGCGGAAATGGGCGCTAATACGGCGCACCTTCTCAAGTAGGTACGGCAAGTCAGGGTATGTTTTGATAAATTTCTTAACCACTAGGTTCAGCACGTGAGCCATGCATAGCACATGTAAAAGCTTCCCGATCTTTAAAGCCGCCACCACGTTACGCCAATTATCGCAGACAACCAGACCAGGTTGGAGGTGTAGTGGGGAGAGCCACTGATCGGTCTGTTGTTTTATTCCTTGCCAGAGCTCAGCTTCAGCAGAGCGTGTTGCCACTTTGCTGCTGCACAGCTCCCATCTTGGGAGTGATGTACAGGGTAACTCAGCATAGGATGAGGAGAAGGAGGAGGAGGAAGAAGGGAGACAGGAGGTATATGATGAAGCGGAAACCCTGATAGAAGTTGGGCCAGCTATTCTTGGCATGAGTAGATACAGGGTCGGTGTCAGCACCCGGCATACCCGGGCAAATGCCGGGGCCCTGAATAGCTGGGGGGACCCACTGGCCATCAGGGACAGGCAGCCCTGTGAACAAGGGGCACATCAGGCAGATGCTGCAAGGAGCTGAGTGCTTCCCTGAGCTCCCAGTGCACATGGCTAATTTGCATGCAATACAGATTAGCCATGTGCTGGCTCCTGGGAGCAGTGGAGCTTCCTCCTTTGCCTACTGTAGCAGAGTGATGAGTCATCACACTGCTGCAGGAAGGAGGAGGAAGCTCCACAGTCTTGGGAGCCTGCTGCTATAAGGATGTGGTGGGGAAGAATCTGAGGAGGACACAGCCCTGGGGGAGCAGATGGAAGGTGAGTATGATCAGTTTTTGTTTTTTTTCTGTTAGCAGCAGGATGGGGGATTATATGCACCATAGAGGCTGTGCTGACTGTATATAAAGGGTGTGCTGACTGTATATAGAGGCTGTGCTGACTGTATATACAAGCTGTGCTCACTGTATATACAGGTTGTGCTGACTGTACATACAGGCTGTGCTAACTGTATATACAGGCTGTGCTGACTGCATATAGAGGGTGTTCTGACTGTATATAGAGTGTGCTGACTGTATATAGAGTCTGTGCTGACTGTATATAGAGGCTGTCCTGGGGTATATAGAGGCTGTGCTGACTATATACCGGCTGTGCTGACTGTATATAGAGGTTGTGCTGACTGTATATAGAGTTTGTGCTGACTGTATATAGACTCTGTGCTGACTGTATATAGAGGCTGTGCTGGGGTATATAGAGGCTGTGCTGACTGTATATAGAGGCTGTGCTGGGATATATATAGACAAAAAGGGGGGAGGGGGTGGGAGCGCATGTGAAGAAAGTTTTAAAGTGGATTTAGGCCCAGGGCTGTGTAGCCACTCACCAGAGGTGGTTGTGCAACCCTGCACAACTGCGGTCTTACGCCTGTGAATCCACCTCCGCCTGGAGGTATAGTGGAGGCACCGAAAGTTGCTCCGGGAGCTCCAGCTCCTGCCACGATCAATGACCGGAATGATGTCACCACAGGTCCTACAACGGTGACCGTGTTGTATTGCTAGGTCATGGAACTCAGGATCTAGGATTAATAATATCTCTTGTCCAGAGCTGCTCTTGCCAGGTGTGCACAAGTGCAAGAAGCTGAGAGTAAAAAAATCCCTGGTCTGTGGAGCGCTAGGGCTAGAGATAAATGGCACTAGGGTTATTTTAGAAAAGGTTTCTTTATTAACCTCTTACAGGCCACTACGCGTTTCTGCAGCAGAGCGCTGCCTTCATCAGGTGATGCAAGCATCACCTGATGAAGGCAGCGCTCTGCTGCAGAAACGCGTAGTGGCCTGTAAGAGGTTAATAAAGAAACCTTTTCTAAAATAACCCTAGTGCCATTTATCTCTAGCCCTAGCGCTCCACAGACCAGGGATTTTTTTACTCTCGGGATATATATAGAGGCTGTGCTGACTGTATATAGAGGCTGTACTGACTGTATATAGAGGCTGTGCTGGGATATAAAGAGGCTGTGCTGACTGTATATAGAGGCTGTGCTGACTGTATATAGAAGCTGTGCTGACTGTATATAGAGGCTGTGCTGACTGTATATAGAGGCTGTGCTGAATGTATATAGAGGCTGTGCTGAATGTATATAGAGGCTATGCTGAATGTATATAGAGGCTGTGCTGGGGTATATAGAGGCTGTGCTGACTGTATTTAGAGGCTGTACTGGGGTATATAGAGGCTTTGCTGACCGCATATAGAATCTGTGCTGACTGTATATAGAGGCTGTGCTGACTGTATATAGAGGCTGTGTTGGGGTATACAGAGACTGTGCTGGCTGTATACGGAGGCTGTGCTGGGGTATACGGAGCATGCTGCTGATGTATATAGAGACTGCTGTTGTGCTTCATATATAATATGGAAGCTGTGCTGGGCTATATATACTATTCAGAGGCTGTGCTGGGCTATATATACTATTTGGAAGCTGTGTTGGGCTGTATATATAATATGGAAGCTGTGCTGGACTATATATATTATTTGAGGCTGTGCTGGGCTGTCACAGCTTCCAAATAATATATACAGCCCGGCACAGCCTCCAATTAATATATATAGTCCAGCACAGCTTCCATATTACAGTATACATACAGCCCAGCACAGCTTCCAAATAATATATACAGCCCAGCACAGCTTCCAAATAGTATATATAGCCCAGCACAGCCTCCAAATAATATATACAGTCCAGCACAGCCTCCAAATAATATATACAGCCCGCAGCCTCTATATTGTATATACAGCCCGGCAGTCTCCATATTATATATACAACCCTGAACAGCCTCTATATTATATATACAGCCCACCCAGGAGCCTGTGGATTACATATACACAGCCTGCAGCTTCTATATTATATTCATGAATCATAATATGTGTTAAAAGGGCCCACTGAGACTCTTTCGCCCGGGGCCCACAAAAACCTGGAGCCGGCCCTGGGTAGATAAGCAGATGAACTTCAACAGAACGTGTTGCCGCTTTGCTGATTCGTTGCTGCACATCTCCCAACTTTGGAGTGATGTGGAGCGTAATTCAGCATAGGATGACGAGGCGGAGGAGGAGGAGGAAGAGGGGAGACAGGACGTATATGATGCGGCGGAAACCCTGATTGAGGTTGGGTTCGCTATTCGTGGTGTGGGTAGGATATGTGATGGTCCAGTTTGAGACTTCGTCCTGCCCTCCTCCAGGTTGAGCCAGTGTGCCGTGACAGAGATGTATCGTCCCTGTTCACAAGCACTTGTCCACGTGTCTGTTGTTAGGTGGACCTTCCTGCTCACGGAGTTGGTGAGAGCACGCTTTAGATTGCTGGTGTAACGCGGGGGGCGGCACATCGGGAAAAATACACAGAGTATCGTGTGTCTGCCACAGCCAAGAGATCACAGAAAAACTATGTCCCCCCAAGCATAAACAGGAACTTCTCCACGGCTAGCAATTTGGCAATGTGCGCGTTTAGTATTTGTGCCTGTGGGTGCGTGGCTTGGTATTTATGCTTCCTTTCAAAAATCTTAGGCACGGACAACTGGATGCTTGGGTGGGACAAAGAAGTGGATGGGATTGACGTGTCCTGTGTCTGTGCAACTGTAGCTTGTGAGCAGAAGGTATGAGCACCTACTTCCTGGCCAGCAGATTGGGAAGGACAGATCATAGGTGACATGGCAGTGGTTTAACCCACAGACACTGATTTGGTACCCTGGTGTTCCACCCACTTACTAGGGTGCTTGGCTGCTATGTGTTACTGCATACTGATGGAGCTCTGGTTGACTTTACCCAGGCCTCTGCTCAGCTTGGCATGGAAAATACTACAGATGACAATGTTTTGTTCTGAAGTACTATCTGAAAAAATTTCCAGACAGCGACTGAACACCCCTTGCCTTGGGGCACAGAGGGGTTACTCTTGGCAACAGTTAATATACTTCGCACTCTGGTCAAACCAGTAGCCCTTCGTGATTTTGTTAGTGCTACGTATCCACCTTCCTGTGTGCTTCTGTGGTGGCTATGCGTGCCAACGGTCCAGGTCGGATCAGTGACCTCATCATCGACCACCTCATTGTCTATGTCATCCACCTTCCCTGTTAATATTGTCAGCTGGCCAGATGGCAACTGTGTCTCATAATCATCAGCCTTCATCTCTACAGCCAGTATATCATGTGGCTGAAAAGGGCTTTCTTCTGGCCGTGGGGTTTCAAATATTTGGAATTGAACAGATGACACCTGCTCATGTTCCTCTTCAATGTTTTGCATTGAGAAGCCAGAGGCAACCAAAGTATATGTACAAAACAGATCCTCGGAGTGGGCAAGCTTAAGGTCAAATGTCTCCTGTGACTGCTGAGGCGGGGAGGAAGGAGGAGAATATTGAGGACTGGATGACCCAGCGTTCTCTGCATTGACAAAATATTTGCTGTTGCTTGAAAATTGCTTTGAGACCTTATCTGCCATCCAAGACAGTATCTACTCTTGCTCTTCTGTCTTCCAGATACGTTTACGTCCCAGACTGGGAAATTTCACGAGACACATAGATGAATCAATTTTCTTACCTGTCCCAGACTCAGTGCCTTGTCAGGCACCACTGACATCACCACGCCCATGTCACGTCCATGTCTCTGTCCCTTCAAAATGGGTTTTTGGTGACATAGTTGCAGATGTTCAGATGTGCATGTGGCGCCCCTGTGACCAGGGCGGTCACAGGGTGAACTACTATCAGACGAGGAAGACGGTTGACTTAGGCACACACACATACCAACACGCACCGACCCTACGCCCAGAACTCTGTCAGGCAAGGGGTGGCGGGAGTTTAGAGAAGTGTGTGTGGAGAATAGGACAGATCTGGACAAGTAGGTGGAGGAACCATAGTAAAACACGGGAACACTAAGTTGTAGGAACGAGATTCCCAGGAGGAGAGGTTCCTTGGAGGATACAGAACCCTGGAGGCAGAATACCCAGGGGAGAAAGCTCGCTCTAGAGATAGAGGTGAAGGAAGATCATCCCAAGCAGAAACACCCCACAGCTACACGGGGGATAGCGGGAGGACAACGGGCCCGGCAGCCACAAACAAACCTAGCTGGCCGGAGGACCCAGAGCTGAGAACCAGATAAACAGAGGGATCCTGGTGAGCCCAAATCACACCTGGGTCACTGGAGGGCTAGGCCAGGAAAGCCAGAGAGCCGGCTCTGTAGAGGTGATTGGGGAGACTCTAAGACCCCAATCACAAGACACAACGGCGTGGTGCAGGGACTTTATGACCGCAACCTACCTACCGCCACTGAGTAGGAACACAGCCATCGGACTAGGGCTAGTGACCCTAAAGCAGAGGGAATCTTCACTAAAGAGACTGTGACGGCCAGACCGAACCTGGAGCGAGGACAGTGATAGAGAGACAAGCAGGGCCTGAAAGGTACTTTGAGGGGAGCAACGCAGAGTATCCGTCTGAGCTGCAGTTTAACCCGGGTCCCTGGAGGACAGTGAGAGAGAGACAAGCAGGCCTGAAAGGTACTTTGAGGGGAGCAACGCAGAGTATCCGTCTGAGCTGCAGTTTAACCGGGTCCCTGGATAAGTGTAAGAACTAAGACTGAGAACTGTGAACTGTAACTTGTCTGCTAAGAACCATGAACATTAAAGTACCCGGAAAGCTCAAAGTGCCTGAGACTGTTCCTTACCGTGCTGCCGCAGAGTCCCCCACCTGTGGAGCCACATCCCTGCTGTCCCTTCTGTGCTGGCTTGAAGAAGCTGTAGAGGAGAAACCAGTGCAGACTCCAGAGTACGCAGCACTTGCACTACACTTGCCCTGGGAACACCCAGCCCTACCCGTGGAGGGCTTACCATCTATGCTGCCACTTATCACCTTTCCCAGCAGGAATACGCAGCGGTGCTCACCCTGACCACATACTATGGGTGGCGTCACGACAGCCTCCCCTGTACATATCCCCTTTTTCAACTGATGCCCAGGCCACAGGACCGGGTCACGACCCTCGTGACTCCCCAGCGACAGTAGTAGCGATCCGGTTCCTGAGTACTCCACGGACTGGGGGCGCCTCATGCAGATGCAGATATTGGGGAACAAGGAGCAGTTCGTGCTTTGTGGCAGGTAGCACTACAGCCTAGTACTACTTTGTGTTTTACAAACAGCACTGTAACAGCCAAAAAATTGGCCTGAGGTTAAAGCCAAGATTTATTAGCTCAGCACAAAAAACAGCAGTGCTGGCTGCATCTGACATGTGCAGCACCGTGCGTGCTATTCGGTATGCAAACAGCACTGTAACGGCAAAAAAATTAGCCAGCAGAGCTAAATGTGACCCCAAAAATAGCTAGGAAAACTGTCACTACTACCTGACCTTATACAGTACTGAGTACAGTATTGAGATACTATGTATGTACTGTAACGCTCCTGCCTGTCTCACTGCACTACAGTCACCTAGTACTAAAATACAGGCAGCTCTTAAAAGAGCTCTTGTGTTTTTGAGATAATAGAGGATTTGCAATTGCACAACACTCTCCCTAGCAGCGGCTCACACTCTCCCTATGTTAGTACTATGCTGTGTTTTTGTTGAAATGTGCACAAGATAGTGGCGGCAGGGCCTATGAGTCATCTATGATGCTGCACGACCAGCCAATCACATTAGTGCCACAAACAAGATGGCTGCGGCATTACTGTGATTGGCTTGCGAGCTCAGCATGTTTACTGACTGCAAATTAGGCGCCAAACATGCTGGGCTGGAGATAAAAATATTGCGAGGCTAGTAGTGCAATACTCACTATATCTCGAGTACCGCAAGTAAAGCATTACTCGCCGAGAAACGAATACTTACGAGTATAATCGCTCATCCCTAATTCTCAATTAATAGCAAAAATCTGTAATAAGTGAACACAGATTTCTCCATCACTAAAGGTACCGTCACACGCAGCGATATGGCTTCCATATCGCCGTAAATTCGTGTATTTCAGCCATGTGGAAGGACATCGCCTGTGCGTAGTGGCGTCAGACGGTGATTTTACGGCGAGAAATCGCCGGTGGAGCGTCGCCTGATTGCCCTGCACTGCAGAGAAATCAGGCAATACTGGGCAATTTCTGTGCATCTTGGCGTGTGAGTGGGCAATAGCGATGTAGAAAGCGACCTCAGACCAATTGGAATCAAATCTAGAGGTGTGCCTGAGCGATCTATTTGGCTCGCCGCGTCTGCCGCGATTGGTGGCCACTCCTGCCTTCCCATTGGCTGCCCATGGATAAGGCGCCATATTTGAACAGCGATATAGTAGAAAGGGCACATGCGTAATGTAGTGCGCAGACATCCTGATAAGGCTGACCAATGGTAATGCAGATGTGTCGGCCAATCAGAGTGGTAGGGGCACGGTGAAAAACACTCTGGCACGCCTGTCTCCTCGCCGTACTCACACTCTATGGCCACATCGCTGATGAGATGGTGGCGTGTGATGCGGCGATGTGGAAAAGGAAAATTGCTTCCGGTCTTCTGCAGGCGATTTCCAGAACGCAGGTTCGCCGTAGAACGCAGGCGAGATCTCTATGTGTGACAGGCCGATGGCGATGTGCAAAAAAGTTCCCAAAACGTGAGCGCTCACATCAAATTGCCAGCGATATGGAAGCCATATCGCTACATGTGACGGTACCTTAAGACCAGAGACGGTAGTTGATGCTTTTATAAATTCTATGGAGAAGGAAAGAGATTAGAAAGACCCTAGTGGCAAACACAGATATTGTATTGTTCTCCTAAAACAACAGTTATTGCTCTCCATATAAATTTAACAGCCCCAAGTGTCATGTCCTATCTCATTATTGGGAAAATCTGTATACTGAAGGCCAGGGGCGTAACTAGAACTGGCAGGGCCCCATAGCAAACTTTTGAACGGGGCCCCCTCCAAGACACGCCCCCCAATGACACGCCCCCTCCAAGACACGCGCCCCTCCAAGACACGCCCCTTCAAGACACATCCCCTTACAGGCCCCAGCAGTATATACAGCAGCCCCAGTGGTATACCGCAGCCTCTCCAGTGGTATATACAGGCCCCAGCAGTATTACAGCAGCCCCAGTGGTATACAGCAGCCTCCTCAGTGGTATATACAGGCCCCAGCAGTATTACAGCAGCCTCCGCAGTGGTGGTATATACAGGCCCCAGTGGTGGTATACAGGGCCCCTGGTGGTGGTATACAGGGCCCCTGGTGGTGGTATATACAGGCCCCTGGTGGTGGTATACAGGGCCCCTGGTGGTGGTATATACAGGCCCCTGGTGGTGGTATACAGGCCCTAGTGGTGGTATACAGGCCCCTAGTGGTGGTATATACAGGCCCCTGGTGGTGGTATATACAGAGCCCCTGGTGGTAGTATACACAGCCCCTGGTGGTGATATATACAGGCCCCTGGTGTTAGTATACAGAGCCCCTGGTGGTGGTATATTCAGGCCTCTGGTGGTAGTATACAGAGCCCCTGGTGGTGGTATATTCAGGCCCCTGGTGGTAGTATACAGAGCCCCTGGTGGTGGTATATTCAGGCCCCTGGTGGTAGTATACAGAGCCCCTGGTGGTGGTATATACAGGCCCCTGGTGGTAGTATACAGAGCCCCTGGTGGTGGTATATACAGGCCCCTGGTGGTAGTATACAGAGCCCCTGGTGGTGGTATATACAGGCCCCTGGTGGTGGTATATACAGGCCCCTGGTGGTAGTATACAGAGCCCCTGGTGGTGGTATATACAGGCCCCTGGTGGTAGTATACAGAGCCCCTGGTGGTTATATACAGGCCCCTGGTGGTGGTATACAGAGCCCCTGGTGGGTATATACAGGCCCCCCGTTGACACCGCACTATGTAAGTACCACAACCTTCCTGCAAGCCCTTGTAAGTTCCACCACCAGCTACCTGCAGCCCCATGTAAATACCACCATCCCTTTTCCTGCAGTCCAAAGTGCCACCACCCACCCTGCAGACACATGTAAGTACCACCACCCCCACCCTGCAGCCCCATGTAAATACCACCATCCCCTCTCTTCAGCCTCATGTAATTGCCACTACCCTCCCTGCAGCCCCACGCAAGAACCCCTTCCTACAGCCCCATTTAATTACCACCACTTCCTCCTTGCAGCCCCATGTAAGTACCACCAACCCACCCCGCAGCTCCATGTAAGTGCCATTACTCTCCCTGCAGTCCCATGTAAGTACCACCACCCCATGTAAGTGCCATCGCTGCCTGCAGCCTCATGTAAGTACTTCCACTCCTCCCTGCATCCACATGTAAGTGCCACCACCTCTTCCTGCGTCCCCATGTAAGTACCACCACTCCCTCCTTGAAGCCCCATGTAAACTCACCTGTAGCCTCCCTGTAGCCCCCATTATCACATCCCGCCCCAGACAATTAGCAGCAGCGGCTCGCTAGTCACGTGATCCTCCCCTCGGAGCCATAGAAGGAGCTGCACGCGAGACTGAAGAGGCGCCGCCCCTCCGGTGACGTCACAGCACAAGCGCCACTCAGGACTGAGGAGGCCTCACAGTTTCCGGTGACGTCACTGCCGCACGTGTAGGGGCGTGTCCTCCTCGCGGTCGCCATCGTTATTTGTCGCTCGTTCTCGTCAGTGCCGGGGGCCCCGAGGATAGCGTGTGGGGGCAGCGGTCAGGGGCCCCCTTGTATGACATGTGGTGTGGGGGCGCTCAGGGGACCAATGGGCCCCCCCTTTCCGTCCGGGCCCCCCCCTACAGCACCCAGGGGGGTATGGGGGCGGGACTTAGTGGGCGTGGCCCCAAAGTGTCGGGGCCCGCCGGGCCAGTCCGCCCCTGTAATGTATCGCAGGCGCAGCTGCCGGTATAGCAGCGGCTGCGTAGCGGCGCTGGGTCCGGGCCCCCCACAAGCGCCGGGCCCCAAAGCGACCGCTACGGCTGCTATGCCGGTAGTTACGCCACTGCTGAAGGCTGGTTTTACCATGAATTGAGAAACAGAGAAGTAATGATCAGTCCAGGAAGAGAAAGAAGCAGATTTCTCTTATAACATAAATTACAAAGTTTCTTATTTTCACACATACTATATATTTAAAAAAAAAAAAAAATAAAATGAAGGTTACTCTAAAAACTTCATCAATACCTATTGTGGCACCCCTGCGGTCTGGTCGCCACAGAGGGGTACTGCACCCAATCCATGGGTGTAGTATTTCTGTTCTCAGTAAACAGGTTGGTACGTCCAGTCACCCACAAACACACTCAACACACCCGGTCCCAGGGACAGCGAGTGAACCCAGTCAGTGGGACGGCTCAGCCAGTCAGTTTGACGGCGGGGAGAGAAAGTTTGTGGGTGGGAAGTTAGTACAGAAGTATTCAGGAAGTAGAAGAGTAGACTAAAGGGAATAAAGGGAAAGAAAACAGAAAATGTTAGTTCAGTCAAGGAGAGAAGCAGAATGTGAGATCAGTGAAAGGAGAAGCCAAAAGACTTGAGAGGAGATGCAGCTCGGCCCGGGTCCCAGAACAGCAGACTGCAGAAAAGCAGAGGGATCTCTAGGGGTGCGGGAAGTGAGCGATTCACCCATGTGCCTGAGTCTGCAGTATAGCGGAGGGGCAGGGTGAGCACCAGGACCTGGCCCTGAAGGTGGCGAGGAAACTCCAAGCTCCAACCACAGAACCGGTGGCCACATGGTCCAGATGAGCTGTGGCCAACTCCCGGCTCATTCGCCGAGAAGGCAGCTGTACTAGGATTAGGGGACACAGCCGGTCGTCCAACAAGGCCCGTGCATGCTGGATTGGGGCTCTGCGTGCGGAGGTGCGTGCAGGAAGAAGGAGAGCAGGCAGCACTGAGAAAGGAAGGCTCGAGTGGGAAGGAACATGAAAGGGGTGTACTAGACAAGCCGTCCTGGTTGATGAGGACTTTCCTGGACTAGAACTAAAACAACTGTACCCTGTGGTGCCTGCAAAAAAGCTAAATAAACCGGATTTGGGACTCAGAACTGTGTAAGACTGTTCATTTCCCGCCTGAGGAGGGGTAGACTGATAGCCCTGCATGTGAGCCGCCCTGATCCTTCCCTGCAGCCACTTCTGCCCCGCTGGCCCTTCATCACCCAAATCCTTCCTCACCGGATGCCCTGAGAACCCGCTCCACCCGCGGGCATCACAGCTGCCATACCATTATCCCCAGAGGTCCTGCACTGCAGCTGCGGCCACTACCAGCCACATACCACGGGTGGCGTCACGACAACCAATCCCTAAACACGTTTTCCCCTTTTCAACAAACTCTTCCCCTTTTTATTGACTGCTCCAAGGCCAGGGACCTGGTCACGCCACCGTGACATCTCATTCCTCGACGGCATCACTGGGCCCGGCTCCTAGTAGCCCACGGCCCCAATCAAGGGGCGAGCCATTTTGGCATCACAAACAGGATGTACCGACCTGGTAGAACCAGGTTATGTGCTCCTAGAGACTGTACTATAGGATTGTGTAATGGTGCCCACCAAAAGGAACAAGCGCCACGTGTATTCCAAGGGGAGTGGTGTAGCCTCCGATCGTGGGCTGGGTAACCGAATGGTGCAAAAAGCCATACCCGCCCACTACACAGACTTTAACGTAAAGAGACTTGTCCATCAGCTGGAGGGAACCGCCCCCTAGGATGGTCTACGGCAAAAGGGAAAGAAACCTCCCACGAAGGAAAAAGATGGCAGAAAGAGCACGGTGAGGAGTGCGACGATGCATGCTTCAGGAGAGGCAGCGAGAGACCCAGAGGGTGACGTGGTGAGAGGTGGGCAGAAAACTCCAGCGTGTGGGGTGGGAGCATGGACTCCTCTAGCGGCCAGAAGGAGGACCCAGTCCAGGAGCCCTGATGAATCACTCAAAAATACCACCGCTGTAGCTCTTAATAATCAGAGTTCTCTGTTAGCCTACAGCCCATGTGCAGCATTGACTTCTTGCACAGTATAGAAAATGAAAATACATAAAATGTTTGCATAATGATCATCATGCAATTAACATATTTTATAAGACCACTTCTGTGGCCCAAGGGGACTGTTTGCAATTACAAGCTAAGTTATAATACATCTACATATCTTGTAATAAGTTATTCGATTATTATTTATTACGTTAGATACAACAATTCATTTAAATACAGCAATATATTCTATGATACTATTAAATAGCCAGAAATGTGGGATGCCCGATATCCTGGCTGCATGGACCAGGCAAGAAAGGAGGCATCCTAGCTTGAGATATGCTGCAGAATGCACCCACAATATGATGAGAGCATTTAAGAGGTTCAAATATCAATTAGTAAGTATGGCTTTCTTACAGTACTGTGTAATGTTTCTCATTTTGCAAATCCGATTATTCGCTCACATAATTTAAGCCCTAAAATCAAGTCACAAATGAAGTCATGTCATTATAACAAAAAATCTGTAAATAGTGGAGACATGTCCACTGGTTTCATATTTTGGGACACCAGACTAAATACATGACTTTGTGCTAAACAGCATAGGGTGAACAATATTATCCTTGTAGAATGTTGTGTTTAAATATTTTACACACTCTTTCTTTGTAGTGACTGATGTGACAAAATGATGGCGGCAGCAGCACGCAAACATGGGATCCGTGGCACCCCCAAAAAACTGTATCTATCATGGACAGGCTTCATTTCCTAGTCCCAGTTATAGACCTGGGGCCATAAATACATGTATTTAATGTATTGGTTAATTGTGCAAAGAATGTATGCATTCAGACTAATGTTGGCCCTTTCACATCACTAACTAAGGGACACAGCCTCAAATTCCAAGGTATTGGATCCTATTGAGGAGTTGCAAGAGGAGGACGAAGCATCATCAACTGGAACATTGGATCAACCCAGTGATGATGAGCAAGTCCAGATTGGCAGTAATACACAGCCTTTGGACACCTCTCCCCAAGCTGCTCAAATTCCACAAAGAAGCAGGTGAAGGGAGTACCTCTACAACCGCATTAGCAGGCACGAGGGAAATAATGGGGACCACAAAAACCCATCACGCAGGGTGGATGATAATGAGGATGAGGCATTTAGCAAGTTTTTTGCAATGCATTGACCTGCCTTTCAAGCTGCGTGCAAAGATGGCAACCCAAGCTGTCGTTGATGCATTAACTGCTCCCAATGACCCTCAGGTGGTGTATGAGTTCCTCGAAGGGTGCCAGCTGTCACCCATGAACCACCCATGCATGCCTCTGCCTCTGGGCCAACAGCCACCAGCAGGAGACCCATCAGAACCTCCTTAGCAGCCACCACACAAGGTATAGCACCCCTGTAAACACTAGCCAGACAGGTCACCAGAGTGAAATATCATTTGGCGATAGAAGTGAAACAGCCTCCTTTAGCCAGGGCTATTTTGGAGTGCAATTGCAGCAACCTTGGGGCAGATATTCCCAACAGGAACCACCCTGTTATGGAAGAGGTGACCCATACCAGGGGCCTCCATTGTCTCAACTTGTTTTCCTTTCCTATAACTGTCTTTCCTCCATATCATCCTATGTCCTAAGAGCACATGCAGCCAGCCAACCTCCTGCTTCTCTCAATCCTACCTCTTATTCCCAATACACCAAAATCTAGTATAATTTATCATTTACATTTTTTGTTCTATAAGGCAGTATTTCACTTTTTTTTTGATTGGTCAATTTTGTATTAAAGATGCCATATGAGAGCAATATGAATGATAGAAGGAGCGGTGTTAGAATGCGGCGCTAGGTAACACAAGATCAAGCCTTCATAGAATTACCTTAAGTTTATTACACAAAATTGCAGGGTGCGACCACAAAACGTATCGACACACAAATCGGCGTCTTTCTCAAGTCCACATTGTGGTGAAATTTAGTGGTGTGGCGCAACAGTGCTGTTTTTTTCTGTTTCATATGAGAGCAATATGGCACACGTTGCCCTATTTGCCTATTTTGAATCTATTTAAAAACATATTTCATTTTGCTGTCTTGTTGTTTGTGTATTATTTTGCAATAAAGGCGTAGAAATAAAATTTAACCATCATGTGACAAAACACACATTTGAGCTAGGTAAAATTATGTCTTTATAACGGTAAGTAGCAAACATCACTTAAGGCTAATCAACATGAAGGTCATAACAGGGAGTTCCTCTGGTGTTAAAAAGTTCTAAGCCAACAAGTTCTAAGAAATGTGATGTCAGAAGGATCATGCCGTTTATAGCCAACATATGGGACTGGACCGGAAATGGGTCAATTATCTCTATCTTATCAATCACATCCTCTGGACTATCGAGGATCTGACTGAAGTATAGGAGACTCACACATGCCTCTATCACACTTTTGACATTTTGTTCAATGAATTGCAGGATCGACTTCTGTATCCTCCATTTTGGGGCATAAAATGCCAAATGCACATTCTACCATTTGCCATGCATGTGCTAGCTGGTAGTTGAATATTAGGTATAAGTGGTTCATTCTAAGCTATGAAAAGGGCCTCAAAACATGTACTGTAAGCTGGAAGGCCTCATGTCCATCCACTACATAACATCCATCCATTACACCAGTGGAACATGAGATAAAACAGGGAGATGGCACATCCAAGTCATTCTAAAGGAGTAGGCGACCTATTGGGGAATAATGCAAGATTATTATTATTATTATTATTATTAATAATAATAATAATAACATTTATTTACAGTCATATGAAAACGTTTGGGCACGCCTCTTAATCTTACTCTTTTTTTCGTTTAAAATTGTTTTTTTGCACCAGCTATTTCAGTGTGATATATGTAATAACTGATGGACACAGTAATATTTCAGGTTTGAAATGAGGTTTATTGTACTAACTGAAAATGTGAAATATGCATTATTTCAAAATTTGACAGGTGCCAAAGTATGGGCACCCTTCTGATTTTCATGATTTGAATACTCCTAACTACTTTTTACTGACTTACTGAAGCACTAAATTGGTTTGGTAACCTCATTGAGCTTTGTACTTCATAGCCCGGTGTATCCAATCATGAGAAAAGCTATTTCAGGTGTCCACTTGCAAGTTGTTCTCCTAGTTGCATCTTCTCTGAGGAGTGGCATCATGGGCTCCTCAAAACAGCTCTCAAATGATCTGAAAAAAAAAAGATTGTTCAACATAGTTGTTCAGGGGAAGGATACAAAAAGTTGTCTCAGAGATTTAACCTGTCAGTTTCCACTGTGAGGAACATAGTAAGGAAATGGAAGACCACAGGGACAGTTCTTGTAAAGGCCAGTAGTGGCAGGCCCACAAAAATATCAGAAAGGCAGAGAAGAAGAATGGTGAGAACAGTCAAGAACAATCCACAGACCACCTCCAAAGACCTGCAGCATCATCTTGCTGCAGATGGTGTCACTGTGCATCGGTCAACAATACAGCGCACACTGCACAAGGAGAAGCTGTATGGGAGAGTGATGCGAAAGAAGCCATTTCTGCATGCACGCCACAAACAGAGACGCCTGAGGTATGCAAAAGCACATTTGGACAAGCCAGTTTAATTTTGGAAGAAGGTCCTGTGGACTGATGAAACAAAGATTGAGTTGTTTGGTCATACAACAAGGCGTTATGCATGGCGCCACAAAAACACAGCATTCCAAGAAAAACACTTGCTACCCACTGTCAAATTTGGGGGAGGGTCCATCATGGTTTGGGGCTGTGTGGCCAATGACGGCACCGGGAATCTTGTTAAAGTTGAGGGTCGCATGGATTCCACTCAGTATCAGCAGATTCTTGAGAATAATGTTCAAGAATCAGTGTCAAAGTTGAAGTTACGCCGGGGATGGATCTTTCAGCAAGACAATGATCCAAAACACCGCTCCAAATCTACTCAGGCATTCATGCAGAGGAACAATTACAATGTTTTGGAATGGCCATCCCAGTCCCCAGACCTGAATATCATTGAACATCTGTGGGATGTTTTGAAGCGGGCTGTCCATGCTCGGCGACCATCAAACTTAACTGAACTGGAATTGTTTTGTAAGGAGGAATGGTCAAAAATACCCTCATCCAGGATCCAGGAAGTCATTAACAGCTACAGGAAGCGACTAGAGGCTGTTATTTTTGCAAAAGATGGATCTACCAAATATTAATGTCACTTTTCTGTTGAGGTGTCCATACTTTTGCACCTGTCAATTTTTTAAATAATGCATATTTCACATTTTCGGTTAGTACAATAAACCTCATTTCAATCCTGAAATATTACTGTGTCTATCAGTTATTACATATATCACACTAAAATAGCTGTTGCAAAAAAACAATAAAAAAAAAAAAAAAAAAAAAAAGAGTAAGATTAAGAGGGGTGCCCAAACTTTTTCATATGACTGTATATAGTGCCAACGTATTCCAAACACTTTACAATTCAAATGGGACATGTGCAGACAATATGAGACAATACAGAGTAGCACAATTCAATATATACAATGAGGAGTGAGGGTCCTGATTACAAGCTACAATCTATGAGGAAATAGGGAGAGACTAAGTTAAATGGTTAAAAGTGGCATCATATATGGTCCAGCCATCAATAAAATAAATAGGGGATTTACATAATGTTGCATGAACTGGTCATCAGCCAGGATCTGTACAAGTCCAGATAAAGTGCTATTAAGTGCATGGATGGTGTAAACAGATAATAAAAGGGACCAGAGTTAGAAGAAAATTTTATAGAGGGCAAAACAGGAATAGTTAGATAAGTAAAGTGAGGCAATAAGTGTCATGCGCTTTTGTAGCGCCCCTGTGACTAGGCGCCACAGAGTGGTATTGCATTTATTATTTCTGTGTAATATTATTTTGTAAGTTGCTGGTTTAGGTTTAAATCTTATGGAGTCTATTTTTACACTCACTTAGGACCGCACCACTTAGAGTAGGGGGAACTGGTAATACAGTAGGTTTCACAGGGTGGGGGCGGAGCTTAGGATAAAGGTAGAGTGACAGTTGACAGTTTATCTAAGACGGTGCTGGGAAGGCAGACAGAGTGGTCAGGCCTGGCAGCCCAGCTGAGTGGAGGATACTCCATCTTTATGTGGGGACCCAGGACAGAAGGCAACGGGCCAGGGCTGGTAGGAGCCAGCTGGTCATGTTGAGGGGACACCGGTAACACGGACAACCGAGTCAGCCAGGAGTTCAACCCTGACTGAAAAGCCGACGAGCTGCAGGCCCAACAGAATCGGGTTGCTGACAGCGCCACAAGGTACCTCTTCCCTCAGGACTGAAAACCGGTTCAAGACACTAGAGGAAACATAAGGGACAGACATATACTGCGGTGCTAGAGAGGAGCCTTCTTTCTCTTTTTCCAGGGTGACTTATCTAGACCGAGTAGTGCACAGACCTTGTCCTCTAGATACAGACCGTTGGACTGGCGGGAGAGCTCTGCGAGGGTGGTAAAAGACTGAAAGAGCCAGAAAGAAAGTAGTAAACCCTGAAAGACAAAGAGAGGACATCTAGAGACTCCATAGGAGAAACCCTGAGTTGGCAGCAACACCTTAAAACCAAACTGTACCGTGTTTTTGTTATGCCATCATCCGGTACCAAGTAAAGCAGAGTTAAACTGGAACTGTTTCTGTTATTCTTCCTGCCGCAGCTCAGAGGGCTTAACATCATCAAGCAGAGGGGTAAGAACTGCACCATCATCACCATCACTGTCCTCCCTCACCGTCTCACAACATCGCTGCTCTGAGGTAAAGCTCCACCTGTGGGGAGCTGTACCACACTCTGCTGCCCCCTCCATCACCTCAGTAGCCGGCTGGCAGCGCCGGTACCATCTTATCGGACTCTACAGGTGGCGTCACATTCCCCCTTTTACCCCCACCGTTTACCATCAATATCTGATATAATTGATCACCAGGGCACGGCACCGGGGTCCCGACCATCCGTGACTTCCCACACAGTAGTCCCGGTGACCGAGTACCTCATGCACCCCAGCTCTGGTTGTATCACTTAGATTGCGCTGACTTTGCTGGATGCTGCTGTGTGTGTTGTGTTTGCATTTCTTCAAGAGATGCATGAGGTACGGATGGGAAGGTCTTGGGCTCAGCTGCTGGTTGAGGAGTTGATGTGAGGCTTGCGTGTGACTCACCTGGAATTCCCTCCCCTGTCTTTAAAAATCTTTCCTCCTCCTTCAGACGCTGCTAATAGAGTTATTTACTCTTGGTCTTTGTGCTGTGCTGATGCTTTGTTGCTGTGCTGAAGTCTTTGCTTTGGGAATAGCTGTGATCCCGGATCCGTGGGTGGAGGTAGGGTCCCTCAGCCTAGGGCTAATCAAGAGCTCAGGAAAACCGGCTGGAGACTCAAACGTCCTCACCATCAAAGGTACCTCCGAGAGCAAGGCAAGCCAGGGACCCCCAGTGTAAGGGTCAGACTAGCTCCCTCTGAATCCCCATTGTGGGTGAGAGTGATATGTTTTTCTTTCTGTTTTGTAGCAGATGGCAACCAGTGCAGTGACTGGCACAGGAACGTGGCATTAGTGTAAGTGGTTAGAGAGGAATATGATCATGGCTGCTGTATTCATGATGGATTAGAGACAAGAGAGTTTAGCAGGAGGGAGACTTATTAGTCTAGAGCTGCTGTAGGCCAGATGAGAATGAATTAGAGCGAAAGTAAGAGTTTTTGCAAAGTCAAGAAAGAGACGAATTATGGATATATTTTTGAGGTGTAGGTGACATGAGCAAGTGAGTGATTGGATGTAGGGAGTGAAGGAGAGATTCTTGAATGTCCAGTTCTTCCATAGGCCCTAATAACAAAACAATACAATACAATACAATAACAAACCTGCATGTGCAGTCAACCAAAGGCAACAGTATGACAAAGTATGGTTTGAAATTGCAATATTGAGAAGTTGCCGGCTGTTTGATGTTGGTGTGTTTCTTTCTCACCCAAGGCAGTCTGGAATCTGGCATGCCAGTGTTACCCACAGAAAAACCATTCACAGTATGCGTGCAGTGGCTCAAAATAATTGAGAGGCGGTGGGGGCGATAAAATGTATCCAGTCATATGGCCTGAACAACTGAGTAGCGGATGCACAGTTGGTGACACCTCCTCGGAGCCTCGATTACAGTATTACGGACAACAAACTGTATTTCCAACACCCAGTGAGAAAGGACCCAATCTGTTTAATTGCATGTTAACTAGATATACATGTTTGCGCCCACTCAAAAAATTGACCAGCCACAAGGGTCATATTTGAAGGGGATAACAAACTAAAGGTACCATCACACGGGGAAACCGCTGGCTACATTGCTGGCAACTCAGGGGCGTGGCGAAGTTGCAGCAACATCGCTAGTGTGTTGCCCCGTGTAACAGTGTGATTTCAACGGCGATAAGTTCCTTGAGCTGAGTTGCCTGGTTTACCAACATGTTGGTAAACCAGGCTATGTTGCTCAGGCGATCTGCTATCATAGCTCTGTGTGACACCGCAACAATGATGTTGAAAGCAACTTCCCTATTCACTGCAATGTTAATGATCGCTGGCTGGGTTGAGTTTAACCCTGGCAGCGGAAGTTGCTTTCAACATCGCTGCTGCGTTTCCGGCGATGTCTCTGTGTGTAACATCTCAACAGCAATCTTGGCAAAGTTCCCAAAACATGTGTGCTCCCGTGAGTTTCCGGCGATGTTGCCGGCGATGATTCCCCGTGTGACGGTACCTTAAGGGCCGCTTTACACGTCGCAATATCGTTCCGATATTGCATACAATTTCACGGGAGCGCGTACGTTTTTGGCACTTGTCCAAGATCACATAGTAGATGTCACACAAGGAGATATCGGCAGGCAACGCGACTACGATGTAGTAAACCCCTTTTCCACGCTGTGTATGAGTAACCCAGGGAATGACCATTTAACATTGGAGTGAAGAGGAGAAGTTGTGCTCCAAATCATAGTTGCGTTGTCACACAGCATGATCCTGCCACATCGCCTATACAATATCGTACGGTTGAAGGGCTTGCACAATCTTTTGCAATATCGTAGTTAGGTTGTTTTCACGTCGCATTGCCCATTTACACGACACAACGCACGAACGATATAAACTACAACGACCACATCACGTGACTTTTTATCGATGTTGCGTTGCGACATCGCGACGTGTAAGGCAGCCTAAGAGCTTGAAATAATCAATCTGGGTCTTAAAGGGAACCAACCACCTCAGATCACCCTAATACACAGTTAGTACATGTCCCTGCACCCTAAGGATACGTTTCCAGCACTGTTTTTGTGTAAAATCTTGCATTAGTATAACTGATATAAAGAGTTTATAAACTTACTAGCCTGGAGACATCTGGGTGTATCCCTCCTTCTGTTATACTTCAGGGCTGTGCATTCATTGCATGGCTGTGCTCCCCCTCCCTCCGTGCCTGCTGCCTGCCCTGATGGGTGTGATCGTTATCTCCTCTGCACAGAGGGAGGGGGAGCACAGCCATGCAATGAATGCACAGCCCTGAAGTATAACAGAAGGAGGGATACACCCAGATGTCTCCAGGCTAGTAAGTTTATAAACTCTTTATATCAGTTATACTAATGCAAGATTTTACACAAAAACAGTGCTGGAAAGGTATCCTTAGGGTGCAGGGACATGTACTAACTGTGTATTAGGGTGATCTGAGGTGGTTGGTTCCCTTTAAATGTAGTGTTTTTTTTAAGTTCAACCCATGTTTGAAATCTCATTGCATATGAATTTCATACTGATATGTACAGTTAGCATGAAAGAAATAAATCACACACTCAGATCACATTCACATTATCTATGGAATACAATATGGATATCACTTTCCCAACGTTTGTGGATGAGAATGGAAACATTTTTTTTATGCCGAAGTGTAAGCAAACCCTTAGGCCAAGTTTACACAACCATTGTTTTGGTCCAAGTGCTGTCCATGAAAAACTGATATCACATGGACTACACACGGACCAATGTTATTAAATGAGTCTGTTCAGATGAGTGTTTTTATTCCACGAACCACTTTTGGGCTTGAATAAAATCGCACATGCATTACTTTCATCTGTATTTTAGATGAGACTTGCCTATTGCAATCTATAGGTGCACAATAAAAATTAGATCCAACGTAGATCAACTGTATTGAATAGCCCTAGAAACAAATAGAGCAGAGGGCTACATGGGATCGTGAGCCCTAGTAGTTTCTGGTTAATGGTGACGGGTTTTAATGTTATACTAATGTCTTGCTCCTTTTAACCCTTTAGGCTATGTTGGCTTCATAAAAAATCCAAATGAAGTAAGGAGTTGGTTATTAGCCGACTATATGGTAACAGAAGTTGGAGGGGACTGTGATTGGTCAAGCTGTCTGAGGGCCGCACAAATCTTATTGGCTATAAAAGTGTGGGAACAGTGGACTATTTATACCCCTCAGAGTGTCTCTGGGCAGCATCAGCTGGTCAGCTGCCAGAGAAGAATCATCACCATGGATTACCTCCTGGAGCAGTTCTGCTTTAAAGTGGCAGCCGATGGTAGCCTAGCTTGGCTGAACAATTGCTTGGCTACATAGAATTGCCTCCTGTCAGTGATCCTGCTTTAGAGACACCGGTTGCCTGCCAGTCCAGGGTGACTGTCACAGCGGCTCTACTGGCTGAAGCTTTTGAGGCGACCCCTGTGCTTGAGGTAAGGTAGAGGAGGTCAAAGGAGCCTATTCCCCACCAGCGGTGAGTGGCCGGAGGAGAAGGACCTGCCGGAAGAAGGAACGTGCTGGGCAAGATGTTAGGTTGTTTTTGCGTCACATTGTTTTCAACGGTGTTCCTTTGGTTTCTCCGTGTGTCCCTTCTTTCCCTCTCTCTGAGTTTCTCCTTACTTCCTTAGCGCGGCCCTGCACAGAGCCTCTTGTTCTACACAAGGCCCATGGTCTTCATAGAGTTCACCCTTCTCTAAGGGGCTCACAACCCTGAACGGAGTCCCTGGTGCGGATGTGCTTTGGACCGGGTCTCTGATTGCCCACAGCCCTCCGGAGTCGGTTCTCCGTTAATGGAACGGCTTCTCCCAGACCGGTTATCACCAAGGATCCCCCTTTTCATCTGGGTCACCTCTTTTAGGCACCCTCCCTCACAAACTCCTGTTCTCTTCTCTATTTTCCCGCTCTTCACTATCCACTTATCTAACCTCCCACCGCGACCGGTTACCCTGGTTACGGGTTCAGCCAATTGGTCCCCTGACTCTAAGTGTGTGAATGCGAAGGAGAAAGCCATATGTGAACCTCCCTCATCCACTGACCACCGGGATACTACACACACTGGTCTGGGTGCAGTACCCTTTCATGGCGCACCGACCAGTGGGGTGCCACAGATGATGCGGTGCCCCCCGGCATGTGGTGGAGGAGCAGTCACAGCCAAGGATGAAAGAACAGCGCCAAGGTCACTGGGAGTCTTTTGGACTGGGTGAGATTTTGCTTCATATGTGTGATGTTAGTACTGACGCAGCTGGGGGTCTGCAAGCTGTAGTGCAACAGGCTGTGCAACAGGCACTGGCCAGGCTGTGTACACCAGGGATTATCCCGATGGAGAGAAGCTATGTGAGGTCTTTGGCAGTGTCGACTTCACTGCTGAAAGAAGCAATGACATGCCAGGTATCCCTTTTGGTGTTCCCCTTAGCAGCGGTAGTGAAAGAGAAAATCTGGCAGCAAGAATATGTGGAAACATTTTTACCTCCTTCTGACTTTTAAGGCTCAAGGGTTTTTGAGAATTGAGAAAAAAGAAGAGAAAACTGAGGAAAGAGGAAGAGAAATGTCTAGTCTTTTCATGATTGACTTCAAGCCTTTGCGATTTACTCCACTGTTATGGACGAAAGAATCCAAGTCTCTGTACGGGTCTATTCCAACATATGGATATTATTTTGGAGGCGTGTAGAAACTTCAGGGGCTCTGCTTGGTTAGTTTATGACGAATATTTTGGTCAAAAGCTGTCAGTCCATCTTAAAGGGAACCTGTCAGGTGGTTTATGCTCCCCCCAGCTATCACAGTCTGTCCCTGCAGCTTCATAGTACTATTCTAATCATCTCTGTCTGAGCTCATAATGTTAAAGGGAACCTGACCCCTAAAAATCACCCCCCAGCCTATAAATACTCGTCCCTGCACCGTCCTATAAGGTTTCTAGCTATCCCTCTCTTTCCTATTTGAGTTTTTGCAAAGTTGAATAATACAATTTATTACCTTACAAATGTGAGGCTTCAGCTGCCCTAAGGAGTTGCAGTGAGTGTCCCCTCTGCCTTATTTTCACAACCTCCCCAGTTATTTTTCATGCCCCAATGGGCGTGAAAATGAATGTAGATGATCTTGTCTCGGATCGATGGGCAGGCTTGCCAGTATGGCGCAAATCGCGTTATTTCAGGCGCTGCAGACGTCGATGGACCTCAAGCTGCGCATGCGCGAGGTATACTTTACGGCAGCTCATGTGACACTCACTGCGACTTTTTAGCGCAGCAGAAGCCTCACATTTGTAAGGTAATAAATCGTATTATTCAACTTTGCAAAAACTCAAATAGGACAGAGAGGGATAGCTAGAAACCTTATAGGAAGGTGCAGGGACAAGTGTTTATATGCTGGGGTGTGATTTTTAGGGGTCAGATTCCCTTTAAAGGTGAAAAAAAGCATTCATACACTTATATTTCAGTCTACACCTTGGTGGAGGTAGAGTGTCTGGCAGGATAATAGTTAACTAACTATTAACTTGTATGGCTAAAGGCCCTGTGTAATGTAATGATCATGTGACCATAGTGGGCGGAGCTAAGCGAGCAAACTTATGTCTGGTGGGGACATAGCTCCGCCTATTGTAGTCACATGATTATGACATCACATCCAATCTCCCAACATGTTCTAACATAAGGCTGAAATGTTAACTATTTACCTGCCAGACAGTCTCCAGTTTCCAACCAATAGACTGAGTGCTTCATTTACATGAGAAAATGTAAGTGTATAAATGCTTTTTTTTCACTTTTCACATTACAATCTGACCTCACACAGGTATGATTAAAATAGTATTATAAAGCTGCAGCTACAGACAGTGATAGCTGGGGAGGCATAAACTAGCTGACAGGTTCCCTTTAATGTTATCTGGGGTGTTCAAGGGAACCTGTCACCCCCTTTGGACATTTTAAACTATGCCCACCAGCTTACATATAATGTAAATGGGGTTCTTTTAACCCCTCTATGTGCCCAGACGTGCCCCTCATATCTGAGAAAATAACTTATTCTGTCCAGCGCTGGCCTCCTATTGAGCCTGGGAGGCGGCTATTTAGTCCAGGTGGATTTTGTCCTCGCCGCACCCCTGGCTGCAACACCCACCCTGCCTTTTTTTAAATTGCCGCCCTCATCTGTGACCAGTGATTGAGTGACAGCCGCACTCACTTCTGTGCAGTGGAGTGGATGTCCGTGCTCCATTGAAGATAGTGCCGATGTCTTGCAAGATTTGTGAAGTCTCGCAAACATTGGCACTATGTTCAATGGAGCACGAACACCTGCTCCACTGCACAGGCGCGATTGTGGCTATAATTCAAGCGCCAGTCACAGATTGGGGCAGCAATTTAAAAAAAGCAGGGCGGGCTTTGCAGCTGGGGGGCGGCGAGGACATAATCCACCTTGACTAAATAGCCGCCTCCCAGACTCAATAGGAGGCCAGCGCTGGACAGAATAAAAGTTATTTTCTCAGGTATGAGAGGCACGTCTGGGCACATAGAGGGGGTACTAGAACCCCATTTACATTACATTATGTGTAAGCTGGTGGGCACAGTATAAAATGCCCAAAGGGGGTGACAGGTTCCCTTTAAGGATGTAGGGCTGTGGATCAATTTTATGATCCTGCAGGGAAGAGTGTTCAAAAATAGTCCACGACTATGCCAGCGAAGCATGGAGTGTGTTTCTCCTTTAATGATGCCGGGGTGTAAATGCTCCAACACATGCAGATTTCGGCACGTCTGCTCATTTTGCGGGGGGGTCACACTCTGCATCCAAGTGATTTAAAAAAACTCGGGATCATACACCCAGGCGGAGCAGCTAAAGACCCTACATCTTATGAGGCGGACACCGATGAGTCTAACCGCAATGCTCCCCTGGCAAGGAAAATATCTAATATAATATTTAAGAGTGAGAGAAGGCACAGCTCCTCATTAAGGGATTCTCTGAGGGATTTTTTGTCCCTGAATTTACAGGTGGAGAATGTCAGCATTTTGATAATTTGAGATCCATTTATACACACATGGAGGATGTAGAGGAGTATATTGCAAAAGAGCTTTTTTTAGGGTGTATCGCTGGCCCATTTGAAGTACCCCCATTTAGGAGTTTTTGTGTTTCTCCCCTTGGTGTTGTGCCTAGAAAAGAGGTCAATACCTTCAGGGTGATCCATCACATGTCATATCCTAGATAATCCTCTTTAAATGATGATGTAGCAGACGTGCGGGCGGAGGCGACTTACACGTCATTTGATGCTGCGGTGTCCCTTTTACGACAGTTCGGTCCGGGTTGTTTATTAGCTAAGGCAGACGTGAAAGTGGCTTTTCGTTTACTGCAGGTTTCCCCCCTTCAGTTTAATTCCCGGGTTTTCATTTTCGGGGGCAATATTTTTTGATAAATGATTGCCCATGGGCTTTTTTTGTCTTGTTTTTACTTTTAATCGTTTTCAACTTTTTTGCTGTGGGTAACGGAACAGAGAGTTCAGGTTGGACAATTAATTCATTATTTGGACGATTTTTTTGTTTTATGGCCCTCCGGCATCTGTTGATTGTGATGTTTTGTTAAGTTGCTCTTTTAGCATTATGGATGAGTTCGGCATTCCTTTGGTGGGGTAGAAGACTATTGCCCCATGCTCCTGATTGGAATTCCTGGGGATTATTTTGGATACTGAGAGGATGGAATTGTGTTTATCTGTGGAGAAGGTTTTTAAGCTTCATTCTGACATTTTAAGCGTTTTGAGTAAAGAAAATGTAACACTCAAGGTTTTACAGTCCCTGTTGGGACACCATAACTTCCCATTGCATATTGTGCCAATGATAAGGGTGTTCTGTACATGATTATAGGATTCTATAGTGGGCTTCTCATCCCCATTCTCTCATATTAGAGTTCCTAGTGACATGAAAGCTGACTTATCGGTATGGATTTAGTTTTTTGAGTCATTTAACGATAAAAGTTGTGTGCAAAGGCCATTCATCTTAGCGGCGTCATTGGGTTTATCTAGGACTTTGATGTGGACAGATGGTTTTGTGGTCTCTTATGGTTATTGATGGATCATTGATATTTGGCCGGAGGGGGGTTTCTTCAACAGACCATGTTCTGTGTAAGGTATTCACGGTTTTGGTCGCTATCTTGCTGTGGGCCTCTGACTTGAGGGACAAACAGGTGAGGATACAGTCTGATGATAAGGGTTTGGTTTTTGTGCTCAACACTTTATAATCTAATTTAGCTAAGATTTGTAAGATACTGAGAAGGCAGGTGTTCTATTGCTTGCAGAACAATGTTTGGCTTAAAGCTTGTTTTGGGAAGATTGAAAGCAACCCTCTAAACGATTTTCTTTTCCACCAGGACTGGTCTACTATTGCCCTGAACTTCCCCCACGTCGATCGAGAAGGCTTGACTTGCCCGCTGGAGCTACTGGAGTTGCTCCGGAATTAGTGATGGATTATATCAGGAACTCAGTTTCTTCAGTGACATGGGTTGCTTACATGGTCACATGGCAGGAATGGCACATGTTTTGTGCTGCTTACTTTGCAATTTTTGCAAGGTCTGGTCAATTGGAAATATAGTTATTCCAGGATATACAAGTCTTTGGCAGGTATATCTTTTTTCTTAAAATTATCCGGTAAGAGTTCACTGCTTGGTTTATTGTGGAGCAATTTTTGAAGGGCTTTTAGAGAGAGCATTCCCAATCTGATGGGAGGAGACCTGTTTCGCCCAGTCTTTTATTGCAGCTGTTAAAAGTTTTAGAGTTTGTGTGTTTTAATAAATTTAAATGTTTGTTACTTTAATCTTATTTTAGTTTGGCATTCTTTGGGGTGTTCCACATTGGCTAGTTGGTCGCTCGAAAAAAATTGGGGATATCGGGCCTCTCATTTCAGGATGTGAGCATTCCTCAACTGAGTTTGCTATTTTGCTTCGTAAGTCTAAATCTAACCAGTTGGGCAAAGGGAAGTTGGTTAGGTTGCAGGCTCTTCCTGGATCCAAATTATGCCACCATAGGCATTAATCTTTGCTTTTGAGGGCCAGCCCTTGACGATATACCAATATAATTATAACCTAAAATTTGGACTCACCATGTCTTACTGGATCATTAATTATACAACCTAAAAGTCCCACTATACAAAGCCACATCCAGCCTCCTCACATCAGAAGGTATGGAGTGGAGGGTAAAAAAAGATCCAGTCAATTAATTTAATGCCAATAAATTTATTGAAGATATTAATTTACAAATATATAAATTTCATAACCCAAGTGACAAGCAGGAAACTAGATGTGGTTACCCACAAGAAGAAGTGGTTAGCACTGTAGCCTTTGCAGCACTGGGGTCCTGAGGTCCTGGGTTCAATTCCCACTAAGGACACTAAGGACAACATCTGCAAGGAGTTTGTATGTTCTCCCTGTGTTTGTGTGGGTTTCCTCCGGGTTCTCCGGTTTCCTCCCACATTGTAAAGACATACTGATAGGATGTTTAGATTGTGAGCTCCAAGAGAGACAGCATTACTGATGTATGTAAAGTGCTATGGAATTAATAGCGCTATATAAATGAATAAATTATTATTATTATTATTATTATAAACAAGTGGGCCCAAAGTATGGTGCTTCCAAAAATAATTATATCAGTACATACATTACATGGGAAATCAGACTCAAACAGTGGATGTTACATATGTATTCCAGGGGACAAATAATATTCATATATGGACACCTTCAAGACTTCAGCCGCATCTTATGGCCTTTTGTACAACTCCATATCACTATTCTAAGCATCAGTCTCCTCCTGTTATACACATAGATGATCCCCTTTTCTCTGTAATCTAGTACTGTATGATCCCCCCAAATCTTATAAGGGAAAAACCAAGTAACCCCTCCAATCCTCTAATCCTATCCCTGGTACATGCTGCAGTTTACAAAACCAAATTAAAGTGCCGAAGCACATAAGTGATAGCACGTACCTTGAGACATGTTGAGGTCTAGTATATAGGAGGGGACGCCACCCTTCTAGGTCCACCAGCACCCTCAACGCGTTTCACCGCACAGGTTTTGTCAGGAAGCGTGGTTAGAAACGTTCTGGTGCTCCTTATATAGTTGTGGCCAGAAAAATACTCAGTTTCTTCCTGAAAATGATTGCAATCACAAATTCTTTGGTATTATTATCTTCATTTAATTTGTCTTCAATGAAAAAACAAAAAAAAATTGTCCTAAAGACAAATTGGATATAAATCCACACCAAACATAAAAAAGGGATGGACAAAAGTATTGGCACTGTTAGAAAAATTATGTGATGCTTCTCTAATTTGTGTAATTAACAGCACCTGTAACTTACCTGTGGCACCTAACAGGTGTTGGCATTAACTAAATCACACTTGCAGCCAGTTGACATGGATTAAAGTAAACTCTCAACCTCTGTCCTGTGTCCTTGTGTGTACCACATTGAGCATGGAGAAAAGAAAGAAGACCAAAGAACTGTCTGAGGACTTGAGAAACCAAATTGTGAGGAAGCATGAGCAATCTCAAAGCTACAAGTCCATCTCCAAAGACCTGAATGTTCCTGTGTCTATCGTGCGCAGTGTCATCAAAACGTTTAAAGCCCATTGCACTGTGGCTAACCTCCCTAGATATGGACGGAAAAGAAAAATTGACGAGAGATTTCAACGCAAGATTGTGCGGATGGTGGATAAAGAACCTCGACTAACATCCAAACAAGTACAAGCTGCCCTGCAGTCCAAGGGTGCAACAGTGTCAACCCGTACTATCCATCAGCGTCTGAACGAAAAGGGACTGTATGGTAGGATACCCAGGAAGACTCCACTTCTTACCCCGAGACATAAAAAAGCCAGGCTGGAGTTTGCCAAAACTTACCTGAGAAAGCCTAAAACGTTTTGGAAGAATGTTCTCTGGTCAGATGAGACAAAAGTAGAGCTTTTTGGGCAAAGGCATCAACATAGAGTTAACAGGAGAAAAAAAGAGGCATTCAAAGAAAAGAACACAGTCCCTACAGTCAAACATGGCGGAAGTTCCTTGATGTTTTGGGGTTGCTTTGCTGCCTCTGGCACTGGACTGCTTGACCGTGTGCATGGCATTATGAAGTCTGAAGACTACCAACAAATTTTGCAGTATAATGTAGGGCCCAGTGTGAGAAAGCTGGGTCTCCCTCATAGGTCATGGGTCTTCCAGCAGGACAATGACCCAAAAAACACTTCAAAAAGCACTAGAAAATTGTTTGAGAGAAAACACTAGAGACTTCTAAGGTGGCCAGCAATGAGTCCAGACCTGAATCCCATAGAACACTTGTGGAGAGATCTAAAAATGGCAGTTTGGAGAAGGCACCCTTCAAATATCAGGGACCTGGAGCAGTTTGCCAAAGAAGAATGGTCTAAAATTCCAGCAGAACATTGTAAGAAACTCATTGATGGTTACCGGAAGTGGTTGATCACAGTTATTTTGGCTAAAGGTTGTGAACAGTATTAGGCTGAGGGTGCCAATACTTTTGTCTGGTCCATTGTTGGAGTTTTGTGTGAAATGATCAATGTTTTGCTTTTTGCTTCATTCTCTTTTGTGTTTTTTCATTGAAGACAAATTAAATGAAGATAATAATACCAAAGAATTTGTGATTGCAATCATTTTCAGGAAGAAACTGAGTATTATCTGACAGAATTGCAGGGGTGTAATTAATTTTGACCACAACTGTATGTGTCCCTAAATTGCCACTCAATGAGCCTAATCTGTCGCCGCTGTGTACAGCGTTACCCCCGCATGTTGTCGACACCCTGCAGCCCCGAGCGCCGCCGCGCACCGGAAGTGACGACCCGGAGGAACTATGTCATCCAGGTTGTCACCCCGGCAACAGCAAGCGGCGCGCAGAGTCCAGTGCGGCCACAGCGCATGCGCGGGGAACGCTGTCAGCGTTGCTAAGTGACACTCATTACCCCTGAACTAGCAAGTGTAGCCCAAACTAATCCCATATTTATTGCCAACCATATTTAGTATATAATAAACAAATAGGGAACTAGATCTCAACAAGAAAGGAATATATATCCATAGATAAGAACTTTTACCTCTTGTTCCCATCTACTTTCTATTATTCATAATGGCCATATACAAAACATTATAAATGATACTCATCATAAATATAATCAAAACACTGCATCCCATTAGTGTTCTGCAAAGTGCCGTAATAAAGAACACCATAAATGCTAATTATTATGCATACAATCATATTATTCCATATGAAAATATATTTGCAAGTTCAAAAATAGATACACGTTCCCAAAGACAATCTTCCAACTGGTCATCAGATTAGGGTGTTCACATCATCGGTATCCGAGCCAAAATTAAAATATCAGGCAGGCAATCATAAGGTGACAAATAAATCTAAGGATGTAGAAAAGCACAAGTTAAAAACAATAAAAACGTGACACTCAACCACTAAAAAGGGAACATGTCTAAACTACATGATCCTATAGAAAAGAACTGAAGCTGACCGCCTCATTGAGGCCAAATGGAGCCACCATATTCAACACAGTAATCCAATTGGTCTCCTTTTGTAACATAATCCTCCTCTCATCACCCCCCCGAGACCCCAAGTATGCGCGATCTATGCCTCTAAAGACTAAGGGCCACGTCACACGCTTCAATTACCTGCACGATATCGCTTAAGCGATCTGCTTTTTTGATCGCTTAAGCGATATCGTTTGTGCGTCGCTGCGTGTAATCAAGCGATTTTACAATGTAAAATCGCTTGATTGTATTATCGCGCGATCGCGCATGCATGTGATCGCTAACAATATCGTTCACTAAATTGATGTGTGTAACGGCACCCTAATGGTGGGTTTACACACTTCAATCATTGTGTCCAATATCTGAACAGATCTCTGGTTGCAGTGAAATCATGGACACATAGTTCCATTTTGTGGCTGTGTACAAATGGTGCAAAATGTCCATGATTTCACTGCAACCAGAGATCTGTTCAGATATTGGACACAATGATTGAAGTGTGTAAACCGACCATAAGCCTTTAGGATTACATCCATGTTGTGCCCGAAAATGTTTCGGGATAGTTTTGAGATTCTCAATTTCATCAGCATCAATCATCTTTATGGCGCCCCTGATGTCTCTTATATGCTCCTGGACACGTATCTTGAAGGGTCTAGAGGTTATTCCGATGTATATCAGACCACATGGCCACGTGGTGTGGTAAACCAACGCCTCCGTGTTGCAAGTGAAATGAACAATTTTATAGTTCTTCGTGCCCCCCAAATCACAAAAATCAAACGTTTTCGGTATATACATACATGCAGAACAATTCCCACATGATAAAGACCCCAAGGTGGGCCTATGCTGTCAAACAGATATTTACTTCGAGGAGGTACATAATGGCTCTTTGTTAATAGATCCCTCAAATTACGTGAATGACGCCATGTGATTGAGGGATTGTCGGGCAGAGACCTGGATAGATCTTTGTCCGACAATAATACACCCCAGTGTTAGTGATGGGCGAATCCTAAATTACTCGGAATCGCTTGACTCTAGCGAGTCAGAGCCCAGGACTCGCTACTCGTTGCGAGTCTAGCGAGTCCAATGTTAATGAATGGGGAAGCGAGTAATAGCGAGTAGTGTGAGATTTACAAATCGCAGATGTGTCTCGGAAGCTTCAGCCTGAAGCAATCCTAGTTTTGTCATTTATTTGCATTGGACTCGTTTACTTTGTAATCGCTGGGAAACTCGCACAGATAAGAGTCCTGCTTTCTCCTCTGTGCTGGCTGCCAGCTCCAGGGTCCTAGAGCCCGCCTGCTGCCTGATGTAGCAGTGCTGAGATTGTTCTCAGTCTGCTCATTCCCTGTGTACAGACATGAATGTCTGTGCACAGAGATGATGTAGCAGAGCTGAGATTGTTCTCAGTCTGCTCATTCCCTGTGCATAGACATCTATATCTATACACAGGGGATGTAGCAGAGAAGACATCGCGTTTTGGACTGCGTCGGACGGAAGAGGATTTTTTTAATTAAAGATGGAGTCCCTAATGGCTTTTTTTTTTATTTCTAATAAAAAATTTTCTTTGTGTTGTGTTTTTTTTAAAACAATTTAATAGAAATTCATGGCGTTCATGTCTAATATTGGCGTGACCGCCATAAATTTCGGGCTTAGGGCCAGCTGATAATACAAAGCTGGCCCTAACCTCTTTATTACCCAGCGTGCCACCGCTACCAGGGCCGCTGGAAGAGCAGGGTTCAGCGCCAGAGGATGGCGCTTCAATGAACGCACCATCTTCTGGGGCGGCTGCGGGCTGCAATTTGCAGCGGGGGGTGCCCAGAAAGCTTGGGCATCCCTGCGCTGCGGATTCCAGCCCCCAGCTGCTTAGCTGTACCTGGCTAGACATAGAAATTGCGCGGAGCCCCACGCATTTTTTTTAAATTATTTCATGAAATTCTGAGATTCTGACTCTGACTCTGAGACTCTGACTCTGAAATTTATGAAATAATAAAAAAAAAATGCGTGGGGCTCCGCGCAATTTCTATGTCTAGCCAGGTACAGCTAAGCAGCTGGGGGCTGGAATCCGCAGCGCAGGGATGCCCAAGCTTTCTGGGCACCCCCCGCTGCAAATTGCAGCCCGCAGCCGCCCCAGAAGATGGCACGTTCATTGAAGCGCCATCCTCTGGCGCTGAACCCCGCTCTTCCAGCGGCCCTGGTGGCGGTGGCACGCTGGGTAATAAAGGGGTTAATACCAGCTTTGTTATACAAGCTGGTATTAAGCCCGAGATTCTTAATGTCAGGCCACGTTTGACCCAGCCACTAAGAATCTCCAATAAAGGGTTAAAAAAACACAGAGAAAATTTTTTATTTGAAATAAAAAAAAAAGCCATTAGGGACTCCATCTTTAATTAAAAAAATCCTCTTCCGTCCGACGTAGTCCAAAATGCGATGTCCTCTCTGCTACATCCCCTGTGCATAGATAGATGTCTATGCACAGGGAATGAGCAGACTGAGAACAATCTCAGCACTGCTACATCATGTCTGTGAGCAGACGGGCTCTAGGACCCTGGAGCTGCACAGAGAAGACAGCTGGACTCGGCTCGCAATGTAACAGCAGTTATCTGCGAGTTTCCCTGCTATCACTGGCACAGTAGCCGAGTCTAATGCAAACAATGGCAATCCTAGTTTTGTCAGCGTTTCTGACAAAACTAGGATTGATATTGATTTGCATTGGACTCGTGCGAGTAATCACTGGGAAACTCGCAGAGTACCGAGTCCTGCGAGTCCCTTACTACTCGCACGAGTAACGAGTCATAGCGAGTAGATTCGCCCATCCCTACCCAGTGTCTTTCAAAGGAGTCCCTAATTGACTTCCATTTAGAATTGAAAGTTGTAATGAATCTCAATGTATCATCTGCCTTCTTTCTGTCCCTTCCACTCCCGGCCAAGAGAGTCTGTCTCTCTTGTTGGAGAGCATGCTGGTGCTGAGCATATAAGGAGCCTTGCCTAGTCTGATGCAGACGTGTCTGATGCGAAAGTGTCAGATCTAAAGTGTATAGATATGAAATAGACCTGAAATGATATGAAACAACTGGGCTCCATCATCCGCCCTGTATCATAATTCATCTGCACTCCTCTGACCATCACCTAATCATCATGTTGTTTCTGTGTTTCTCTACAGGTATGTTTGACTGTATGGACCAGCACCAAACTGTAATGCTGTTTTGAACTATTTTGTCTGCTGAAAATATCTGGGGTATGTTTGACTGTATGGACCAGCATCAAACTTTAATGCTGTTTTGATCTATTTTGTCTGCTGAATATATCTGGGGTATGTTTGACTGTATGGACCAGCACCAAACTTTAATGCTGTTTTGATCTATTTTGTTTGCTGAAAATATCTAATTCCAGCATCAATGTAACTGTCCTTCCCCCTGCCCCCCCCCCAATGCCTGTTTATGATCCTTTGTTCAAATCTGCCAGTGAGTGACCATTTGGTACAGCCTTGCTGGGCCATGGCTTAATGGACTCAAGTTCCCTCCCCCTTTCCCCACACCTGAAATCGGTATCATTGAGCATATAAGGAGCCTTGCCTAGTCTGATGCAGACGTGTCGGATCTAAAGTGTTTAGATATGAAATAGACCTGAAGTGATATGAAGCAACTGGGCTCCATCATCCGCCATGTATCATAATTCATCTGCACTCCTCTGACCATCACCTAATCATCATGTTGTTTCTGTGTTTCTCTACAGGTATGTTTGACTGTATGGACCAGCACCAAACTGTAATGCTGTTTTGATCTATTTTGTCTGCTGAAAATATCTGGGGTACGTTTGACTGTATGGACCAGCACCAAACTTTAACCCCTTATGGCCATTTTACACGCGGCTAAATTTTTAGCTTATCCACAGGTAACTTACTGGCTGCAGTGAAATCATGGAGACATTATTCCATTTGTACACAGCAACAAGATAGAACCATGTCTCCATGATTTCACTGCAGCCAGTAAGTTACCTGTGGATAAGCTAGAAATGTAGCCGCGTGTAATGTGGCCATTAATGATCAATGACGGCTATACCCGTCATGGCTTTGAACTGTCACTGCATGTAAATACTCTATTTGGTCAAAGAAATGCAGAAAATATCATCCTAAATTTACTACTAACATGACGTCCAATATGTCATGAAAAATCAGTCTTGGAATCACTGGGATATGTTGAAGCGTTCCAGAGTTATAACCTCATAAAGTGACACTGGTCAGAATTGCAAAAATGAGGCTTGGTCCTTAAGGGGTTAATGATGTTTTGATCTATTTTGCCTGCTGAAAATATCTGATTCCAGCATCAATGTAACTGTCCTTCCCCCTGCCCCCCCCCATGCCTGTTTATGATCCTTTGTTCAAATATGCCTGTGAGTGGCCATTTGGTACAGCCTTGCTGGGCCATGGTTTAATGGACTCCAGTTCCCTCCCCCTTTCCCCACACCTGAAATCAGTAACGTTGAGCATATAAGGAGCTTTGCCTAGTCTGATGCAGACGTGTCGGATCTAAAGTGTCTAGATATGAAATAGACCTGAAATGGACCGGAATTGACTGGGATAGACTGGAATGTAGTGACAGCCACTCAAACAATGTCTATTACTCTATTTTCTACTAATCACTACCATGTCTTTAAAGGGAACCAACCACCCCAAATGACCCCCCCGGACTGTTAATATGTGTCCCTACACCCAGCACACACATTTGGGGCAATCGTTTTTTCTAAAAAAAACTGTTTAGTAGAAGCTAAGATATAGCTTTATGAAGTTTAATAAATTGAGACGGATGGGTGTTACCTAGCTTTGTCCACGTGCAGTGTTCGTGCCTGTGAGCCTCCTCTCCCCCCCCCCTCTAACTTTCTAAGAGCCTGGCCGCGTTATGAAAGGGGCGGGACTAATCGCGACGAGCCCCGCCCCCTTTCATGAAGCGATTTAGTCCCGCCCCTTTCATGATGCGGCCAGGCTCTTAGAAAGTGAGAGGGAGGGGGGAGAGGAGGCTCACAGGCACGAACACTGCACGTGGACAAAGCTAGGTAACACCCATCCGTCTCAATTTATTAAACTTCATAAAGCTATATCTTAGCTTCTACTAAACAGTTTTTTTAGCAAAAACGATTGCCCCAAATGTGTGTGCTGGGTGTAGGGACACATATTAACAGTCCGGGGGGGTCATTTGGGGTGGTTGGTTCCCTTTAACTGCACTGTTTGTGTTTCTATGTGCCATCACCACCAACTTGCATCTCCCTATCCCCCCTCCATCACCACTCATCCACATCAGCCCCTCTCTCCTGCCCTACCCTATGTACAGCTCCCACGCCATCTTCAGTTTACTGAAGATTCTCAGCCCACCATATTCTAACATTTGTCATAATAAACCAAGTCCTACATCTAAAAACTATCTGCTCTTTTCTTTTTGCTGCTACTCCTGTCAGGTGATATCTCCCCCAACCCTGGTCCGCCCTCTAACTTCAACCCCTCTCCCACCACACATAGAAACCCCACTAACCTTATTACCATAATTGCTCTCCTTCATCTCCCTCTTTTAACTGCGCTCTCTGGAATCCACGATCTGTATGCAACAAACTTCCCTTCATTCACAATTACTTCCTTACCAACTCTCTTAATCAGCTGGACCTCACAGAAACCTGGATCCAGGATTCAGACACTGCTTCCCCTGCTGCTATTTCTCACGGCGGCCTACATTTCTCTCATTCCCCTAGACCTGGGAACAGACATGGTGGTGGAGTTGGCCTCCTACTGTCCCCACAATGTACTTTCCAGGTCATTCCTCCAGCCCCATCACTCTCATTCCCTTCTTTTGAAGTCCATACCATTAGGCTATTCCATCCCCTCCCCCTCAGAGTAGCAGTGATATACCGACCCCCAGGGTCACCCACCCAGTTCCTTGACCATTTCTCCGCGTGGCTCCCGCATTTCATGTCCTCAGACTTACCAACCCTTATTCTGGGAGACTTTAACATTCCCATAAACAGCCCCATCTCCCCATCTTCATCCCAGCTCCTATCTCTAACCACCTCTCTTGGCCTCTCACAGCTCTCAACCTCTGAGACGCACAAAGACGGTAACACCCTTGCCTTGGTCTTTAGCCAGCTCTGCTCATCCTCCTCCTTAGATAACTCACCTCTTCTCTCCGACCACAACATTCTCTCCTTTTTACTCACTAACACCACAGCCCAATCCTACCTATCACACATACAGAAATCTACAGGCCATTGTGGCGCCCCGCAACGAGTGCGTCACAGGAGGGTATTGCAGCCAAAACAGCAGCAGCAATATTCTCTGACTCAGCAGTCACACAGTTAACTCAGAGATCCACACCCTACATGCATCACCTAGCATAGAGGACCAATAAGGTCCTGGTGGGCGGAGTGTAGTGGTAGAGTGTAGGAAAGGTTGTAACAGCAACGTAGGAGAAGGAAGCAAGGTCTTTAGCTCTGCAACCTAGGAGAGGGAGTTGCACAGTTCCGTGCGGCCCCCTGGCCAATTCCCTGGCTCATCTCCCTGTCATCACCCCGGTTGAGCACCCTTATTCCCGGTGCCTTACCAACCGAACAATAGGCATCAAAATGCGGGTCCAAAATCATCCCGCGCCCATCTACAGCCGGTTTGCTGGTACCGAAGCTAGCAGTAGTTCAGCTCTGCTATGCAAACCAGAGGAGTGGAGGGACCGCTTTACAGGAGCACCCTACCACCGCCAAATCCAGTCGTCTAGCCAGCGGTGTACCCACCAAAGGACCCAAGGCTCCCCAAAGCATCCGGAACGTATACCCCGGATAGGGCATTCAAGCAGCCTCCTTGTACCCGATCTGGCATTCCTGGGCGACAACGGCACACAAGTTAGTTAGAATTGAGGAACACCGCGGATCTCTGAGAACACACTGGTCATTGCTGAGTCCACCCGGTCCACTACCCTTAGCTGTATACCATGTACTGCCTGCTAGTTACAGTAAAGAACCCGTTACAGAGACTTACAGTGTCCGTGCCTTCTTATGAACTGTCTATCCGCATGCTAAGGTAACCGCAGCTGCCTCAGAACATCTTGCGCAGCTCCTGGCTCCGGGGATCATCGCTCAGCCTGTGGGGAGCGTTCCATCTTGCTGCATTCCATCCCCTGCAGGCCCCATAGCGTCGGTACAGTTACCGAATCTCTCATAGGTGGCGTCACGACAAATTAACCCCTTAATCTGTTCCACAACGACGTCTTTATTGATCTGTACCACCGGGCCTCCACAGCCGCAGGCGCAGTCCATCCGTGACAAGGAGGAAGAAAGAAACGCCTGCATGTGTCGAACCCGGTCGCGGTGAGTCACCATTAACCCTCATGCACTCACAGACTCCTTCATCTCATCTCTGTCCCCAATCTCTTTAACCTCCTGTCCAGATCAGACAGTATATCACTACAATGACACTCTCAGAAGCTCCCTGAACCAAGTAGCGCCCCTCACCTTCAGAACCTCCAAAACTCGATTCCTCCAGCGATGCTCTAGGAGTGCTGAACGTCTATGGAGGAAAACTCGCTCACCAGGAGACTTTTTCCACTATAAATTCATGCTCAAAACTTACAACTCTGCCCTTCACCTTGCCAAACAGACCTACTTCACGACCCTGGTCTCCTCACTATCCAACAATCCAAAACATTTCTTTGACACCTTTAACTCTCTCCTCAGTCCTAAAGTGCAGGCCCCCATCACTGACCTCTGTGCTGATGACCTGGCTTCTTACTTCATGGAGAAAATAGACAACATTCGCCAGGAAATCAGCTCTCAGCCTCCAAGCGCTGACACCCCCATTCTTCCCCACATTGCCTCTGGTTCACTCTCCACATTTGACCCAGTCACAGAAGAAGAAGTCTCCAGGCTCCTCTCTTCCTCTCGTCCCACCACATGCACTACTGACCCCATTCCCTCACACCTGCTACAGTCCCTCTCATCTAACCAAAATCTTCTATCTCTCCCTCTCTTCTGGCATCTTCCCCTCCTCCTTCAAACACTCGATCATTACTCCATTATTAAAGAAAACCACTCTCGACCCATCCTGCACAAATAACTACTGACCAGTCTCCAATCTCCCCTTCATCTCTAAACTCCAGGAGCGCCTCGTCTACTCCTGCCTCACCCGTTACCTCTCTGCCCACTCTCTTCTAGATTCATTACAGTCTGGTTTCCGTCCCCTTCACTCTACAGAAACTGTCCTCATCAAAGTGACCAATGACCTTCTGACAGCAAAACGTAATGGTGACCACTCTCTGCTTATTCTCCTTGACCTCTCTGCAGCTTTTGACACTGTCGACCATCAGCTCCTACTCTTTATGCTGCACTCCATTGGCATAAAGGACACTGCTCTCTCCTGGCTCTCCTCCTATCTTTCTGACCGCTCTTTCAGTGTATCTTTTGCTGGCTCCACTTCTTCCCCTCTTCCTCTCACTATTGGAGTCCCTCAGGGTTCAGTCCTTTGCCCTCTCCTCTTCTCTCTCTACACAGCCCCGATTGGACACACCATCAGCAGATTTGGCTTTCAGTACCATCTTTATGCTGATGACACACAACTATACACTTCAGCCCCTGACCTTACCCCTGCAGTATTAAAGAACACCAATGACTAACTAGCTGCAGTTTCCAATATCATGTCCGCTCTCTATTTGTAACTAAACCTTTCCAAAACTGAACTTTTTCTGCTCCCCCCATCCACTAACCTCCCTAAATCTGACATCTCTCTCTGTGTTCGGTACTACGATAACGCCTAGGCAGCAGGCTCGCTGTCTGGATGTTATGTTTGACACCGATCTCTCCTTCTCCTCCCACACACAATCTCTCATCCGCTCCTGTCACTTACACCTGAAGAATATCTCTAAAGTCCGCCCCTTTTTCACCATGGAAACAACAAAAACCCTCACCGTGGCCCTAATCAATTCCCGCCTTGACTATTGCAATTCTCTATTAAGCGGCCTCCCCCTCACCAGACTTTCTCCTCTCCAGTCCATCCTTAATGCAGCAGCCAGGATCACCCATCTGGCCAATCGTTACTCAGATGCCTTTGCTCTGTGCCAGTCATTGCATTGGCTGCCCGTACACTACAGGATCAAATTCAAATTGCTTGTTCTCAACCACAAAGCTCTTCACAGTGCAGCACCCCCCTACATCTCCTCCCTCATCTCTGTCTATCACCCCACCCGTTCTCTACGTTCTTCAAATGACCTTCGACTAACTTCTGCACTAATCCGATCCTCCCACTCCCGGATCCAAGACTTCTCCAGAACTGCACCAATCCTCTGGAATGCTTTACCCCAAGAAATCAGGACTATCCACAACTTGCATGGCTTCAGACGATCCCTAAAAACACATCTTTTTAAGGCGGCCTATCATACTCCCTAATAGAAGTCCTTTGTACTGTAGATAATGAATGGGCTATCTCTCTTGACATTACTCTTCTACAAACTCCACCAAACCAAAAAGGTCTACACAGACTGTCTGATGACCATCTATGTAAGCTTATTTCTATGCCCCATTTCCTCAAAATGCCTAGACCATGAGTGCAATAAGCCCCTGTACCTTGTGCAACCCCTATGACGTTGTAGATTGTAAGCTCCCTTGAGCAGGGTCACCTTCATTTCTTGCTTTATTTATTGTATTTTCTTTTTTACATTGATTCTATGCCTATTGTTTTGTATTCAATTATTGTACTGTATTTGTTCTGTACTGTAATTACTTACTGTATTATATTTTCGGTACTCTAACCACTACATTGTAAAGCGCTGCAGAATATGTTGGCGCTATATAAATAAAGCTTTATTTTTATTATTATTATCCCTTCTGAATAGTATCTGATGGATATCCCCTCCTTCTGAAGTTCTCTTTCAGAACCTCAGCTTGTTTCGTGAAGATCCTATCCGTCGAACATATCCTGCGAGCTCTCAAAAATTGGCCATATGAGGTGGACCTCTTGAGAGGTAAAGGATGTACTGAGGAGAAATGGAGGAGAGAGTTCGTGGAGGTATTTTTCCTGAAAATATCAGTTTTAAGTTGACCACTCGGTGATTTTGTTATTGCTAAATCTAAAAAGTCGGTTTTCGACTTACTATATGTCCATGTCAACTTAATAATCAGGTCGTTAATACATAGATGGTTTAAAAATGTTTCAAGCTGTGACGTGGAGCCCTGCCATATGAACAAGATGTCATCAATATATCTTATCCATGACATGACCCGCTCATGAACAAGGGTTTCAAGGACCGTATCCCTCTCCCACAGCCCCAGGAATAATTGCATATGAGGGCGCACACGCCGCCCCCATTGCTGTTCCCTGGAGCTGTAGGTAGGGCCAGTCCTTGAAGAGAAAAAAATTATGGCATAGGAGAAATCTCAGTCATTCAATAATGAACTCACTGAGTACTCTCTCTAAATTGGTCATTCCAAGAAGGAATTCTGCCGCTCGAATGCCCTGGTCATGGTAAATCGACGTGCATAAAAACTCCACGTCACAGCTTACCAACAACATGTCTTCCTCCAGAACAATCCCATCCAATCTCCTCAGCACATCCGTGGAGTCCTGAACAAAAGAGTGCAGGGTTTTCACACATGGTTTTAAGTAATGATCTACAAATTGACAGATTGGTTCACAAAGACCCCTCATCACTGAGACTATAGGTTTCTAAGGTGGGGAAAGGGGGTCCTTGTGAATCTTAGGCAAAAGATAAAATGTTGCAATCAACGGGAATACTGGAAGTAGAGAATCCCGCATCTTTGGAGTGATTGCTTGTATCTCTGCACCATCATCCAGGAGTGATTGTAGTTCATCTTTAAACTTACTGAGGGGACTACATGGGCGTCACCTATAGCACCCAGAATTAAGTTGTCTCATGGCTTCTTTCTTATACATCCACACCTGCCACACAACGACGATATACCAATTTAATTTGGTTTTTCAGAATTGTCTAGATAAGTTGCAGCTATCATGGTTTCATTTTGCTTTACAGTCATTTTGGATTGGGGCTGCCACGAAAGCAGTGAGGCTTTGTTATCCTGAAGATTGAATTAAAAAGATTGGGCGGTGGCAATCGAATAGGGTTAGGCTGTATGTTCATCCCTCTTTTAGTCTTTAATTTTCTACTTGTTTTCTAGGAACTTTTCATGTCTGGATCATCACCACTCTTGCATCTAATGGGCTCAGATGAGGGCTGCTTCATGAAAATATTCAGAGAATTTTTACTTTGACAAAGAGAGGGTTATGTTATGATGGTGTGAGAAAGGAGGCATGAGATGGGAATCCCTTTGTTTTGAGCTGGTTAAATTAGCTACTCAATTGCCACCTCTGGATTTGATTGTTGTGCATTTGGCGGGGAACGATGTCAGAAAATTGAGAATGTTAGATTTGTTGTGGCACTAGAAACAATTTGAAGGTGATATGGTCGATGTTTCTGTTTTCTTCTTTAGTTTTTTCTGAGATTGTTCCCCACCTGATTTGGAGCACTCAGAATCTGAGTTTCATTAATTTGTTTCCAATTGAACTCAATCAGGCAATGGAGTGCTTTGTCAGTGATGGGAGGGTTTTCTATCCAGCATAGGGAATTAGAGGGATTCTTGCCGGGATTTTACAGAGCTGATGGTGTCCATTTGACGCTCATTGCTTTGGATATTTTGAATGTAGTGCTTGAGAATGCTGTTGAGAGATGGCTGCGTGATATTTTGGGGGGGACAGCTCGTTGAAAGTCCGGTTGGGTAAAATTAGCCCAAATGTTGGGTGTTTTCTGGTTGTGTTAGTATAGCCAAGTCTTTGGCTAAACTTTATTTATTTTGGTAATAAAGATTAATTTATGGTTTCAAGTTTACATTTTCGGTAACCCTAAATAAACGTCTCACTGCCATCTTTGTCAATGAGTGTACCTTCTGTTTAGATTAAGGAATAAGGAATATGGGTTCTACAATCCCATGTATCTGATTTTTACAGACACAATGCAATTCTTTCTTTGTTTTAGGAGACTGTATTTGGTCTTGTAAATGTTATCTCTTTCTAGACATATGACATACAGTTACATCATATGTTAAATCCCTGGTTTTAATGCATGCTTTCCCGGCAGGTGATGGCTGTGATATTCAGCCATCATCTACCTCTAACAACTGCGTCACTCTGATTGTAAGCTGGCTGGGGGGGCACACCCATGATGTGATTGTGGGGCGTTGATGGTTTGCCATGATACCCGGGGGTCTGCTGAAGATGTCCATGACTATCATTATCATATTCCTGCGACAGTCCATAGTTGGCATTCATAGGAGACTGTGATTTTTACTATACAAGTCCCTCAATGGAACTAACAAATAGAATTAAAAAAATGTTTGTAAATTTATAGAAAAAATTTAGAAAATATAAGAGTACAAATTACTTACTTACGCAGCCTAAAAATTTAAAATGTTACGGTCTTGGAAAATGGCGACACAAGCACATTTTTATTTTCGTACTGACCCAGCGAATCATAATGCCTGGTCAGTTTTACCATATAGTGAACATGATCATATAAAAAAAAGCTGTTGCTTAGCCGTTTGGGGAATGATCGACAGTAATCTCCCGGGATCTGTTTATTTAAATTCAAAATATTTATTGGTTTAATTTAATATTTATGAATATTTATTGATTATTGATTGTTTATTAATATTATTACTCATAATAAAACATCACAACCTTGTTTTTGCCACACAGTTTTTGTTGTCCAGTTATTTTGTAATTTTGATAAGTCTAATATTTTGGGTAATGTTTAAATTGAAAAGGGGCCTTGTTAGGGATGGGCGAATCTACTCGCTAGGACTCGTTACTCGGCGAGTAGTAAGGGACTCGCAGGACTCGGTACTCTGCGAGTTTCCCAGTGATTACTCGCACGAGTCCAATGCAAATCAATATCAATCCTAGTTTTGTCAGAAACGCTGACAAAACTAGGATTGCCATTGTTTGCGTTAGACTCGGCTACTGTGCCAGTGATAGCAGGGAAACTCGCAAAGTAACTGCTGTTTCTTTGCGAGCCGAGTCCAGCTGTCTTCTCTGTGCAGCTCCAGGGTCCTAGAGCCCGCCTGCTGCCTGATGTAGCAGTGCTGAGATTGTTCTCAGTCTGCTCATTCCCTGTGCATAGACATCTATATTTATGCACAGGGGTGTAGCAGAGAGGACATCGCGTTTTGGACTGCGTCGGACGGAAGAGGATTTTTTTAATTAAAGATGGAGTCCCTAATGGCTTTTTTTTTTATTTCAAATAAAAAATTTTCTCTGTGTTGTGTTTTTTTAACCCTTTATTGGAGATTCTTAGTGGCTGGGTCAAACTTGGCCTGACATTAAGAATCTCGGGCTTAATACCAGCTTGTATAACAAAGCTGGTATTAACCCCTTTATTACCCAGCGTGCCACCGCCACCAGGGCCGCTGGAAGAGCGGGGTTCAGCGCCAGAGGATGGCGCTTCAATGAACGTGCCATCTTCTGGGGCGGCTGCGGGCTGCAATTTGCAGCGGGGGGTGCCCAGAAAGCTTGGGCATCCCTGCGCTGTGGATTCCAGCCCCCAGCTGCTTAGCTGTACCTGGCTAGACATAGAAATTGCGCGGAGCCCCACGCTCAGAGTCAGAGTCTCGGAGTCGGAGTCTCCTCAGAGTCGGAGTCTCAGAGTCGGAGTCTCAGAGTCGGAGTCGCCTCGGAGTCGGAGTCGTCTCGGAGTCAGAGTCGTCTCGGAGTCGGAGTCGTCTCGGAGTCGAGTCGGAGTCGGAGTCGTCGTCGTCTCGGAGTCGTCTTGGAGTCGGAGTCGTCTCGGAGTCGGAGTCGTCTCGGAGTCGGAGTCGTCTCGGAGTCTTCTGAGTCGGAGTCGTCTCGGAGTCGGAGTCGTCTCGGAGTCGAGTCGGAGTCGGAGTCGTCTCGGAGTCGGAGTCGTCTCGGAGTCGGAGTCACAAAAATGCGTGGGGCTCCGCGCAATTTCTATGTCTAGCCAGGTACAGCTAAGCATCTGGGGGCTGGAATCCGCAGCGCAGGGATGCCCAAGCTTTCTGGGCACCCCCCGCTGCAAATTGCAGCCCGCAGCCGCCCCAGAAGATGGCGCGTTCATTGAAGCGCCATCCTCTGGCGCTGAACCCCGCTCTTCCAGCGGCCCTGGTGGCGGTGGCACGCTGGGTAATAGAGGTTAGGGCCAGCTTTGTATTATTAGCTGGCCCTAAGCCCGAAATTTATGGCGGTCACGCCAATATTAGACATGACCGCCATGAATTTCTATTAAATTGTTTTAAAAAAAACACAACACAGAGAAATTTTTTTATTAGAAATAAAAAAAAAAGCCATTAGGGACTCCATCTTTAATTAAAAAAATCCTCTTCCGTCCGACGCAGTCCAAAACGCGATGTCCTCTCTGCTACATCCCCTGTGTATAGATATAGATGTCTATGCACAGGGAATGAGCAGACTGAGAACAATCTCAGCACTGCTACATCAGGCAGCAGGCGGGCTCTAGGACCCTGGAGCTGCACAGAGCAGACAAGACTCTTCTCTTATCTGTGCGAGTTTCACAGTGATTACTTACAAAGTAAACGAGTCCAATGCAAATAAATGACAAAACTAGGATTGCTTCAGGCTGAAGCTTCCGAGACACATCTGAGATTTGTAAATCTCACACTACTCGCTATTACTCGCTTCCCCATTCATTAACATTGGACTCGCTAGACTCGCAACGAGTAGCGAGTCCTGGGCTCGGACTCGCTACAGTCAAGCGATTCCGAGTAATTTAGGATTCGCCCATCACTAGGCCTTGTGTTACCATGAGATAAACACTCACTAAATACTGAATGTGTGCACATGGCCATACAAATATTGAGGTAAATACTCACCAAATACTGAATGTGTGAATGTTGATATATGGTTCTGATTCTGCCCTTATTTGAGATCTCAACTACTTTGGCTTTTCGTCATCTTACCTCATCAATCAATGACTACTCTGCAGGTATGGTAGCCAGTGTAGTAAAGGTCATGTACACGGGATAAAGCATTAAACTAGGAACATTTCTGCTATGCTAAACAGAGTTACAAGAACCAAGCCTGATGGTGGGAGTCTGCTTTGAGCTGTCAGTTTGTTACATGTATTAATGTTAACCTGACATGGCAGTTCATTAACTGCTTAATTGTTAACCTAACATACAGTGCCTACAAGTAGTATTCAACCCCCTGCAGATTTAGCTGGTTTGATAAGATGCCAATAAGTTAGAGCCTTCAAACTGCAAACGAGAGTAGGATTTATTAACAGAAGCATAAATCTTACAAACCAAAAAGTTATGTTGCTCAGTTGAATTTTTATAAATTTTAAACATAAAAGTGTGGGTCAATTATTATTCAACCCCTATTTTTAATATTTTGTGGAATAACCCTTGTTTGCAATTACAGCTAATAATCGTCTTTTATAAGACCTGATCTGGCCGGCACATGTCTCTGGAGTTATCTTGGCCCACTCCTCCATGCAGATCTTCTCCAAGTTATCTAGGTTCTTTGGGTGTCTCATGTGGACTTTAATCTTGAGCTCCTTCCACAAGTTTTCAATTGGGTTAAGGTCAGGAGACTGACTAGGCCACTCCAACACCTTGATTTTTTCCCTCTTGAACCAGGCCTTGGTTTTCTTGGCTGTGTGCTTTGGGTCGTTGTCTTGTTGGAAGATGAAATTACGACCCATCTTAAGATCCTTGATGGCCAAAATCTCCAGGTAGGCCGTGCTATCCATCTTCCCATGGATGCGGACCAGATGGCCAGGCCCCTTGGCTGAGAAACAGCCCCACAGCATGATGCTGCCACCACCATGCTTGACTGTAGGGATGGTATTCTTGGGGTCGTATGCAGTGCCATCCAGTCTCCAAACGTCACGTGTGTGGTTGGCACCAAAGATCTCGATCTTGGTCTCATCAGACCATAGAACCTTGAACCAGTCTGTCTCAGAGTCCTCCAAGTGATCATGAGCAAACTGTAGACGAGCCTTGACATGACGCTTTAAAAGTAAAGGAACCTTACGGGCTCGTCTGGAACGAAGACCATTGCAGTGGAGTACGTTACTTATGGTATTGACTGAAACCAATGTCCCCACTGCCATGACATCTTCCCGGAGCTCCTTCCTTGTTGTCCTTGGGTTAGCCTTGACTCTTCGGACAAGCCTGGCCTCGGCACGGGAGGAAACTTTCAAAGGCTGTCCAGGCCGTGGAAGGCTAACAGTAGTTTCATAAGCCTTCCACTTCCGGATGATGCTCCCAACAGTGGAGACAGGTAGGCCCATCTCCTTGGAAAGGGTTTTGTACCCCTTGCCAGCCTTGTGACCCTCCACGATCTTGTCTCTGATGGCCTTGGAATGCTCCTTTGTCTTTCCCATGTTGACCATGTATGAGTGCTGTTCACAAGTTTGGGGAGGGTCTTAAATAGTCAGAAAAGGCTGGCAAAAGAGATAATTAATCCACACATGTGAAGCTCATTGTTATTTGTGCCTGAACTACTTCTTAATACTTTAGGGGGACCAAACAGAATGCTGGTGGTTTGAGGGGTTGAATAATAAATGACCCTCTGAATTAACTTTTAACGCTTTTCCCACTTCCAGGCTGATCTACAGTCCAAATGTCACAATGCCAAGTGAATTCCGCATGTGTCAACCAGCAAAATCTGCAGGGGGTTGAATACTACTTGTAGGCACTGTATGACTAATACTCAATTACTCATTTTGTGCCAATGTACTCATAGACCTGCCATGAGATTGGCAAAAAATATCCTAATTTGAATCTAATTTTTTTTAGTCATCATATGCTTGGTTAATCTGGATTCAAACAATTCATGTATTAAGTAAAAGGTGATTAAATTATCTGAAACATATGAAGGTGACTGAAAATCAATTCTTAATAGGTTGGTTTAGATCAGGGGTGGGGAACTCCAGTCCTCGAGGGCCGCAAACAGTGCAGGTTTTCACGATTTCCTTAGTATTGCACAGGGATTGGAATCATCACCAGTGCAAGTGATTATGTTATCACCTGTGCAATACTAAGGAAATCCTGAAAACCTGCACTGTTTGCGGCCCTCGAGGACTGGAGTTCCCCACCCCTGTTTTAGATGAAAGAAACAGTTTAAAAAATATTTGCAACAAGTCTTCCATGTGGTATTATAAAGGTCCCCTTACACATTAGATTAACAACAGTCTACTGTGTATGAGGTCCTCCCAACTCTTCCCCAACAGATTATGTTGGAATTCCAATAACTGAACTTTTTGACCTTCGGGAGATATGCCACTGCCTGAAGAGTGTCAGCAGCCCGCATATACAGTGTTCAAAGTCATTTATCAAAGTCAAAGTAATTTATCAAAGTTAAAGTCATAATCAAATATTATTTATCAAAGTCAAAGTCATAATCTGGTATCAGACAGAGTATTTCTGATGCTTAACTTTGATATATGACCATATCCTAAAATTAACACTGTACTAAAATGAACACTGTACGCATAAAGAAGAGTCAAGCTCTCCTGTCTAATACATATATGGAGTTTTAGTCTTCTTCTAATGGTGCAGGCATTCTGGCGTCAAACTTGCGCAAGTACAATGCGAGAAAAACATGCATTAAAACACGCATTACCCATGGACCAATGTTAAACAGTCAGTCAGGTCATGTTTTTACTTTTTACGTCAGCTGAACTTGCACTGCACGTCAAATTGCAGCATGCTGCAATTGTATGCGAATTGCACGTGTGAGAGGCCAATGAAAGTATATGGGTACAAGAAAAAATTGCACACAGACAGCACACTGAGAGTTTACAGCATGGGCTTTCCCATGCTGGTTAAAGTTATAATAGACAGACAGACAGACAGATACTGGTTATCACTGGTGCAAAGCGACCCAAACAATCCTCCAATTATTGATATATACTGTACATACAAAATGTTGCAGCACTCCAATGGTGATGTTCTGAAGATCTTTATTACAGCATCTGAGTTACAATGGCAACGTTTCAGCCTCAAATGCCCTAAAGGTACCGTCACACCTTTCAAGATCGTTTCCGACATCATTCAAAAGTGACGTCAGGAACGATGTTGAAGCGACATCATTGTTGTGTCGTTGTGTGTAAACTCACGATTCAACAACGATAGTTGTTCAAGTAGGAGTTGACAGGTTTTCCTGCATACAGGAAAATCTGTCAACTTCAACTTAAACAACCTGCGGCATCGTTCGGTGTGACACCGCAATAGCAATGTCACGCCCAATCCCACCTATTCGCTGCATTGATCCCAGCCCAGCGAGCGATCATGGCGCCAACATTGCAGCGCCGTCACCGGCAACATCTTGCTATCTGACAGCTAGGCTGCGATGTTGGAAGCGAGCGTGTGACGGTATCTTTAGTCATACCTAAGGCATGACTAAGGGCGCTTGAGCCTGAAACGTTGCCATTGTACCTCAGACACTGGAATAAAGATCTTCAGAACATCACCATTGGAGTGCTGCGACATTTTGCATATAGATAGATAGATAGATAGATAAATAGATAGATCGTGAAAAAGTCGAAGCACACCACTTCTTAGGTGCATCAAGGAACCTTTATTCTGGCATGGCACAGGTGGATGTCAATGTTGAGTGACAGTCCAACCACCCAATTAGGGCTGGGGCATGTGGAGTTTCCTCCTTGTGTCTCCTGTTGGAAATGATTACCTGGTTTTTAGCTGGCTCTCTATCTTCAATTATGTCCAGTTGCAGCTTTAGCTTTAGGGTACGAACACACTGGTATTAAACACAGACGACTGCAATTCATGATTTTATCGCATTGCAGTCCGACCAATGTTATTCTATTTCTGAGAACACATTTGCGAGTGTCGGACGTTTTTTCTCATCGGACAACGGACGAGAAACAAATCGCAACATGCTGCGACAGTATGCGAGTCACGCCCGAGACTCGCTAATGCAAGTCTATGGATCTGACAAAATCGTGGACTGGACACAGACCATTCGAGTCGGAAACATTTTTTCACAGCTGAAACCCTCTGAAGCTCATAATAAGCGCTGATAAGGTGTCACATGACTGCTCAGGAAGTAGAGGGTGGCTGAAATACAAGATCTGTTTGAAGGAAGCCCTCACGGATCCTACACAGCATGGCCTACAATATAACCGTGGAAATGCTTATCATCCTTGTCCAGGAGAGGCCAGAGTTGTGGGACCCTAGAGACCAAGGCTATTCGGCCAGGAGGAAGAAGGATGCCTCCTGGACGTACATCACCAGGCAACTTTTCCCCTATTTTGACAACAGCTCACGGAACGTCCACATAAACCTTGGTAATGTATCATTCTTCACAATTTGATAATCAACTGTAATTGGACTAGAGGAGTGGGTATGTAATCGGTGCTGTATGTCCAAATGGTAATTAATGGGTATTTACATTATGCAGTGGACATGGTAGCTAAGTGGTGGAGAAGTTGCCGTTACCAATACAGCCGGGAGCTGAACAAAGTGCCACCCAGTGGTTCCGCAGCGCCAGAGAAGAGCGTGTACATCTACTTTCAACGCTTATCTTTCCTTGCACCTGTGATGCACCTGAGACCGTATGTATTTTTGTTTCCAATTTGTGGCCATGATGAGTGTGAATTTTATAAACACAAGTGTAGTCATTGTTGTTCTTTGTTTACACATAGTACTGACACCAACTTGAGGAACACTTCTGCCTCTGAGTCTGAACCCTACATTGATGAACCTGCAGAGTCTAGTGACGAGAGTGTGGGCCCTTCCTTGTCCAATGAAGAACCCCTGCCATCATCGAGTGCTGGTGTCTCGGAGTCACGATCATCTGAGGAGCCATCACAGGGGCCACCATTGACATCTGCCCAACCCAAGTGACAGCCACCTTGTCCAGGGCCAGGTCTCCCCTTACCTCACTGGAGATATGTCGCTTAAGGCATCGGAGGCAGTTGTCGTTCACAAACCTCTGGCATGACGTGGGCACGGGGGTCTTGAAGTACGTTGCGAGGACTGTGAGTGATGATGGGGAGGAAGCCTTTGCACGCAGCCACAGCAGCTATTTGCGGGAGATACCGTGTCCACTGAGGCTGCGTGCAAGGGCTGCCATCCAAATTGTGCTGGATGCCTGTGTGCCGCCAAATCATCCATCATTGGTCTTTAACATGCTGTAGCAGTGGCAGAACTCTCATGATAATTTACTTGACAGGACCGACACACAGCACCCAGTAGAACCATCAGCCTCAGCATCCTCAAAGGCCTCGCATAGTCTTGGCAGACCTCCAATTCCTTGTCCACTGTCGCCCTCATTTCGGGAAATGCTCAATTTTCCAAATGCCCCTCCAGTCGGCCTAATGCCACCCACCCAACCTGACAACCCAGAAACTACTAGGTACACACATAAACAAGCTGGTATGTTGTCAACCGTCACACAATCACAGGACCAACAAGGTCTACAGACCACATCACACAACACAGATTGGTTCAGTGTACCACAGTATGGGGCAGTATGTCAGCAACCAACTCATCTGCCCCAGGGTGGCCATATTGCACAGCAGAGGGGTGATTTTGTGCACATGCCACAAGTATGAGATACACAGAGGCAGCTGTAGGCAGACAACAGCAGAATGCCATGGGGCACAGTGTTGCAACAAATAGGCAAATGTATGTTGCCAATAGGCCCTTACGTGAAGAGCTTCACCAGGCTCAAGATGTGTTACATGCGCATGGTAGCCAGGGAGGTTCTGAAGGCCCAGACACAAATCCAGACCAGACCACCTACACCAACATGTATAGGTGTGTTTTCTTAGTGTACCCTTTTAACACGGGTTATGTACACATACTGTATCTATTCTTTTTATGTGTTTCATTGTACCCATATCAAGAAACGAGACATATGAGCCATATATGTTTCTGTTGTGATGTTTTTAGTTTTACGAATAACATGTATTATAAATCCATAAACAAAAAAGCTGTGTTTTCTTCCCACGTATCAAATAAGAAACAAATAATATTTGTAACACTGTACATGATATGTTATGAGTCACACAGTGGATGCTGTACCGTGTTCAGAGCCAACATAAATCCATCTATATTGATGATGTGTTCAGGAACCAAACATTTACAGGCCAGTGACAAAGTCATCCTGCCAGGGGACTGACCCTTTGGGTGACACAAAATAATCCGCAAATTGTTCCCGCACGTGGAGTGCAGATGGCTCCTGCCTCCACGTAGGAAACAATACTACCGGTTGGTATGGAGTGGTTGACTGAGGGACACATGAGGAGTCGTCATTAGGGCGATCACGGAAGCGAGTGAAATTATGCAAGATGACACACGCTTTAATGAAGATTCTTGGACAAAGTGCCTCAGTGTCCGCGCTGCTGCTCCGAGGTACTTTGTCCAAGAATCTACATTACGACCACGGTTACCGTTGGGAGTGCGGTCCCTGCAGCAGCTGCTTGTACGCTTTTCTACCAGTTGTGGGTTTCACAACTGACAAAGGTGAGCAATTCCACATCGCTAAGTGAAAGTGTTAATTGAGATAAGACCCTATATGCGCATTCTTTTTTCGCACACGCTTTAATGAGGGAGACACACGCATGTGTCTCACTCAGTTGAATGGGTGATATCAGTATGTGCCATTTCGCAGTTAGAATCCCAAATGTACATTCCACCATTCGTCTTGCACATGTTAAACTAAAGTTAAACACACGCAGCCAGTAGTCTAAGGTAGGTCTGAGGTATGGGCGCATAACTTCCCACCTCAACTGGAACGTCTCATCACCTACTAGCATGAAGGGGAGAGGGGCTCCTAAGGAGCCTGGGAGTGGTGTAGATGGTGGTACATTTAGATCCTTTTTAATAAGGCGTTGACCCAAGACGGAGTTGCGGAAGATATTGGTGTCACCTGTTCACCCATACAAACCAACATCCACCGCAATAAACTGATAGCTGCTGTCAACTAAAGCCAGAAGTGCAATAGAAAAGTAATGTTTGTAATTGAAAAAAATGGTTCCTGAATTGGGTGGCTTTTTGATTATATGCTTGCCATCAAGCGCACCAATGCAGTTGGGGAAATTACAGGTTAGATGTAAGCCATTAGCTATCCTGTACCAATCTGCTTCTGTGGGCTCAGGAAGGATGATTGGCTGCAAATGAAGCCACATTTCTGCACAGGTGTTGTGCACAATTTGGCCAATCGTAGACTTGCCAATTTGAAATTCAACATGTAAGCCCGCAAAGGAAATCCCAGTTGCCAGGTACCTGAGATCATACAGAAACAATTTAGGAATAACACCACCTTAACAGACCAAAAAAAAAACACATAAAGGACACAGTCAGTACATCCCAACATGGATAAGGTGTATGGGACCTTTAAACACACATGTATCAAACTCCTACAGACATGACAACCCTTAATACACAATTGAAAGGAATAAGCCATTCCTCAGGTGTTATACTTTGCCACATTTGGGTATTCTGGTATGTGATGCCAGGCTGCAGAATCTCCAAGAGACGGTCAAATGTGGGTATGGTCATCATGGTATACGCGTAAAATTTACCCAGATGACATCGTAACTGAGCATACAGCCCATGAAAATGGCCATGAGATGTATGCTGCAGGAAGAGCGTGTGGACCCACATTCGACGCCGCCTCCTTGGATCACACAAAATTAGGAAAGGGAGTGCCATACCACCGGGAAATGACCCAATGAGATAACACCCGCACAGTAGTTTTTAGTCAGGTTATTCTCCATTCTGTAGGCAGTTACACACATACACAACACTGCTTACTGAGGGGATAGAGGATCAGCTCAATGCACACATGTGTCCATGGGGTATTGACTCCAAAGAGCGCTGATGGCACACAGCATTTATCTCACAATTGACACACATTGTAGGCAATTTTAAGGGTAATTACACTCAAAAATCATTTGAGTGCCGCGGATTGCACACGGACTACACACGGATTACACTTGGATAAAATTCGGATGTGATCTGAGAAAATGTCGGACACTCGCATAGCAGTTGCAGATGCAAAACGGAGCAAAAATTGCACGACACTCGTACGACTCTCGTGGACGAGGAACAGACCGTTTTTTTTCACGGCAGTGTGTTTTCACCCTTTGGGCTCGGACACACGCATCAGAGTTTGACTGAGGAGACTCTGAAAGGGCTGGAGCAGTGACCCTGAACAGCTTCCTCCTATCTGGACGGGGCTGTCAGCTGATTTTGTTTTTGTGTAGCTCCAGACTCCCCGTCCAGAGAGGGAGAGGCCGTTCAGGGTCACTGCTCCAGCCCTTTCAGGGTCTCCTCAGTCAAACTCGGATGTAACTAGGAAAGTGTGTCCAAGCCCTTAGGCTAAGTCCACACATGTTGGTTTTTGAAAATTCAGATCTGCAGCAAATCCTAGGGGTTGCTTTTTTCTTCAGATTTCCTGTCAGGAGGTTTGCTGCGTTTTTCCATGTGGATTCACTGTGGTTTTGGTGCATTTTTACCGCGTATGTGCTGCGGATTTGGTACCTGCGCTTTTGCTGCAGAATTGCAATAGAAACTATAGCAAAAACGCAGAAAAGAATTGACAGCTCATTCTTTCAAAGAAGCAGCAAAAGAAATAAAACCAGTGTGTGTGCACAGCTAATCCCAGAATCACATAGGTTTTGCTGGAAACCAAAAATACAGGATTAGATTAGCATAGATTTACATAAATCAAAGGCAAAAATGCAGCTAAATCGCAGAAAAAACGCCTTGTGCTCAGTCTAATATTTATTATCTGACCTGTGGTGCATGTTTCAAAACTGCAACATGGCAGAATTTTTCCACATAGAAATGCATTAGATGCAGAAAATCTGCAGGTTAAAACAAACGCATTTTTTTTTAGGGTGTCCACATGTAATGCACACATAACTATCAAAGTTTAGTCAAAGCCAAATATCAGGAATTATCAAAAACAAAGCAGCTTGATTTAAACCTTGAAATACCAAAAATAGACAAAAAAAAGCAGCATGAAAAACACATTAAAAACGCATTCAAAAACACAGTTGATTCAAGAAATCAAATTTACATATTGGCTGCAAAAAAGCTGTAACATCAAAAACTTTGAATTTTTCATTTTTGACACTCCACCCAAACTCAATACCACAAAGCAATCTAGCGCAACTACAAAGTGCACTTGAGTGCCCCGTGATAATCCCAGTTTGGGAGACCAGCTCCCCCTATCCCAAACAGTCATCAATGCGCCCGAGCAACTGACAATAGCTATTGAGGAACACACACTTGCCACTGAGGCCTGTATCAATAACAAAATTCAATCACAGGTCAGGAAGGTTGGTTTATGGGAAACCACTATCCCTCAGTTTTTTTCAATCAGTTCCAGGCAGGCACCTCAAAAGGAAAAGAAATATAGGGGAAGTAGGGGGGAGTGGGAGAACCAAATCCGGAACAAACAACAAAACTGGATCCACCAACGAAGAACACCAAACCCAACTGGCTACAGGGGGTGGGATAGCTGCCACATCCATATCCTCTGGTGACTTGTTGGTTTGTCATAAAATGAACAGAATGGATCTGGAGCAAATGTGGATTTTCAGTAACTCTGATTATATCCTATCTGAGCGGGAAATCTACCTCCTGCGCTATGATTTATCCTTCTGCCCAATTAAACCCTTAAATACCTTTACCCTCTATATGGAATTTAATAATTTTCTCCCAAAAAATCACTCTTAGGAGACACTTCCTAATTGAGGAAAAACGGAAACCCCCCACTGAGTGGTGGGGATACAACATCTACTAATCCTGAAGACCAATTTGTCCATGTTACTGTAAGTAAGGGCTCCAATTTCTACCCGGCCCACCACAAAGGAACACATGTGGAAGCTTACCGACAACTAGTATTGAAGGATCTGAGATCCTTCTTACAGGGTAAATGCCATAATAACCTGACTCCAATTGAAAGAAAAGCAATAGCTACATTGAGTCAAAACAAGGAGATCGTTATCAAAGGGGCCGACAAAGGGGGTGGGATCGTGATTATGAATAGCGATTGGTACCGCCAAGAAGGACTGAGGATTTTGGGGGTCCAAGAATACTACAAAAAGCTTGACTTGGATCCCTCGAACCAAGTCCTCCTGGAATATAAAGAAAATATTTGCTTAGCAGCACTTCTAGGAGTTTTGGATAAAAAAAGAGAAGGATTTTCTGAATATTAAACAACCTCAGATTCCTTTCTTTTATTTTTGCCGAAGAACCATAAGAGCATCAGGAACCCCCCAGGACGCCCGATTATTTCGAGGGTATCCTCCATCACTGCTAACTTTTCACATTATTTGGATCAGTTCTTATAGAAGTATGTTTTAAGTTTGAATTCTCATGTACGCGATTCTAAACATCTGATCAAATTATTGAAAAACTACACCAACATATCTTCTGCTCTTTGGATGTTGGTTCTCTGTATTCAAATATTCCCCACTCTATGGGTTTGGAATCAGCCGACTACTACATGTCGCAAGACCATTCCCTGCCTTTGAAACAAAAGGAATTCCTGCTTGAGGGTATGGAATTTATCTTGACAAAAAATGTGTTCTGCTTCGAAGGGGATACCTATAGACTGCTGAAAGGCTGTGCTATGGGTAAACGCATGGCACCACGTTAGGGCAACCTTTTTATGGGTCGGTTTGAAACTATACAAATTGAAGACAACCCATCTAAATCAGGACGAATTGTCCTATACAAATGATTTATAGACGACCTCTTTTTGATTTGGTCCGGCACTATGGAGGAACTTTTAAACTTCATAAACCAGCTCAAAACTCGTGGGGGTTAAAATTTACCAATACTGCCTCACTAGCTGGCCTACAATTCCTGGACCTTTATATCCAGAAGGGGGAAGGTGGCAAAATACTTACTTCTACCCACTTTAAAGTGGTGGATGTAAATAGTTATCTACCATTTAACAGTGGCCATTTACCCAAATGGATCTCCAATGCACCATACGGACAGTACTGGCGCATCAGAACAAATTACACCTTAGACTCAGATTTTTGGAAGGAATCAATTATCTTGAGAAAAAGGTTCCGACAAAAAGGATACCCAAAAAGATTCTGCCTTCAATAAAGTGAGAGAGGAGACCCAAGACTCCTGCCTGGACAAAATGGGTAAAAAACTTGTGGATAATACCAAAAGAACAGAGTTTAATCTGATCACCACCTAAAACCAGTCCACCAGGGCTCTCAAATATATTGATGCAAAAATACTGGTTTATACTTAAGAACGACCCAATTTTGAAAAAACAGCTACCCGATAAACCACTAATTATATACAGAAGGAATCGCTCGATAAAAAATCTGGTAGCACCGAGACAGACTTAAGTCAATATGGATTGTAACACACTGGTATTAACAAATAAGAGTGGTGGTTTGAAGTGAGGGATTACGAAGTGCCTTTGCTGTAAGTCCCTAAATCATGGGGCTAGTCTTTCAAATCAAAAACGACTGGTGTTTCCAATAAGCTTCAATCTTACATGCTAGCCGTCCTATGTTGTGTATGTCATTGAATGCACCTGCGGCCTGCAATACGTTGGCAGCACGGTGCAGGCCATGCAGTTATGTCTTAACAAACAGGCAGAATATAAAGAATGGGTTTGTACAGCATAGTGTGTCAAACCACTTACTTTCAGAACATCAAAGGGATCGATAGTTCAAACTGACCATAATTGACCATATCCCTATCACTTCTAAGAATAGGTCGAGGTACCTTATTAATAGAGAAAATTATTGGATTTTTAAAATGGGGTGCTTACACCCAGAGGGCCATAATCTGAAACTTTTCTAGTGAATATGAGTAATTGTTCGGGATTTGATATGTGATGGGAAAGAGAATCTTTCATTTGGGTTTTTTTTAACATATAAAAGAATTTTTCAATACAACAATTTAAAATAAAATACCTTAATCTTTTAAAGAATCCTTTGAAAAAAGTTATTTTATTAAATTTTTATAATTAAAGATTAGAAAACTATTATAAAAAAGGGGGTGAACAAAAGTATTGGCACTGTTAGAAAAATCATGTGATGCTTCTCTAATTTGTGTAATTAACAGCACCTGTAACTTACCTGTGGCATCTAACAGGTGTTTACAATAACTAAATCACACTTGCAGCCAGTTGACATGGATTAAAGTTGACTCAACCTCTTTCCTGTGTCCTTGTGTGTACCACATTGAGAATGTAGAAAAGAAAGAACACCAAAGAACTGTCTGAGGACTTTAGAAACCAAATTGTGAGGAAGCATGAGCAATCTCAAGGCTACAAGTCCACCTCCAAAGACCTGAATGTTCCTGTGTCTACCGTGCGCAGTGTCATCAAGAAGTTTAAAGCCCATGGCACTGTGGCTAACCTCCCTAGATGTTGACGGAAAAGAAAAATTGACAAGAGATTTCAATGCAAGATTGTGCGGATGGTGGGTAAAGAACCTCGACTAACATCCAAACAAGTTTAAGCTGCCTTGCAGTCCGAGGGTACAACAGTGTCAACCTGTACTATCCGTCGGTGTCTGAATAAAAAGGGACTGTATGGTAGGATACCCAGGAAGACCCCACTTCTTACCCCAAGACATAAAAAAGCCAGGCTTTAGTTTGTAATACTTACTTGAGAAAGCCTAAAACGTTTTGAAAGAATGTTCTCTGGTCAGATGAGACAAAAGTAGAGCTTTTTGGGCAAAGGCATCAACATAGAATTAACAGGAGAAAAAAAGAGGCATTCAAAGAAAAGTTCACGGTCCCTACAGTCAAACATGGCGGAGGTTCCCTGATGTTTTGGGGTTGCTTTGATGCCTCTGGCACTGGACTGCTTGGCCGTGTGTATGGCATTATGAAGTCTGAAGACTACCAATAAATTTTGCAGCAGAATGTAGGGCCCAGTGTGAGAAAGCTGGGTCTCCCTCAGAGGTCATGGGTCTTCCAGTAGGACAATGACCCAAAACACACTTCAAAAAGCACTAGAAAATGGTTTGAGAGAAAGCACTGGAGACTTCTAAGGTGGCCAGCAATGAGTCCAGACCTGAATCCCATAGAACACTTGTGGAGAGATCTGAAAATGGCAGTTTGGAGAAGGCACCCTTCAAATATCAGGGACCTGGAGCAGTTTGCCAAAGAAGAATGGTCTAAAATTCCAGCAGAGCATTGTAAGAAACTCGGTTGATGGCAGTTATTTTGGCTAAAGGTTGTGCAACCAAGTATTAGGCTGAGGGTGCCAATACTTTTGTCTGGCCCATTTTTGGAGTTTTGTGTGAAATGATCAATGTTTTGCTTTTTGCTTCATTCTCTTTTGTGTTTTTTCAGTGACGACAATTTAAATGAAGATAATAATATCAAAGAATTTGTGATGGCAATCATTTTCAGGAAGAAACTGAGTATTATCTGACAGAATTGCAGGGGTGTCAATAATTTTGGCCACAAACTGCATGTGTCCCTAAATTGCCACTCAATGAGCCTAATCTGTCGCCGCTGTGTACAGCGTTACCCCCGCATATTGTCGACGCCCTGCAGCCCCGAGCTCCGTCGCACATCGGAAGTGACGACCTGGAGGAACTACGTCATCCAGGCTGTCACCCCGGCAACAGCAAGCGGCGCGCAGAGTCCAGCGCAGCCACAGCACATGCGCGGGGAATGCTGTCAGCGTTGCTAGGTGACGCTCATTACCCCTGAACTAGCAAGTGTAGCCCAAACTAATCCCATACTTATTGCTAACCATATTTAGTATATAATAAACAAATAGGGAACTAGATCTCAACAATAAAGTAATATATATCCATAGATAAGAACTTTTACCTATTTTTCCCATCTACTTTCTATTATTCATAATGACCATATACAAAATATTATAAATGATGCTCATCATAAATATAATCAAAACATTGCATCCCATTAGTGTTCTGCAAAGTGCCGTAATAAAGAACACCATAAATGCTAATCATTATACATACAATCATATTATTCCATATGAAAATATATTTGCAAGATCACAAATAGATACACGTTGCTTCATTCTTTTTTGTGTTTTTTCATTGAAGACAAATTAAATGAAGATAATAATTCCAATCAATTTGTGATTGCAATCATTTTCAGGAAGAAACTGAGTATTATCTGACAGAATTGCAGGGGTGTCAATTAGGGATGAGCGAGTCCGAAAAGACTCGGAATCGCAAGACCCCAACGAGTCCGAGTCAAGGACTCGGGACTCGTTGCGAGTCCAGCGAGTCCAATGTTAATGAATAGGGACCCGAGTAATAGCGAATAATGACATTTACAACTCGCTGATGTGTCTCTGAAAGTGTGCGAGTCCAAACTCGCTGGTTTTTCTCTTATTTTGAGGCTTGTAGCCGATGATGCGGGGGAAGCGATTCTCCAGCACACACCATGCTTTAAGGAAACAGGAAGCGAGTCGCGCTGACAGGCGCACACACAGAGCGATCCATTCATCAGTGCAATCATGGCAGCAGGACGTGGCACGGTGAACACACTGCGTCTTATTGCACTTGTGGAGGCTCGTCCATTTCTATGGCTCCCTACAGATCCTGAGTATGGGGATACGACCCTAATTAATACAGCCTGGAGAGAGATCGCCCAAGAGATGTTCCCTGCGTTCCATCGGAGTGACCATGAGGAACAGAGCAATCTAAGTAAGTTAAATGAGTTCACACGTTATATATTGCATTTACTGTATATATACTCGTGTATAAGCCGACCCGTGTATAAGCCGACCCCCCTATTTTTGCCCCGAAAAACTATGAAAACATATTCACCGCCATCCTGGTATACAGCGGCTATCACTGGTAGACAGCCCCCCATCAGAGTATACACCTCCCCTGCAGAGTATACAGGCCCCCAGATGGGTATACATCCCCCCCATATTGTGGTATACAGGCAGGGGCGGACTGGCCCAGGTGCCACGGGTCATGCGGCTGCAGGAGCATGAATAATCCGCATGTCCCTGAAGCAGCAGGCGGAAACGGAAGCTCCTGGGCGCGCGATGACGTCATCAGCACGCGGCTGCGTCCGGGAGTGAGCGTCTGTGAGTGGCGTGCGGCTGCGACTGTTAGCGAGCGGCTGTGAGGAGCGCGAGGCTGCGGCTGGGAGCGAGCCATAGGAGAATGCGGGAGCTGCGGTGACTGTGAGGCGGCCGCCAGTCATCACCCTCCCCACCCCCCGTCCTCACCTGTGTCGGGCCGGTGAGGGAGGGTTGCGACCCAAACTGTAGGGTGCCAGTCAGTCCCTGTATACAGGGCCCTCAGTGTGTGTACAGGCCCCCCCAGCAGTGGGTATACAGGGCCCCCAGCAGTGGGTAGACAGTGGCCCAGTGGGTTTACAGGGCCCCCAGCAGTGGGAATACAGGGCCCCCATAGCAGGGTATACAGGACCCTGAATGTGTTATCATGCTCCACCGCATAGTTGCCTATATTTGGATGGGCTCACAACAGTACAATGAGTTTAATGTCTGATCCTCCTGGCTCTTTCGGCCAAGGGGTTGGGTGTATATAAATACCACTAATGACCAGAGTCTGGTGCCCGCACTATTACATTCTCTATGCGTTGACATGTGTCCTGCCTCATTTGTGATTGTGGCCACGTGAGCTCAATGTCCGTAATGCTGTTGATGATGTTCCACACTGTTGTGTCACTGTGCCTTGTATACACATTACACACACAAAATGAATAAAATGTTATTGTTGATTTGTACACACACTTTTGTTGTTTCAAATATTACACATCTCTAAACCCGGTTTCAAATCATTTCACAGTTGACCATCTTAAAAAACGGTGGAGGAGCTGCCGGGACCAGCATAAGAAGCAGTACCGGCAGTACTCAGAGAGACAACCGGGAGCCGCTCCATTGCTCAACCACTACCACTTTTATGACCGGCTGTCCTTCCTTCACCCGGTGGCCCGTATGCCAAGGTATGTGTCTGCAGCACTGTTGTGTACATTTAGTATTATTTATAAATATATACATTAGTTTCCATTTTGGCTCTGTGGGTAGCAGAGTATACAGGCGGGTCTGAGGTAGCAGAGTATACAGGCGGGTCTGTGGGTAGCAGAGTATACAGGCGGGTCTGAGGTAGCAGAGTATAAAGACGGCTCTGTGGGTAGCAGAGTATACAGGCGGGTCTGTGGGTAGCAGAGTATACAGGCGGGTCTGTGGGTAGCAGAGTATACAGGCGGGTCTGTGGGTAGCAGAGTATACAGGCGGGTCTGAGGTAGCAGAGTATACAGGCGGGTCTGTGGGTAGCAGAGTATACAGGCGGGTCTGTGGGTAGCAGAGTATACAGGCGGGTCTGTGGGTAGCAGAGTATACAGGCGGGTCTGAGGTAGCAGAGTATACAGGCGGGTCTGAGGTAGCAGAGTATACAGGCGGGTCTGTGGGTAGCAGAGTATACAGGCGGGTCTGAGGTAGCAGAGTATACAGGCGGGTCTGTGGGTAGCAGAGTATACAGGCGGGTCTGAGGTAGCAGAGTATAAAGACGGCTCTGTGGGTAGCAGAGTATACAGGCGGGTCTGTGGGTAGCAGAGTATACAGGCGGGTCTGTGGGTAGCAGAGTATACAGGCGGGTCTGAGGTAGCAGAGTATAAAGACGGCTCTGTGGGTAGCAGAGTATACAGGCGGGTCTGAGGTAGCAGAGTATACAGGCGGGTCTGAGGTAGCAGAGTATACAGGCGGGTCTGAGGTAGCAGAGTATAAAGACGGCTCTGTGGGTAGCAGAGTATACAGGCGGGTCTGTGGGTAGCAGAGTATACAGGCGGCTCAGTGGGTAGCAGAGTATATAGGTGATGAGAATAGGGTTAATAGATGGTGCTACAGTGTTGGGGCGTGCTAGAGGGAGCAGAGATCCGATTACTGCCATCATTTCTGACCTTATTAAAGATAGCGGCCGCAGCTAAATGACATCATGGCAAAGGTAAACATGGGGTGTGGTTAGCTGCAGGAGGTTAGTGAGAGGTGTGGGTTGTTTGGCAGAGGGCGTGGTGTGGGCGTGGTGAGCGCGGCTCCAGCGTCAGATACGCTGCGAGCGCGGAACCGCGGCACATCTCCAGGAGCAGAGGACGTGTCCGGTACGTCCGTAGCCCCCGGCCTCCCCGTTGTCCGCACACACAGCCCCGCTGTGACCTCTGCAGTGTCACAGGCCCCGGCGGGCGTCTGTCATCTCCTCCTGACACTGACCTCCTCCTGATTTGATTGTCTGTGTTGTCCCCCCCCGCTGTCAGCATCAGTGATCTGCTAAGACCTGTGGGTGCACAGACGGGGGAAGTACAAATGCCATTATGCCGGGGTGGATTGGGCGCTGTGAGGGGCGCAGGTCTTGCTGTGAGCGGAGGGCGCGAGGCCGCTACAGAAAACGCTATAGCGGCTGTGTGAGTTAAGCGTCTGCGGCTCGCGAAGGCGCATACGCGTCTCCGCTCGCAGTGACGCTAAGGAGTTTGGGATTAGGCTACAGTGCCGGAATTTCAAACTCCCGATTATATAAATAGATTATATATATATATATTGTATACCTTTCAACCCCTTCCCTGCTTTATATAGATGATATAAGCTAAAAGTTTTGTGAATTAAGTATGTCAAGTTAAAAGTGAAGTCAGGGGGACTTTTTTTTTTTCATGTGAACCATTGGTGTTATTGATCGTCTAGATTAGATGGGATGGGGGGGGGGTGGGTGTTAATCAGGGGGTGAAAAATTATGTATTAGTATGGAATTAGCAAAGAAAGTCACGTATTCCTTTATGTTATGTACAGTTGGTTATTCTTTCATAATATTAACAAATATCTGATTAATAATACACAGATACACAGAGTCTAAAAAGCGTGCAACTTAATGTTTGACCTATGTTTTTGTTTCCAAATGCAATGCATTCACCAAATTTTTTTTTACTTTACCCACAGAGAAGCTTACTACAGAGGGCGGCGTGCTGTGAACCCTCCACCGCCAAACAGAAGGCGGCGTGGAGAAAACCCACCACCACCACCACGGCCGGCGCCACCACCACCGCCGCCGCCACCAGCACCAACACCACCACCACCGCCGCCACCAGCACCAGCACCACCACCACCGCCGCCACCAGCAACACCACCACCGCCGCCACCAGAACCAACACCACCACCGCCGCCACCAGCACGAACACCACCACCGCCGCCACCAGCACCAACCCCAGCTTTGGGGCATGTCCGGCCGCAAGAGGAGGAACCTGGATGCCCACCTCACAGCAGCCATGGTCTGATCCCGGGGTCACCTAATAGACGGCGTGCACAAAGTAATGCTGACTTTGCCCACAGTCTGATACCATTCCTGGATGAAATTCCATTTCACAGGTTACTGCGGGCAAGGTCAGCATTACAGATTGTGCTTGACGCCAGTCGCCCACCAAACCACCCAGGTGAGGTTTTCAATTATTTGGAGGGGTGGCAACTCAGACACTACAACCTACAAGACAGGCCCACACCCCGGGACAGCCATGTGCCACCCCAGAGGCCTGTACCTACCTTTCCACAATGGCCACCTAACAGGGACCTACCATTTTTCCCCACACCGGCCCAGAGGATCCACCCTCAAGGGTTGCCGGAGGCCATTCATGGGGCCCTTGACCTCTTGCAGGACCAGGGTGATGGTGTCACTTTACTGGCAAGGCCGGAGGATGCGGCAACCTACCAGCAGCTGTAGACCCCTTATTTTTTTGTTTTTTATTTTGTGTTCATGTGCATTGCACAATTTCTTTATGTTATTATTTCTTATATTTTCCTACTGTTTACAAAGTTGTACCAAAAAAAAAAAAAAAAAAAAAAAAAATTCTGACATTTTTACCATTATGGCGGAATAATACCCAGTTTACAAAAACTGCTTTGTGTCTGTCTTTTTTCAGGGAAAGGATGTGTAGGTTGTTTTGTGGGTGGGCTTAAAGTCATCATCATTATAATTATTATTTATTTATATAGCACCGATAGGTTCCATGGCGCTTTACATGAGGATAAGGTACACAAGGAGAAGTACAATAAACATAGACAATAAGGTCATAGAGGTACAACAGGAGAGGACCCTGTACGCGTGGGCTCACATTCAACGAGGGGTGGGTGGGGATACAATAGGGTGGGGAAGGTGTCGGTCGTGGGGCGTGTAGCGGGGTGTCATGGCAGGTTGTAGGCCTGTCGGAAGAGGTGAGTCTTTAGGTGTTTCTTGAAGGTTCCCAGGGTAGGCGAGTGAGTGATGAGGTGGGGCAGCGAGTTACAGAGCATGGTTGATGCCCGGGAGAAATCCTGTATGCGGTTGTGGGAAGAGGAGATGAGGGGGGAGTGTCGGAGAAGTTCTTTGGATGAACGCAGGTAGCGTGAGGGATGGTATCGGGAGATCATGTCGGAGATGTATGGTGGGGATAGGTTGTGTAAGGCTTTGAATGTCATGATCAGTGTTTTAAAGTGAGCTCTCTGTGGGGCGGGGACCCAGTGAAGGGCTTGGCAGAGGGTGTAGACAGGTGAGTAGCGTGAGGACAGATGGATTAGTCGGGCAGCAGAGTTTAGTATAGATTGGAGAGGTGCAAGAGAGTTGGCAGGGAGGCCTGTGCGAAGGAGGTTCCAGTAGTCAAGGCGGGAGATGATGAGGGCATTAATGAGTGTTTTAGCTGTGTCAGGGTTGAGTAACGAGCAAATTCTTGAAATATTTTTGAGTTGGAGTGACAGGGACTTGGTTAGGAACTAGAGGTGGGGCTTGAAGGAGAGGGATGAGTCAAGGATTACCCCGAGACATTTGGCGTGGAGGACAGGGGAGAGAGAGCATCATTAGCAAGTACTTTACGGACCGCATGGAGCATGAAGTCACCTTGGTTACTAAGTGTAAAATCATGACTCCACAGACAAATGTTGCTGACAAATAAACAGTGCCTGTGTTTGGGGGGTTACTTAATGCCTCGCTATGTCAACAAGACTAGGAACACACATGTGAGAGGCTGGGACATCTACCTGCTACACATCGCGTCTACGCGTTTTCTACAGAGCGTACAGTGGGACCTTTCTCCAGGCTCCAGCAGGATGATAGTCCAAGCAATGCCCACGATGCAAGCATAGGCTTGTTGCCTAAAAAAATTAGCTCAAGGGGCTTCATATACATTTTTTTGAGAAAGCAGGGTGCTTGGCCCATACAATAGAATTGCTTGTACTAGGAGCATAGTACATGCAATGCCCACGATGGAGGCATAGGCTTGGTGCCTGGAAAAATTAGCCCAAGGGGCTGTTTGCCATTTTGGGTATAAATGCAGGCCTAAGGGCCATGATCAGCTTGTTAGCCAGGGTGGCTCCAAAAATTTGCCCAAGGGGCTGTTTGGCATTTTGGGTATAAATGCAGGCCTAAGGGCCATGATCAGCTTGTTAGCCATGGTGGCTCAAAAGATTTGCCCAAAGGGCTGTTTGGCAATTTGGGTATAAGTGCAGGCCTAAGGGCCATGATAAGCCTCTTAGGCTGGGTGTTTCCAAAAATTAGCCCAAGGGGCTGTTTTGCATTTTGGGTATAAATGCAGGCCTAAGGGCCATGATCAGCTTGTTAGCCAGGGTGGCTCAAAAAATTAGCCCAAGGGGCTTTTAAATGTTTGCTAACAGAAAATAAAGGTTGATTCCTTGTGAAAAGGTGTTGTGATGGTTAATGAAACCGAAGTTAAGGTGTAGTGTTGGTTTAAGATGAAGCAGCCTCATTACCAGGTTGCAGGAACATGGTTACGCAAATCGTTACTGGTCTTGTACATACTGCTTGTACCAAAAAGACACAATATAATACAATGATTAATTATATCATATTGATGTTGAACGTGGCACTTCAGCTCTGAGTACTGTCGTCTTCAGGGCTCAAGAAGTCTTGTGAAATCCAGTTCCTATTAAACTTAATTAGAGTAAGCCTGTCTGCATTCTCTGGAGTAAGACGTGTCCTGGTATCAGTTATGATACCCCCAGCGGCACTGAAAACCCGCTCTGATGTCACACTAGCTGCAGGGCATGCCAGCACCTCCAAGGCATACAACGAGAGCTCGGTCCAAGTGTGGAGCTTGGAGACCCAGTAATTAAACGGGACTGCGGCATCAGTCAGGAAGCAGGTACTGTCACTTAAGTATTCTTGTACCATGTTGGTAAGTTTCTGTCTCCGAGAGATGGTTACTGGAGCAACATGGCGCTGCAGGTTCGATGGCTTATTGAACATAGCCCACTTTGCGGACATCTTTCCAGCATCTCTTCTGGACAGCGTGGATGATTGTGCCCCGACCAAAGGCTGCTGTTGCACAGAGTTGCTAACTATGGGCAGAGTGTTGTCTGACGGTGATATTCGAAGCATATTATCCACAAGAACCCTCTTGAAATAGTCAATTGTCAAGCCACGTGGTGACTGAAACAGCAGCGAGGTGAATTTATCTTTATAACGTGGGTCCAGAAAGGTGGCCAACCAGTAGAGGTCGTTGTGCAATATGTTAATCACTCGTGGGTCTTCTAGCAGACAAGTCAACATGAAGTGAGCCATGTGTCCTAAGCTGCATAGACTCATGTCTTCAGTGTCCTCAGAACGATGTTCAATACCCATTGTATCCGGAAAGTCTGTCTCCGCCTCCTCCTCTCCAGGCCACCCATGGTGGACAGACACAAAGCTGGGGTTCTGAGTACCATCTGGGTTGACATCGGCACCAACAAAAAATAAATCCTCTTCATCGTCTTGCTCCTGTTCCTCCTCAGGAGCCATTGTGGCCTGTTCATACTGGCTTTGCTGGCTAGGTACTGCGCTGTTTAAATCTGGCTCCATAGCCATCTGCTGGGCTCTCAATGCTTCATTTTTCTGATTAATGAGGGATTCTTTCAGCAGACACAGCATGGGTACAGTGACACTGATGATGGACTGATCACCGCTCACCAGTTTTGTGCAGTAGTCAAAATTATCAAGAACCTCAGATGTGTCAGCGATCCACACCCACTCCATTGTACTAATATGTCGTGGCTGACTGCCGGTCTGACGGGCATGTTGCAACTGATACTCGGATATTGCCCTCTGCTGCTCATTGATCCTCGATAACATATGGAATGTAGAGTTCCATCGTGTCGGCATGTCACAAATGAGTCTGTGGTTGGGCAAATTCAATTGCTTTTGAAGCAATGAAAGTTTTCCAACCGCTGTTGACGAATGACGAAAATGTGCACAAACTCGACGCACCTTCTCCAGTAGGTCACATAGCTCTGGGTATATACGCAGGAATTTCTGCACTACTAGATTCAGCACGTGAGCCATGCAAGGCACGTGCACAAGGTTTCCGAGCTTTAGTGCAGCCACTAGGTTACGACCATTGTCGCTCACCACGAGACCGGTCTGGAGTTGGAGTGGGGATAGCCACTCATCTGTCTGTTCCTTCAGACCTTTCAAGAGCTCTACTGCAGTGTGCGGTGTGTGACCTAAACAGATCAGCTTCAGCAGAGCCTGTTGGCGTCTTGCTGAAGCACTGCAGCAAACCTCCCAACTTGGCCGTGATGTTGAGGGCAATTGAGGATTGGTCGAGGAAGCGGAAGATGGGGTAGTGGACATATAGGATGATGCAGAGACCCTGAATGAGGTTGTGCCAGCTATCCGTGGCGTGGGTAGGATGTTTGATGTTACACTAACATCGTTTGGCACACTCTCCACAACGTTGATCCAATGCGCGGTGAGCGAGATGTACCGGCCCTGTCCTGAACTGCTTGTCCACGTGTCCGTAGTAAGGTGTACTTTCCCGGTTACAGCGTTGGTGAGGGCACGCTTGAGGTTGTTAATGACATGCTCATGTAATGCGGGGACGGCACAACGTGAAAAGTAGTGGCGGCTTGGAACCGAGTAGCGTGGTACTGCCACAGCCAAAAGCTCACGGAAAGAGTCTGTACCCACAAGCCTAAACGGCAACATCTCGACTGCTAACAACTTAGCTATCTGGGCATTTATTTTTTTGGCTAATGGGTGGGAAGAGTGGTATTTCTGCTTCCTGTTGCTGACCGAGAACTGTCTGCACTCGTGTTCAGTCTCTCTGCAACCGCTGCTTGTGATGAGTACATATGAGCTGGACCAGCTTCAGCAACACTTGATTGTGACGGACGTATCTGAGTTGCCGTCGCAGTCTTTGGGTCAGATGACTCTGTTGTGGAAGGCTGCACTTTTGACCACTGAATAGGGTGCTGACCAGCCATGTGCTTCCGCATACTGCTGGTGCTCTGGTTTCCTTTCCCGTGGCCTCTACTTAGCCTTGCATGGCAGATGGTACAGATGACCACATTTTCTTGAGAAGGCCCATCTTTAAAAAATTTCCACACAGTGGCTGACCGACCTCTAGGCTTGACTGTACTCCCTGAGGGATTACTGAGGCCCACATTTGCGACATTTTGTCCAACAGTTGACAAATTTGGAGCCACAGTGGACACATTTTGGGCAACAGTGGTGACTCTTTCAGTTCTGGTGGGAGGAGTCGGCCTTGGTGCCTTTGTTGGTGGGACATACACACTGTCTTCCTCCGTGCTGCTCTGCTGGCTCTGCATCGCAACATTCCACGTGGGATCAGTTGTCTCATCATCAACCCCTTCCTCTTCTAAATCTTCCCGATAACAAGATAGATTTTGCTCCCCAGATGACAAGTGTGTCACTGTCTCATCATCATCATCCTCCAACTCCTGAGACGGTCTAAGACTTTGCTGAAAGACACGTTCATGTGGCCGGGGTGTCTCTAAAACTTGTCCATGATTGGACAATTCTTCATCAAGTATCTCATCTACTATGGAGTCTGGCAAACCGGATTCATGTAAAGGATTATATGTACCAAATAAGTAATCTGAGTGACCCATGTGTGTGTCAACATTTTCATGGGGCTGCTGTTGGTCTGAGGAACTGTGAAGAGGTTGTGGATTAGATGACCCAGCATGGTATGTACCAACAGTAGACACAGTGCTCAAGGAACCTTGAGTGCTGCAAGAACCTGTTGTTGAGGTCTTGTCTGCCAGCCAAGACGTTAGATGCTGTTCGTCTTCCGGCCTCAATACTCGTTTACTTTCCTGAAAGTTAGACAGGAGGAACGATCGATCAATCCTCGTCTGTCTGCCCGAACTGGTGGATAGTTGGCCACGACTACCAATGCCTGTACCTCGTCCCTGTCCCTTAGCAAGACTTTTTTTGGGATTTGTTTTTTTGTGTGACATTTTATAATTTCTGGTGGCTTTCTGGGGGCTTGTAAAACAAGTATCAGGTACTATTTCGAGAAAGGTACACACTAGAGGCTAAGATATTTTAAGAGAGATGGAAGGTACCGTGCGAGCTGCAGGCAGGACACCGTACAGCAACGCACTGGCACAGGGAAAAATTGTTTAGTACGCAGAACCAGGCACTGTTAGGCTGCGGTGCTGGCTGCGTGCAAGTTTACAAGTACCGTGCGAGCTGCAGGCAGGACACCGTACAGCAACGCACTGGCACAGGGAAAAATTGTTTAGTACGCAGAACCAGGCACTGTTAGGCTGCGGTGCTGGCTGCGTAAAATGTTACAAGTACCGTGCGAGCTGCAGGCAGGACACCGTACAGCAACGCACTGGCACAGGAAAAAATTGTTTAGTACGCAGAACCAGGCACTATTAGGCTGCGGTGCTGGCTGCGTAAAATGTTACAAGTACCGTGCGAGCTGCAGGCAGGACACCGTACAGCAACGCACTGGCACAGGAAAAAATTGTTTAGTACGCAGAACCAGGCACTATTAGGCTGCGGTGCTGGCTGCGTAAAATGTTACAAGTACCGTGCGAGCTGCAGGCAGGACACCGTACAGCAACGCACTGGCACAGGAAAAAATTGTTTAGTACGCAGAACCAGGCACTATTAGGCTGCGGTGCTGGCTGCGTAAAATGTTACAAGTACCGTGCGAGCTGCAGGCAGGACACCGTACAGCAACGCACTGGCACAGGAAAAAATTGTTTAGTACGCAGAACCAGGCACTGTTAGACTGCAATGCTGGCTGCGTAAAATATTACAAGTACCGTGCGAGCTGCAGGCAGGACACCGTACAGCAACGCACTGGCACAGGAAAAAATTGTTTAGTACGCAGAACCAGGCACTGTTAGACTGCAATGCTGGCTGCGTTAAATGTTACAAGTACCGTGCGAGCTGCAGGCAAGACACCGTACAGCAACGCACTGGCACAGGAAAAAATTGTTTAGTACGCAGAACCAGGCACTATTAGGCTGCGGTGCTGGCTGCGTAAAATGTTACAAGTACCGTGCGAGCTGCAGGCAGGACACCGTACAGCAATGCACTGGCACAGGAAAAAATTGTTTAGTACGCAGAACCAGGCACTGTTAGGCTGCGGTGCTGGCTGCGTAAAATGTTACAAGTACCGTGCGAGCTGCAGGCAGGACACCGTACAGCAACGCACTGGCACAGGAAAAAATTGTTTAGTACGCAGAACCAGGCACTATTAGGCTGCGGTGCTGGCTGCGTAAAATGTTACAAGTACCGTGCGAGCTGCAGGCAGGACACCGTACAGCAACGCACTGGCACAGGAAAAAATTGTTTAGTACGCAGAACCAGGCACTGTTAGACTGCAATGCTGGCTGCGTAAAATATTACAAGTACCGTGCGAGCTGCAGGCAGGACACCGTACAGCAACGCACTGGCACAGGAAAAAATTGTTTAGTACGCAGAACCAGGCACTGTTAGACTGCAATGCTGGCTGCGTTAAATGTTACAAGTACCGTGCGAGCTGCAGGCAAGACACCGTACAGCAACGCACTGGCACAGGAAAAAATTGTTTAGTACGCAGAACCAGGCACTATTAGGCTGCGGTGCTGGCTGCGTAAAATGTTACAAGTACCGTGCGAGCTGCAGGCAGGACACCGTACAGCAACGCACTGGCACAGGAAAAAATTGTTTAGTACGCAGAACCAGGCACTGTTAGGCTGCGGTGCTGGCTGCGTAAAATGTTACAAGTACCGTGCGAGCTGCAGGCAGGACACCGTACAGCAACGCACTGGCACAGGAAAAAATTGTTTAGTACGCAGAACCAGGCACTATTAGGCTGCGGTGCTGGCTGCGTAAAATGTTACAAGTACCGTGCGAGCTGCAGGCAGGACACCGTACAGCAACGCACTGGCACAGGAAAAAATTGTTTAGTACGCAGAACCAGGCACTGTTAGACTGCAATGCTGGCTGCGTAAAATGTTACAAGTACCGTGCGAGCTGCAGGCAGGACACCGTACAGCAACGCACTGGCACAGGAAAAAAATTGTTTAGTACGCAGAACCAGGCACTATTAGGCTGCGGTGCTGGCTGCGTAAAATGTTACAAGTACCGTGCGAGCTGCAGGCAGGACACCGTACAGCAACGCACTGGCACAGGAAAAAATTGTTTAGTACGCAGAACCAGGCACTGTTAGACTGCAATGCTGGCTGCGTTAAATGTTACAAGTACCGTGCGAGCTGCAGGCAAGACACCGTACAGCAACGCACTGGCACAGGAAATTTTTTGTTGAAAAATGGCACAAAAATTTTTTGGTAGACTAGTGCCAAAAATAAGAAAAAGCTTAGGATTACAGCTCTGCGGAAAGCTGGGTGAACTAAGCTCTGAGGATGGTGCTGGATTCACTGTAAGGCTGCTCCTATCTCCCTTCCTTACAGTCCTGTACAGCAATCCTCCGTCCTGGTAGTTCTGAAAAGAACTTTTGGGTTATGTGTGAGGAATCTTGACTCCTACACTCCGTCCTGTTAGTTCTGAAAAGACCTTTTGGGTTATATGTGACTCCTACACTGCCTAACTGTCCCTAGATCTGCTCCAAGTCTCCCTGCACTAGGTCAGCTCTTCTCAGGAATGTGCCCAAAATGGCGGGGGCAAGCCTTATATACTGCCTTGCCTGTCATAGATGACATAGGCATCACGATGGACAGCAGCCAATCATAGTCCTGACACAACCAAAACTGCTATGGCATTACTGACTATGATTGGCTGTCTTCACAAGTTTTCTGACCTAACACGCAATGCTGACTAGTAACATAAAAGATTCTGGATTCGCGAGTCCCGAATAGAGAATACAGGACTCGGAATCGCAGACTCGCTAGGATTCGGACTCGTAGACTCGCTCAGACTCGCTGCTGTTTGGGGAGATTCAAGCTATATAGCGATGTGATAGAGCGAGTCTAGCGAGTCTAGCGAGTGAGATAAAGTAAACTCTGACAAAACTAAGATTGCCATTGACTTGCATTGGACTCGTTACTGAGCGAGTATTCGCTAAAAGACTCGCCGATTACCGAGTCCAGCGAGTCCCTTAAGAATCGCCGAGTAACGAGTCCTAGCGAGTAGACTCGCTCATCCCTAGTGTCAATACTTTTGGCCCCAACTATAAATGGAAACTATGAAAAACTTCTTTCTTGAAAAAATCTTTTTGGAAAAATAGTGTTCCTGAATTGAAATGTTCCTTTTTCTTTTGACATATTTTGAATGAAATTTACAATTGAACCCTCTATTGGTCTAGGGGTTAACCTGTGGAGTATGAGTTAATTTAGTTTTGATGATGTCATCTAGGTAACACCCTATAAATACCCATGAGTTGTCCTAATGGTCATCACCTGATGAAGGCGGAGTTTTCCACCGAAACGCGTTGTGAGGACCTGTATGAACATATTAAATGCAAGGAATACTTAAAACACTGCCTCCTGCCTCTCCTTCTGAGCGTCCCGACAACCACTTAATCTCTCTCCTCTGATGTAACATCAAAAACTGACTAAAATACTCATGGCTGGAATCCCTAACAGATGCGTTTTAATCAATTGAGAACATCAACTTACGATAAAGCACAGAGTAAATCAACAAGTGAATTATTTCGGCCTGGAGTCTGTGGCCATCTTTTAAAAAATATTCCTTTCAGTTCTTTGAAAAAAATCATATTAGGTACAAAAATATAGTCTGTGATAAATCTACAGCGTGTCACAGACTGCAGAGACCCACCCACCAGATCTCCCCGCCGCGCAATGATTGAGAGCACACCAGAGTATCTTTTATTGAGGGTATCAACGTAACACCGCTCATCATTGTTGTAAACAGGGGGTGCTTTGTTTTGGCCGCAGCTCCAACCATAGGCACAAATCCACAAACATGAGGGGAGGAGGCCCGATGCCCTCGGCCGTCTGCGACATGTTGGCCCCCACCAAATCCTTCTTCCACCAGCTGCGACTTATAAATTTGTAGTAGACCAACTTAAGGGAGGGAAGGTGGATAATGCTCACCCTGTGAGCAGTATGGTAAGAGGAAGAAGATGTGCACTGGGCTCTGCTTTTAAAGCCCAGGGGAGGGTCTGGGGAGTGACTAGTGGAGTTAAAGGGGGCAGTAGATTCCATGGCGGGGAGGAACGTAGGGGAATGGAGCAGAAGAGGGCTCCACAGTCAGGGGCAGCGGCATCAGCTGCAGTGCCCTGCAGACTATGAAGACCCATCCACTGGTTCTTCCCGCCACACAATGATTGAGACCACACCAGAGTATCTTTTGACGTAACTCCGCTCATCATTGTTGTAAACAGGGGGTTGCTTTGTTTTGGCTGCAGCTCCAACCATAGGCACAAATCTGCCTTAAAACCTGAGGGGAAGAGGCCCGGTGCCCTTGGTCGTCCACGGCATGTTGGCCCTCACCAAATCCCTCTTTCACCAGCCATGGAGTAGCGAGGGCTTGCGCCCGAGCTGCGACCCCCCACTCAAAATCCTCAGAACCTGCTCAACGCCGTCCTGAATGCTCAACAGGAAAATATCTAGACCTATTTCATTCAGGCTAGACCCGTCCTCAAAGACTAGCCAGTTGGTATCTGACTTCAACTGAACATGGTCAACTACAATAGCCCCCTTTGATGCTATAAATTTTGCTTTCAGCATGTTTACATTCTGCCATGACCGCTCTATAGCCACTGGCTCCCTTGCCTCTATCCAGCTTACCCGTAGCAATATATCGGACTGAACTATCACTAACCCGCTAAAAAAGCTGCTCAATCTATCTAGGTCTGATTGCATCATAGAAAGCAGCTTTGGAATCCTAATGCTCACTAGGTCATTCTCTCCCGCATGGATAACTAGGACTACAGGACCTGGGGTGACTCTCGAAATGTATACTGCCTTAGGCAGGACCTGTGCCCAGGTCATCCCCGTATGCCTCTCCAGTGAAACTTCAGCTCGCGTAAGCCTAAAGATCTTCCGTCCGGCCTCGACTTAGCTCACTGGGCCACCCAGAATATCTGGGAATGACCTACAATCCAAATGCTAGGTCTCAGTGTATCAAAAAAGAGAAAACAGTTAGCAACTGTGCGCCGACCTTCATCTTCGAACAAAGCATTGCGAAATTCAACATAACGTTGTGAACCCATGAAGTGAAGAATCTGGGTTAATTGTTTGCTATAACACTTTTACACTTGTTTTTTTTTTTTTATATATATGCTACGCTACAATATTCACTGCACACCTAGATATGGGAGAATTGGCACTTATAGACAGCGGGATTCAACATATATATAGGGAACACTAAAACAAAACTTAGAAAAAAGGGGGGCTGATAACGGATATAGCGGAATTACTAAAGAGCCTGTCAAAGCCTGCCCCTGTCTGCAAAGGAACCTGAGGGAGGTCCCGTGTGGACTTGAGATTGGGGGCAAAACAGTGTTTTGGGGAAAAAACGAACAAAATGAAAAACCCGTGGGCAAAACCATTCCTGACGGTGTCAGCAGCCCCCCTATTGGGGTACTGTGTTAGCCATGGCTCCATCTCTAGCACTTTCGCCGGGGTCTTTGGAGCCCGCCATTGTGGTTCTGCTGTAGAGACTGGCGGGTTGCTTGTCGCACTTAGAGGAGGTATGGTTGCCACCACACGATGAGCACTCATGTTTGTACTTGCAGAGCCTTTAGAACCTACAATGGCCTTCGTTGAAAATCCAGCAGCACCCTGGTCTGCGGACTTTGGCTGCTCCTGATGCGCCATGTTGGGAGGTTGCGGATAAGGACCCGAGAAAGGGCTGGTAGGCCCTTTGAGCCATTATGAGCTTGAGCCATGAATCAGTGGCCTTAACGCCCCAACCTAGTTGGGGTTAATGCGCTAAACGTCGCCTGAAGTCTTCGTCGTACTTCCACCACTCAGAGCCCCCGTGGGTTTTGTAGGAGTTGTAGACGGTGTCACAGTACGTGAAAAGTTCCGCGCAGCGCTCAGGGTGCTTTTGACCTATCACGCACCCCAGAACGAAGAAAGCCTGTAACCAGTTATTAATATTCTTGGCCACCTTCGGTTTCCTTTCTAGAGGGCAGTCACTGACACGCCTCTCCCTGTCAATCGTGCTCTGGTCCACGGATACTAAGGATCAGATGTCGACTTAGTCATTGGCCCAAATTTTTTTTATAATCTCTTGGCTTAAGTGTGTGCCTAACGGGGATGCACTGCAGTAGAACATGTCCCTGTGTAGGTCAGGGCACTGAGGTTCTGCAGGGCATTAAAGAAACATGGAGTTAATCAATACCTTCCCACTGGACATGAGTTCCGCCTCCCCTGCTACCCCTGGATGGGCCCCGCCCACCTCAGGTGCTGGTAAAGCCATACTCACCGGTTGATGTCGTTGGCTGGTCCACGGCGATATATTAGCGAGCTGATTTGAGTTGCTGGTCCATCATTGATGTGGTGTTGGGAGGACCTCTCCCGTGGATGCCCACTTAGGGAGCGACTGCAGCGTGACCTGGTCGATGATGCACTGGAGGATGTGTGATACTGCCTGCAGGAGGAGTGCTTGCTGCACTTTGAAGAATGTGAATGGTGATGGCGGCATGAGCTCCAAGGGGAATGGAGGTGACGCTTGTGGCTCTCGCAGCTCCTGCTGATGGAGGTGGAGGATCTTCCGGAATGGCGGGCCCTTGGGCACCCCCGACGGGATGCCGGCGCAGTAAGATCGGGTGCACCCCATGTGCTGGCAGGGTCTGCACTGGCAGAATTGGTAGAATAGGAGGCTGGTGTGCCTGGGGGGCCCTGCAGGAGCTAATTCCGTGTGTCCCAGTGCACCCTGTGGTTCCTGCTCCCAGGGGCTAAAAGGGAGCATGGGGGTGTGAGGGGAAATAGTGTGTCCTTGCTCTCTGTGCAGCCTAAACCCCCTAGGGAGAAGGCCTGGCCATGGTGCTCGTGTTGTTCCCCATATTGTTGGAGAGAGCCCATGTATGAGGCTCCTCTGATGCAGAGGAGATTCTGCTCTCAGATCCGCTCATGTTGTTGGTGGGAAGCTGAAGGGATACTAATGTGCAGCTGCAGGAGCAAGGGGTGCTGGTGCCAGGAGGGTATGCTGTGCTGCCGCTCCAAACATTTGCGGGGAAATGCTGCTGAACACTGGATCGGAAGTGACGTATTGTCATGTGGGGCCGGGGATCCGGAAACCGGATGGGATGTAAGGTCACATGGGGGCCGCATCACGGGAAGTGACGCTGCGCCCCAGGTTTACGGATGCAGCTGCGAGTCAGATGAGGCTGGGCATCCGGAAACCGGATGTGATGTGTCGTCACATGGGGGCCGCATCACCAGAAGTTCAATTAAAGGTTATTCTATAGCGAGCGCAGGGGCACAGATAAGGCAGGTAGTTATGGATCTAGAATCCTCTTTATTCACCACAACATGTTTCCACGAAGGCTTATCGTCTTCCTCAGGTGGAATACACCTGAGGAAGACGATAAGCCTTCGTGGAAACATGTTGTGGTGAATAAAGAGGATTCTTGATCCATAACTACCTGCCTTATCTGTGCCCCTGCGCTCGCTATAGAATAACCTTTAATTGAACTGTTGGATCTCACCTTTGTGTGAGTTATTCAGAAGCTGCGGGGCACATTGCTGAAAATCCTTCACTACCTGTGGAGCACAGGATCTGTGGGAACGTGAACACCGGTGATTGGTGATAAATCGTGACCGCAGACACCACATGACTGACAGGCGGCTGGCACCTGGATGGCTCCTCCGACCCAGGTGGCCTTGAGAATACACTGGGGTTGTGCGGAGGCGGCACAACCCGAAAAGGTGAGAGCCCCCCCTGTCACAACCTTCCCTTCCCCTTCAAAGTGCATGTGGGTTCTCCCTATGGGAGCGCTTTTCTCTCTCTTTTTGAATTGCATCACCAGAAGTGACTCTGCACACCGGGTTCCTGGATGCGGATGCGGATCACGTGAGTGCCTTGGCCCCGTCATCAGGGGCGCAACAGCTACGGGTGGCTCCAACTTCGCCGCTTGGGCTGCGCTGTGCCCTCTCCTGGGGGCCTGGGCGTTTGGGCTCAACAGCTGCTGTGGACGGGAGGGTCTTGAAGACCTGCATCCACCGGCGCTGCGTGGATCCGGCAGGAGGGAGCTGGTGCCCACAACGGAGGCGAGCCATTTGGCTCCCTCCCAGCCAATCCTTTCCCTTACCGCTGCTTCCAGGGGGTCCATCGTCGGTTTGGTGATGCTCACCCTGTGAGCAGTAAGGTAAGAGGAGGAGGATGGGCACTGGGGTCTGCTTTTAAAACCCGCGGGAGGGCCTGCGGACTGACTAGTGGAGGTAAAGGGGGGCAGCAGCTTCCACGACGGGGAGGAGCGTGGGGGGATAAAGCAGGAGAGGATTCCACAGTCAGGGGCAATGGCATCAGCCACAGTGCCCTGCATACCCTAAGGTCATGTTTACTTATTGGGAGCCTGCAAAATCAGCAGCGAAATTCTGCAACAAAGTACAATACAACACGAGTAAAGACGGTTTTAACAAATCCCATTTACCGTATATACTCGCGTATAAGCCGAGTTTTTCAGCCCAAAAATTGGGCTGAAAAGTACCCCCCTCGGCTTATACGCGAGTCAGTGCGGGGGCTGCTGTATACAGCGGTATACAGCAGCCCCCGCATCCCCAGTAATGCAGGGCCCCCCCCTCATGCTCCGGTCACCTGTAAAGCAAGTTATACTTATCAGTGCCCGCTGCCGTCCGCGCCCGCCGCTGCCGACATGCGATCCTCCATCTTCATTCATCTTCTTCCTGCTTCTGTGCGCGTCGCAGGCAATGACGTCATTACCGGCGACGCGCACAGGAAACAGGAAGAAGATGCATGAAGACGGAGGATCGGGATGTCGGCAGCGGCGGGCGCGGACGGCAGCGGGCACTGATAAGTATAATTTGCTTTACAGGAGACCGGAGCATGAGGGGGGGGCCCTGCATTACGGGGGCTGCCTGTATACTACCACTGGGGCTGCTGTATATATATCGGCCCTGCATTACTGGGGCTGCAATACCACTGGCGCTGCTGTATATAGGGGCTGCAGTACCACTGGGGCTGCAATACCACTGGGGCTGCTGTATATAGGGGCTGCTGTATACACCACTGGGGCTGCTGTATATAGGGGCTGCAATACCACTGGGGCTGCTGTATATAGGGGCTGCTGTATACACCACTGGGGCTGCAATACCACTGGGGCTGCAATACCACTGGGGCTGCAATACCACTGGGGCTGCTGTATATAGGGGCTGCAATACCACTGGGGCTGCAATACCACTGGGGCTGCTGTATATAGGGGCTGCAATACCACTGGGGCTGCAATACCACTGGGGCTGCTGTATATAGGGGCTGCTGTATACACCACTGGGGCTGCAATACCACTGGGGCTGCTGTATATAGGGGCTGCAATACCACTGGGGCTGCTGTATATAGGGGCTGCAATACCACTGGGGCTGCAATACCACTGGGGCTGCTGTATATTGGGGCTGCTGTATACACCTCTGGGGCTGCATATACCTCTGGGGCTGCATATACCTCTGGGGCTGCTGTATACTACCACTGGGGCTGCTGCTGTATACTACCACTGGGGAGGCTGCTGTATACTACCACTGGGGAGGCTGCTGTATACCTCACTGCTGGGGGTTGTATACCTGTGCTGGAGTCCACCCTCGGCTTATACGCGAGTCAATAGATTTTCCCAGGTTTTGGGGGCAAAAGTAGGGGGGTCGGCTTATACACGGGTCGGCTTATACACGAGTATATACGGTACTTATAAAGCAAAATACCAGCAATAAAACCAATCCTTGGAGAAATGCAAAAGACTTAAAAAGTAAGAGTTGTTGCCATAGTGATGACATTAAGACCAGGATAGAATTTTTAGTTGGTAAAAAAAGAAGATTGATGTAATCCGCTAATCGAGTGTAACCTGTGTAAATAGAACTTTGCTCTGTTATATATGGAGGAAGATCCTAGGCCATCGAGTAATCTCTGGAATTACTATTGATAACTTCTATATTATGGCACCACTACAGAAAAAACATGTATATTCACTAAAGTCTCTGTTCCTTTACTGCCGTCCTCTGGCTTGCTGCTGTTTTTGGCTGCAATTCAGCTGCTTTACTTCCCTTGCCGCATTCGGTTACTACAGCAACCAGCGCCCAGAGGTGACCTCAGGATTGATGCGATTGAAGTGGATCTTACTGTCCGCTGTTTAAGATGTATAACTTCCCAGCTCCTGTTATGAAGTTGATCCAGGTACTGATCTTGGCTTGACTTTGGTAAATATTGAAAACACTATCATGATGTGAGTTTTTTTACTTTAAGTTTTTTGTTTGCTCATAATTGATTTGCACTTTTTATTATTTTTGTTAGATTTAACAAACACTGCATATATTGCGAGTACAAGCTAATATTAGAAACTTTGTCATGCATCTTATCAGAGAATCCTCTTTCTTTCCCCACTTAGGAGCCACTTCTTCCCCTGCTTCCTGAAATCATCATCCAATAAAAAAAACGTTCAAAACCATCTTGGTGAACCGGATGTAACTACTGTGAGGTGTCAGGTTGCAGCATCTATTGTACTATATCCATAGGAAAGAAGGAGTGAGCAGCAGAGAGAAAAAATCAAGCAGAGGAAGCCCTTGCTGAAGTTAGTAAACAATTTAACTTATCCTTGAGCTGGATTCATACCTTTAGGGTGTGTGCACACGATATGGAGGCACAGCATGTTGGACACAATGCCTTCAGACCTGCGGAAAGCGGTAGGTGAACACAGGGAGACCAGAGCTGCCCTGTACTCACGATCTGCGGTGGGTGCAGGGTGGCTTCTCCCTACATGCAGCCGCTGGTGACTGCCTCCAACTCCACAGCATGAAATTAACATTAAGATGCGGAAGTCCAGCAACCTCAGCTGAAAACACGCTGAGGTCTGGAGAAGCACAGTGCATGCAAGAAAATAAATTAGCGGTCTTATAGAAGCGCTACTAAACTCAGGCTACTAAACTCAGGCACCAGGATGACACTACCTGAGGAAGAAACATGTTGTGGAGCTGTGAGGGGAAAATAATGGTTGCGATTTATAAACATCTTCATCCTGGTGCCTGAGTTTAGTAGCGCTTCTACAAAACCGCTAATTCATTTTCTTGAAAGCATCTATTCCCCCTGAGGGATCAGGGGCTGGAGCAGCACAGCGAGGGCACAGCGGTAAAGTACCAGGCGTTTCCTAAATAACAAGCAGTGACGCACATCCGGACCAGCGCCACATGACCGGAGAGGTCCTATACGGACAGCTGAGGACCAGCGAGGACGAAGGAACAGAGCATGTACATTGCCGGGGGTCCCCCATATATCAGAGGCTATTACACCGAGTTGTGCAGGTCGTGCACAACCCAAACAGGTGAGTGGCCACCTTTAATAACGCCATATTAACTCAGCTATAGGGATCCTACACATGCGCCCCTTCTCTCCCTTTCTTTCTTACATGGAGAAGCACAGTGGGCATGGGATTTCTAGAAATCCCATCCGTTATGCTGGCACTGTAGAACTCAGCATTTTGGACACAGTGGCAAAAGGCTGCAATTCCTGATTGTGAGCACACACCCTAAATCCCCCGTCACACATAATGACGCACCAGCGATACCGATAACGATACGACCTGGCTGGGATCGCTGGTGCGTCGTTTTCACATCGCTAGTAAGATGTCAAACAGGTATCTCACCAGTGATGTCACCAACGACTTCAGCAACGATCCAGAATTATACCGAGGTCGTTGGGAATTGTCACTCCATAGCGTAGCATTGAGATCGTTGGTCATTGTCCCTTTCAAACACAACGATGTAGCGAGCGCTCCCAGCGGGAGCCCAATGATGTAGCGATGACCCAGAGCAGTATATAATGATCAACAATCTCATAGCAGGGGCCAGATCATTGGTACGTGTCATACATAACGACAACGTTAGCGGGATCATTGTTACGTCACAAAATATGTGACGTTACAATGATCTCGTTAACGATCTCGTTATGTGTGACAGGACCTTAAGGCCGGCTTCACACCATGGTTCTTGTCATCAGGTTCTTTCCGGTTTGAACCAGACAGATCCTGATCCGGTTTTGCCTTCCATGTATCCCTATGGTGCCGGATTAGTCATATTTGGCCATCTGGTTTTCTGTATTCTGTAACTGATCCGGTTTTGTCAGGTTCTTTAAAGTTCCCAAAATCGGAGTCTGCAGCATTTTTTGCCTCCGGTGAAAAAATCTGAGAAAACCGGACAGAACCGGATCCGGCGTAATCCGGTTCACATATAATGGGAGTCTATGGTGCTGAATCCAGTAAAAAAACGGATTGTTTCACGGATCCAATTTTAAGCACAGAGTATGCTCAGAAATCCTGCCGTCCACAGTTCAGCACCATGGAGAGCAGTATTTCAAGCACAGGCTGTAAATTCAGCACCAAGGACAGCGACAGAGCAGACACAGGCAGACTTCAGAACCATGGACAGCGGCAGAACAACCTGTTAAAAACCTGTTCAGGGACCATATTTGGCCACATGTTCTACACATCCTGTCCTGTCAGGTTCGGTCCGGGTGATCCTGCAAAAAACAGGATCTACCTGACAGACAAAAACCGTTGTGTAAAGCCAGTCTTACAGGTCAGCAGTGTGGTATAATCTCCATTAGCGGCAGACATACCTCAGGTGCTGTCAATTTGGCTGCACAGGTGCCCATGCAGGAGCCCAATGTATCTGCAGTGCATATAAAAAGTATGCAGACCCCTATTAAAATGACAGGTTATTGTAATATAAAACAATAACATGCATAGAAGGATCATTTCAGAACGGTTTCCATATTTATTGCCACACATAATCTGTACAAATCCATTGAGAAATAAACTGAAATTATGTTGATGAGGAAAATAAAAATAACAAAACCAAAACAATATGGTTGCATAATTGGGAACACCATCTTATAATTAGAGATGTGGCTTAAATTTGGCACAACTGTGCCATTATCTAAAGCTGGATATCCCTCAAACGTTGATGAAAAAAACAAAAAGTAAATTTCTGGCAAGTACTGGTTGTGTTCTGCATGTGACCAAAATATATAGTATTTATATGTCTGGTGTCAGGACTCTGGATCTTCTATTTAACTTTTGTGCATTATAGCCCTTCTCCAAAATGGCATCTGCTGCTTTGCTCCTGTTCATGTGATCCTCCTTCCCTGCCTTAATAAACCCTAGTTTTCCTTCTAGCCAAATCTTGTGTATTCTGCTTTGAACCCCTGGCTCTTTGCTTCTCAAGATTGCTCCTACTCCTGAAGATTCAGCTCAGTTCTTCCCAGCAACCTCTCCTGCTCTCAGTGACTCACCTGCAACTTGCTGCTTGTGTTTCTCAGCATCTGCCTCAGTCTGCCAGCACTGGTCATGTAAGCCCTGTCTGCATTTAGTAGCTTATTGTTATTACGTGTACAGTAGCAATATTCTGACTGTTTGGACTTCTTAAAGTTCATAGTTCTGCACTGGTTTCGGGACTTATTTCTAGAGACTTACCTTACCCAGACCTCCTGGGTGTGTTTTCTACTAAACTGCAACTCCAGTGAGTGCTTCTTCCAAGAGGTTTTGGTTGCCAGAATAATTGTGGATGAACTATTTCTAGTGATGATATTTGATGAACTTTGCTCACTTGCTGCACTTCATGTTTGTTGTCAATCACATGTGTAAAATGCAGACCTTTTATCCATAACCTTTTTCAGTTATTTGCCTCAAGATAAGATATTCCTGAGTGTTCCATTAGATTTATTACATCTGGCTTGTTGGGTAGGGTGATAAGACGGAAGTCTTTTCTTGCAAAGGAAAACATCCAAACCTGTCTATGTTTTGCCAAATCAAGTGAACCAAGTATGTGGGAAAACATGTTATGGTCTCATGAGACCAAGGTTGAACTTTCTGACCATGGTTCCAAAAGGCATGGTTGATGCAAAGCCAACACTCCATTTCACCAAAAGAACACCATACCAACAATAAAGCAAGTACCCTATTTTTATTTTCATGCACTACTTCAATTTATTTAATTATAAGAAAGTATGAGACGGCACTCACCACTTGTGGTGTTATAATCTCGGCTTCTTTACTTCATCCATGCAGGTTACAGGCAATGGTGGAGGGAGGGGGTGCGGAGGTGGATGACGAGCACTCTGTTTCGCACTGCATGTGCTTCAACGGGTCCAACCTACGTCGTCCACCTCCGCGCCCCTTCCCTCCACCATTGCCTGTAACCTGCACGGATGAAATAAAGAAGACGAGATTATACACCACAAGCGGTAAGTGCCGTCTCATACTTTCTTATGAATGCATGGACATGTTTTCTGAGACTAGTGCAACACCACTTAGCTCAGTGATAAGAAGGGGTCGTGTGGCACCCTGCCAATGCAGGAAGCCACATATCTCTCAACAAACAACACCTTCCACCCCAGCACAGTAGGGGGAGCTCAACCTGCTGCACTTAGGCAGGATCTCCTATAAATACTGCTGCTAGGGGCGGAGTTAGTCAGAGTGTGGCAGACGCTAAAAGAGCTGCAGGAGAGTTCTGGTGCTGGTGCCACGTGTAGGCCAGACATCCGGAGAACGGTAGCGGCACTTGGTATCCCTCACCAGACAAAGCAGGTGGCGTCACGACAAAAACTTTGTACATAATCCCGGTAAATAATTCCCCTATTTCATCTGACCCGCCGGGGCTACGGCCTCGGGCAGCCACCCCTGACATCCCAGACCGAAAGCCCGATCCTGAGAGCTAAGTACCCTGCCCCGGGGTGCGTCAGTCTGATAGTGGGCCAAGACTAGTGCCCGGGAATCTTGCTTTGGACAATATATTTATTTACTTATTATATCTGCTTGTGTTTCTTTTCATTCGTTTTGCCACAGTAAAGCATAATGGAGGCAATATTATGCTTTGGGCTGTTTTTTGGCAGCTTCGAACTGGGGCTGCAAATATCAGTCAATTTTGCATCAAAATTTTCAGGTCTCTGCTAAAAAAGCGGAACATATGTCCTAGCTGCAGCAAAATTACTTATTCCAACCTTCTGGAGATCAACCCAAATACCCAACCTTCAACTACTTGTGGATAAAATTAACCAACTTTATAGTATGGCGAAACTAATTGCTGTAGTGAACCACACTCAATCATCCTTTAGGGGCCATTGACTACCCTGGTTGCTTTACAGAAACAACCTCTTGCCGAAACAAACCTAATTGTAATTAACATACCATTGCCCTTCGATTGAACACACGCACCCTCGTCACCTCCCTATCCTGCCCTACCTTACTCTTCTTTTATTCTCTTCTCGTTTTAGCCCCCCTTTCTTCCTCTTTCTCTCTAAATCTTTCTCTTAAACTTTGATGTTTATTGTTACGATATTGTATTTTCAGTTATAGACTTTAGAGGTCACTTGTTCATAGACCTTTCCTTGAAAAATAATAGATGATGAATTTTTGAAATGAAATGAAAAGGAGGAATTTCACCTTTAACTATGTAAATGGTACGTCATGTTAAACACAAATTGGCCTCAATGAAAAATTAAGCTTTGTGCCATTTTTGTGAATTTTATCTGTTCTCGAGCTCTCCTACCTGTAGTAGTTTATCCTTTTGAGGTTTTACTGATGAGAATTATATATGTTACTAGATGGTGGGGGTGTACGGCACTGCGGGTGTACCGTGGTGCGGTTGTGCGAGTGTGCAGCGGTGGCCCCTCAGTTCTCACCCGCTCCAGGCTTCTGTCCAGCCGCCTCTCACCCTAGCATGTCTTCTTCTTCTTCCTCTAGCATAGACGTCAACAATTCCAAGGCCTTAGGAGGCGGAGTTAAGAGAGGGCATCATAATAGGCGTGTCCAAGCGCATAGCCCTGATGTGGTGGGCGTGCTCTTGTTCACGGCCATTATGACGCCCCCTTTGGTAGGTCCACCCCCAACCCCTGCGGCCTTTGAATTTCTGGAGTCTATGCCACAAAAAGAAGAAGAAGAATGGCGGGGTGAGCAGCGGGCAGATGGAGCATGGAGCGGGTGAGCAGCGGGCAGGAGACCGAGCTGAGGGGGGCCGGGAGACCAGGCAGACTGTGTCTGCTTCGCTGTAACAGAAATCCTGTGTCACTGATTGGTCGCGCCCAGCTAGCTGCGAACAATCAGGACGCGGGTTTTGCGTTAGAGTGTGACGGGAGTGCAAGGTAAGTATAGGGCTAAGTGTGAGGTGAGTGCAAGGTGAGTGTAGGGTAAGTGTGAGGTGAGAGCAAGGTAGTGTGACGTGAGTGCAGGACAGAGTGTGACGTGAGTGCAGGGCAAAGTGTGACGTGAGTGCAGGGCAGAGTGTGACGTGAGTGCAGGGCAGAGTGTGGCGTGTGTGCAGGGCAGAGTGTGGCGTGAGTGCAGGGCAGAGTGTGACGTGAGTGCAGGGCAGAGTGTGACGTGAGTGCAGGGTAAATGTGAGTGGTGGGTGAGTGTGAGTGCAGGGTGAGTGTAGGGTGTGTGGGTGTAAGTGGTCTGCAGTACCTGGCTTCTGGTGGTGTGTGCGTTTAGCTTAAGGACCTCTGGTGATGTCACAGCCATGTGATCTTGCTTCGGCCATGATTGTGACATTATCAGAGGTCCTGTAAGTATAGAGCCCCCGTCACAGATAACGACACACCAGCGATACCGATAACGATACGACCTGGCCGGCATCGCTGGTGCGTCGTTTTCACATCGCTGTTCATTTAAAATAGTGGGACAGGAAAGCTGACAGTAAAGTCGGCTTTCCCGCCCGCTATGTGAGTGTAGCACTGTCGTCTCTGTCACGGCAATCCTACGTCGCTGATGCGTCACCAGTGCTTTTTTTGTAAAAAATATATTTACCGGTACGCATGTCAGATTAATTTCCCCTATGCACAGGGGTGCAGAAAGGCTCTCTGCCGCCTGAGCCTAGGTGAGGACCGGGGGGGAGGGGGTTGCTGTCGGCGGCCGCAGGTGGGGTTGCTGTTGGCATCCGTGGGTGAGGAGCAGGAAGGGGGTGTGCTGTCGGTAGCTGTCGCTGGTGATTTCACCTTATGCAGCCGGCGCATGTCACACAGGGAGCCGGCTGCATGGTGCAGGCGCCGCCCCCTTCTGCTCTGCGGTTCCCCCTGCCTCCTTGCCGCCTGAGCCTAAAGGCTCATATTGATCATTGGACAGTGCAGCCCTGCCTATGCATGACACACGTCCCCTATGCATGGCACACATCTCCTATGCATGGCACATGTCCATTATGCATGGCACATGTCCCCTATGCATGGCACTCGTCCATTATGCATGGTACACATCCCCTATGCATGGCACACGTCCCCTATGCGTGGCACATGTCCCCTATGTGTGGCACACATCCCCTATGCTTGGCACATGTCCCCTATGCATGGCACAAATCCCCTACGCATGGCACACGTCCCCTATGCATGGCACACGTCCCCTATGCTTGTCATACGTCCCCTATGCTTGTCACATGTCCCCTATGCTTGGCACACGTCCCCTATGCATGGCACATGTCCCCTTTGCTTGTCATACGTCCCCTATGCTTGTCACATGTCCCCTATGCTTGGCACACGTCCCCTATGCAGGGCACATGTCCTCTATGCCCCCTATGCAGGGCACACGTCCCCTATGCATGGCACATGTCCATTATGCATGGCACACGTCCCCTATGCATGGCACACGTCCCCTATGCATGGCACACGTCCCCTATACATGGCACACATCTATTATGCGTGGCACATGTCCCCTATGCAGGGCACACGTCCCCTATGTGTAGATACGTTGAATTTATATACATTTTTGTATGTTTTTAACTTAGTCTTTTCTCTGATTTTAGTCACATACCACTTAGAGATCTGATTGTTAATGAACTCAGAACAATATACACAGGCATTCAACTATAATCCATGTTTATTTTATGGATATCTTAAGATGTTGACTATGGACCTATGTGTTTATTTGGATTCCACCCATCAAGTACATAGTTCTAGGAGATGGACTTTCTTCCAAATGTTTTACATATTTTGATCCTACTGTTATATATTTTTTTCTAAGAAGCTTTGCCATCCTAATTGATATCGGGGGGGGAGGAGGGGAGTCTCTTTAGTGAGGTAGGAAAAACATGGGGGGACAGGTTGTACCACTGCGGTCTTAGTCAATTTTTGTATTTCCTTTATCCACAATACTATAAATTGTATTTTTTAATTACTAACTTTATTTAGGTAGTTTATATTACACTTATTTCCAATATACCAATATTGGTATTGTGGGTGTCCTCAAGACTGTGCTGTACACAAGAGATGGCCTCGCAATCTGACAGATTTGGAGCTACTGCAAGGAGGAGTGGTCAAAGATTGCCAATTCTAGATGTGCCATGCTGATAACACTTTTACCCAAAAAAACGGAATACTATCTTAAGTTCAAAGATTACTTCAACAAAGTATTAAATAAAGGGTGTGCATATTTATGGAATTACATTATTTTAATTATTTTTTCCACCCAAAATGATTTCATTTGAATTGTACGGGTTATGGGTATCACTAAAGGTGGAAACATTTCTGAAAAGATTCCTCTTGGTATGGTGTTTTTTCTTTTCATGACAAACACCTGGCATTTTAACATAAGTGTGTAAACTGCCACAAATTAAATAAGGCTACTTTCACATCTGCGATTTTGTAAATTTGCGGCAGATCCGCCACGTTTTTCACACATCTGCTGCGTAACAGCCAACTTGCGGCGAGCCCCATTTATTCTCTATGAAACTTGCGATCAGGTGCGGCAAATGCGGGTCCCACAGAAGTAACAAGTCGGTATGAAACGGTGGACCATCGTCTGTCCTTCCTCCCCTCCCTGCATATATAAAGATGAATGCTGGAAATAAATAAAAGGTTGTCACCATAAAAAGTTCTCGGGTGAGTGCCGTACCCATCCCAGTCTCAGGTCTTTTGCAGACTCCAGCAGGTTTTCTTCTAGAATTGTCCTGTGTTTGGCTTCATCCATCTTCCCATCAATTTTAACCATCTTCCCTGTCCCTGCTGAAGAAAAACAGGCCTTAACCATGATGCTGCCACCACCATGTTTGACAGTGGGGATGGTGTTTTGAGGGTAATGAGCTGTGTTGTTTTTATGCCAAACATATCATTTTGCATTGTGGCCAAAAAGTTTGATTTTGGTTTCATCTGACCAGAGCACCTTATCCCTCATGTTTACACTGTGTGCAGAATTATTAGGCAAGTTGTATTGTAGAGGATTATTTTTATTATTGATCATAACTACGTTTTCAATCAACCCAAAAGACTCAAATATCAAAGCTTAATATTTTTGGAAGTTGGAGTGTTTTTTTTTTAGATTTGGCTATCTTAAGAGGATAACTGTTTGTGCAGGTAACTATTACTGTGCAGAATTATTAGGCAACTTAATAATAACCTAATATATTCCCAACTCACTTGTTTATTTTCACCAGATAAACTAATATAACTGCACAAAATTTAGAAATAAATATTTCTGACATGCAAAAACAAAATCCCAAAAAATGAGTGATCAATATAGCCACCATTCTCTATGATGACACTCAACAGCCTTCCATCCATAGATTCTGTCAGTTGCTTGATCTGTTTACGATCAACATTGCGTGCAGCAGCCACCACAGCCTCCCAGACACTGTTCCCAGAGGTGTACTGTTTTCCCTCCCTGTAGATCTCACATTTTATGAGGGACCACATGGTTCTCTATGGGGTTCAGATCAGGTGAACAAGGGGGCCATGTCATTATTTTTTCTTCTTTTAGATCTTTACTGGCCAGCCACGTTGTGGAGTAGTTAGATGCATGTGATGGAGCATTGTCCTGCATGAAAATCATGTTTTTCTTGAACGGGGCCGAGCCATTGGGTTACTGTCGGGGAGTCACGGGGGTCAAGGCTCGGCTCTGTGGCCCTGGGGGCTGGCTAATAAAGTTCAAAGGTTTGTGGCTTAGGGGAGATTATCGTGATGCTACTCACGGTTTGCAGCTATTGGTGGCCGCGGCTGCTGTGGGGAACCTCTGGGGATGGGATGGCAGCTGTAATGGTTTTGCTACCCATGGGAAGAGCAGGTACCCAGGGCAACCGGTATAGTCTATGGCGGTAGTAGGCCATTGTGGTGCAGGACTGAGGGCATGGAATGACTGACAGACACAAGGGTTGAAGTCTCCGTTACCTTCACTGGTAGAAGTAGCAGGTTCGTCCAGGGTACCATCCACAAGAGATGTTGGATGTCCGGGCATTTGGAAGCAAGTTGGGGTTCTCCTCACCCAGTGAGTTATGATGCCTCCCTGTTGCACTACTCTTGGCGGGCCCTGGCTGCCTGTAGCTAAGCTGCGACCCTCTCTCCTCCATATTTAGTCTCCTGTCCATATGGCAGGCAGCTTGAGCCCTCTCTGGGTTATGCCCTTCTGGCCGTTCTCCCTGAGCTCTCTAATGCTGCTGTGCATCCTAGGCTTCGTGGTGGATGAGAAACTTGGAATTTCCCGCCCTCCGTTGTTGGCTGCTGGGTCTAAAGTCCCTCACAACCTAGGACTCTGGAGTCCGCTCATGGCGCTCTGCACTGGGGTGAGCCTGGCTAATGGCTCCAATCCCCAGGCCTACCCTCTCCTACGGGTCCCTCATGCTGGCTAGTCTCTGTCCCAGGATGAGCCTTACGCTGCTCCAGTCCATGGGACCTCTTCACAGTCCTCTTAGGAACTGAACTGCCTAACCCCACCCCCAGACCAGAGTTTTTACCAGGGGACCTCCCCTAGGACTCGGGTTTCAGAGCTCCCCCTTCTGGCCTGAAGGTGGGAAAATGTTGTGTGTGGTGGGCTTACCTGGTGTGGAGACCCTTCCCTTGCTCTCAGGCACGGCATGGGCCCCTGGGGAAGGGGATTCCATTGTGGAGCTGGACTCGGTTTTTTAACTCTTATGTGGCACCCCAAACAGCAACTGTGCTTCTCTTCTCTATTTGTGAGCTATTGTTTATGTGGCACTCCAGAGTCCGGTTGCCACAATGGCATTGCCTCCCTTGGGGGGTAAAGTTATACTTGGAAGCAAGGAGGGGTATCCACACCGGCTAAGCCCACAACATACAACATCTTTCCTGACTCCAGACCAGAAGGGGAGCTCTGAAACCCGGGTTCAGGGGAGCTCCTCTATAAATTGTGGCCTGCATTCGAGGTTAGCCAGATCAGCTCCTAGGAGGGCTGTGAAAAGGTCCTGTGGACTGGAGTAGTGTAAGGCACATCCCAGGACAGAGACTAGCCAGTGTGAGGGACCCGTAGGAGAGGGTCTGAGGAGGGGGAGAAGAAGGCCTGGGGAGTGGAGCCAGCTGAAGGTTCACCCCAGTGCAGAGTGTCAGCAGTGGACACCGGAGTCCAAGGTTGTGAGGGATTCTAAGCCCAGCAGCCAAATCCGGAAGACCAGAAATTCCAAGTCTCCTGGCTGCAGCACCTGGAGACACAGTAGCATCAGAGAGTTCAGGGCCAGTGCCAGAGGAGTGGAGCCCAGGAAGAACTCAAGCTGCCTGCCATACAGGTGAAACACTTAACAGAAGAGAGAGAGGGTCGCAGGTTAGCTACAGGCAGCCAGGACCAGCACACAGATGCACAGCAGGGAGGCCTCAGAAATCACCGAGTGAGGATATCCTCAACTTGCTTCCAGGCCACTCGGATTTCTAACATCTCCTGTGGACAGTACCCTGGTCTGGTCTTGCTATCATCAGTAAAGGTAAAGGAGACTACAACTGTGTGTCTGTCTGTTACTCTGTGCTCTCAGTCCTGCACCCCATCAGCCTACCATTGACATAGACTTTACCAGTTGCCATGGGGAACCGCTCCACCTGTGGGGAGCGATATCACCATAGCTGCACTCTCATCATCCCCAGAGGTCCTGCACCGCAGCGTCGGCCCTAATAGCTGAATACCACAGGTAGCGTCACAACCACCATTCCAGAACTTTTTAAGTTGATACCCAGGGTTACTGAGCTTGGTCTTGACCCCTGTGACTACTCACAAGTACCCAAAAGCCCGGTTCCGACTATCCTACGGCCCTGGTGTGCGTCATTTACCTAAACTAAAGGCTTTTTTTCCAAGTGGTTAGCATTAGAGGACCAGAAACTCACAGGCATGGCAGTCTGACACACCAGCTGCTGTGATTGACACCTCAGTCAGTGGATAATCTCTATTGAGAGCCATGAGCAGCTATCTCAGCTCTGCTCTGTCCCTGAAAAGAAATTCTTTGATTGTCTTAGAATGGTAAAGTCAGTAATCTATGTCATACCTCGGATTCAGAATCTCCGTGCATACATTATGTTGCTGTCAGATGAAGTAGTAACTATCTGCTGACAGATTCCCTTTAAAATTGTCTAGTTATCTTTCATGGACAAAAATGTGAAATTGCCAAAATTGCCAAATATCCAAAATTAAGTATTTGTAACTGTTTTATTTCACTAAGGCCCCCTTCACACCATGGCTGGATCAGGTCCAGGACTGTCTAAACCGGACAGCCACGGACCCGATTTTGAAACATATTGGCCCTCCAGTCCGGTTTGCAGCCGGATGCAGCCGAGCGCAGCTGCTGAAATTGCAAGATCGCGGCTAGCAGGAAGCTAGCCGTGGTCTTAAAATCTCTACAAGGGACAGCTCATGGTGCTGACGTTTAGCAGCAAAGGCTGCCGGATCCTCCCGGACAGCACAAAACCGGATGGCAAAACACTGAATACTAGGAATACTATGGGGCCGAAACCGGATCCGGGACTGTTCAGTTCACACCTAACAGTCCCGGATCCTGAAAAACGTGGTGTGAAGGGGCCTAAATCAATGCTGTCATAATAATTCATATATAGTGTAGAAAGGAATGTGCAAATCCAGACAATGGGTCAATGCCTTACGTCCTTTTCACATCAGCGTTTTTCGCTGTGTGCGGCAGATGCGGCAGATTTACCGCATCTGCCGCCTAACGACCGCACTTGCAGCAAGCCCCGTGCATTGTCTATGGGGCTTGCGGCAGGTGCGGCAAGTGCGGTATAGCCGTGGTTCCGGCATTTGCGGCAGTTGCAGCCACGAAAACAATTACAGTCAACAGCTATTTTTGTTGAGGTCGCAAGTGCAGAAACCGCAGCTATACCGCATTTGCCGCACCTGCCGCAAGCCCCATAGACAATGCACGGGGCTTGCCGCAAGTGTGCTGCAAGTGCAGTTGTTAGGCAGCAGATGCGGTAAATCTGCCGCATCTGCCGCAATCAGTGAAAAACGCTGATGTAAAAGAGGCCTTATTCATGTTAATGTCCTTCCTCCTCAATATAAATAGACAAATCCAGAAATGGCTATTTATGTCCCTAAATATACTGGGAAACTTCTATTAAGAGGCATTTATATCAGACTAAGAATAAATGGGTTGTTATTTTCATTATATAGATACCCAAGGCATCACTTAATGCAAAATTGGGATATTACCTTCTAATAACTGCCTCTAGGGTAAATGACTCTGCAGGAGAATAATCATTTCAAATTACAGTGCAGAATACCCTAGGAAAGTGCATGGACTGTCGCTGCTCGCTACACTGAATATTACTAAATCTATTAGTCCTTTATTTATTCTATTGCAATAAATAGAGGGTTCAGTTTAGTTACAATGTGCCAGTTGAGAACATTGATTTAATAGTACAACTAAGGCTAGGTTAACGCCTTCGTAGCATTCATTTTCCTAGAAACAGGTCAGTTTGATTACAGAAATGCCAAACTTGTACAGTTTTTTTTTTATATTTTAGTAATGAAAAAAATCTGAATTTTATTAAAAAGTATATATATATATTTTTTTTTTCATTGATAGAGTTTTGTGAGTACTTGTTTTTTTTCCGTGTTGATAAGATGTTTCCGTTGTTTACACCCTGATGAGTATATGAGATTTTGATCTCTTTTTATTGCATTATCATCTTCAGCTGGGAATACTACTACATAAGGATCAGTAGATGTGATATGTTAGGCCGGCTTCACACCACGGTGAAATCTGATCCGGGGTTGTCAGTGATGAACCTGACTGGATTTCAGCCCCATAGTATGCTATGGGGCCGGATGGAGCCGGATGGCAGCTATCTGCCATCTGGCTTCCATCTGTCTGGAAGAATCCAGGAGGATTCAGATTTTTCTCCCGGACACAAAAATGCTGCATGCAGCGTTTTTGTGTCCGGGGGAAAAAAGCTGATCTTCCCGGATGCTCCCGGATCCTCCCGGTCTGGTGTGATCCGGGGCCCTCTAACATAGGGGTCTATGGCGCCAGATCGTACCAGAGCCACATCCAGGAGCCGGACGCAATGTGCTGAAGCTCCTGATATATTAGTACCGTATATACTCGTGTATAAGCCGACCCGTGTATAAGCCGACCCCCCTACTTTTGCCCCCAAAACCTGGGAAAATTTATTGACTCGTGTATAAGCCGAGGGTGGACCCCAGCACAGGTATACAGCCCCCAGCAGTGTGGTATACAGCAGCCTCCCCAGTGGTATATACAGGCCCCAGCAGTGTTACAGCAGCAGCCCCAGTGGTATATACAGCAGCAGCCCCAGTGGTAGTATACAGCAGCCCCAGAGGTATATACAGCAGCCCCAGTGGTAGTATACAGCAGCAGCCCCAGTGGTAGTATACAGCAGCAGCCCCAGTGGTAGTATACACGCAGCCCCAGTAGTATATACAGCCCCAGTGGTAGTATATAGCCCCAGTGGTAGTATATATACAGCCCCAGTGGTAGTATATAGCCCCAGTGGTAGTATATAGCCCCAGTAGTAGTATACAGCCCCAGTGGTAGTATATAGCCCCAGTGGTAGTATATATACAGCCCCAGTGGTAGTATACAGCCCCAGTGGTAGTATATAGCCCCAGTGGTAGTATACAGCCCCAGTGGTAGTATATAGCCCCAGTGGTAGTATACATACAGCCCCAGTGGTAGTATATAGCCCCAGTGGTAGTATATAGCCCCAGTAGTAGTATACAGCCCCAGTGGTAGTATATAGCCCCAGTGGTAGTATACATACAGCCCCAGTGGTAGTATATAGCCCCAATGGTAGTATATAGCCCCAGTAGTAGTATACAGCCCCAGTGGTAGTATATAGCCCCAGTGGTAGTATATAGCCCCAGCGGTAGTATATAGCCCCAGTAGTAGTATACAGCCCCAGTGGTAGTATATAGCCCCAGTGGTAGTATATATACAGCCCCAGTGGTAGTATATAGCCCCAGTGGTAGTATATAGCCCCAGTGGTAGTATATAGCCCCAGTGGTAGTATACAGGGCCCCAGCAGGGCCCCCCTCATAATTTGGCGCCCCCACCTCAGTTTCTGGGCCCCCCCGCATGCAGCGCTGCACATATACATTACGTGTCTAGCAGCTGTTACCCTCCGGTGGCAGATCGCGGCTCCCGGCTCCGGGCTCCATCTTCCTCGCTGTCTTCCTGCTTTGTGACCGGCGCGATGACGTCATCGCGCCGGTCACATGACAACCAGGAAGACAGAGAGGAAGATGGAGCCCGGAGCCGGGAGCCGCGATCTGCCACCGGAGGGTAACAGCTGCTAGACACGTAATGTATATGTGCAGCGCTGCATGCGGGGGGGCCCAGAAACTGAGGTGGGGGCGCCAAACTTTGAGGGGGGCCGTATGACTCGCGTATAAGCCGAGGGGGGGACTTTTCAGCCCAATTTTTGGGCTGAAAAACTCGGCTTATACGCGAGTATATACGGTAATGCAATTACATGGTAAACTTACAGGTGTAGAAATCTAGAGATAACTACAGCATAGATCGTTATTTCATATTGTAAGTTACCAACTACAAGGCTATTACATATTACAAATAGTATATTCTAAGAGAGAAGGTATAATCCTCCAATCACATAACAGTAGGGGGATCCCATAAAGATTTCATTCATGTAATACATAAACATATACCTCCTTTCCCAATGAATTATTCATGCATTATGTATAGCCATCGTATTGCAAGTGCACTCAATATACATTATACAAAGGAGCAAATACCATAAAAGAGACATAGGGTGCAGGATCAATGAAAGTATAACAAATCAGATCTATAGTTCAGACCCTGTGGAATCCGTGCATCAAGCCGCAGGATCCATAATTTTTCCAGGTTATGTAGTGCTTTCGCCCAGTTACCCCCCCTATATGGACGGGGTATCCTCTCTATGCCTCTGATCTTTAAAGTTTTAAGGTCCCCTGCATGGAAATCCCTAAAATGACGCGATAAACCTGACAGGCCCGTTCTGTTGGCTTTTCAATTGGGATTTGCCCCTGTAATGTGCTCTGACATCCTTACCATAAGGGATCTGATAGTGCAACTTATATAATATTTATTACAGCTACTACACGTAGCCATATATACGTCATAAAAAAGGCAAAGAAAGTCCAGCGGCACTCACCAAAAGCGATTTTCTTCTTTTATTAACGGTTCCAAGCAAGCTCCACGGATAGTGCCCGGTTTCTTTTTCTGGATGGTTTTTGTAGCCATATATACTACGTGGGACGTGTTACAGTTGATATAGGTAGATATTCTATATTGCTTCCCAGTTCGATTATTGCAAAAGGTTTCATCCATATCCACGTATTTACACATAGTGCACCTATTTTCACCACATTTAAACATCCCCCTATAATTCAACCAAGTCTTCCTTTGGGTTTTTTTTTCCAGATAAATACTAGGAGACAAGTAACTCCCCAAGTCATTTCCCTTTCCTAGGGACCACCCTACATCCTGAATCTAAAATAGTTGATAATTTACTATCTTGATATAATATAGGGAGATTCTTCAGAAAAATATGTTTTATGTCATAGTACTGGTTGCTAAAGGGTGTTGAGAAAGTCAGTATTATTGATCCCGGAGGGTCTTCTCGTTCTTTCTGTGCCAGGAGGGATTCCCTACTCTTTGATTCTGCAATATTTACTGCTCTATCTAACATCCATTTTTTGTATCCTCTTCATCGTAACCTTTTAGTCATGACAACAGCTTCATTCTTAAAATCCACATATGTGGTGCAGTTGCGTCTTGCTCTTATTAATTCCCCTACCGGCAGATTTTTAATCACATGCTTAGGATGGTTACTTTCTGCTCTAAGGACCGAGTTCCCACTAATGGGTTTGCGATACAATCTAGATGTAATTTTTCCTGTTCTTATGTGGCACCCTGGCACCTGTTGGGCACCACAGAAAATCCTTAGGGCATGAATGGAGTTAACAGCAAAGCAACACTCACCAAAACACCAAACAACACAACAACACCTTAGAACACCTGGTTTCACCCCGAGCCTCTAGGGGGAGCTCCACTGGTCACTTTGAGCCAGTTCCCCCTATAAATAGAGTCTTGGAGGGAGAAACACCAGAGTGTGTGCAGTCGCTACAAGAGCTGCCAGCCTGTGTGGAACCTCCATCCTATGAGGGACACACTAGGCCCAATCAGCCAGCTAGCAAGTGAGGAAATCCCTGCAACTGGGATAAGAGGAAGAAGGATAAGCACCTCTCAGGGGCACCAGAGTAATCATAACTCTCTCCCTTAATAACCGGTTACTGGAACCGAAGCTGTGGAGGCTACATAGCCACTGCAGAGAACCAGCATACTACACAGGGAGTCTAGCCCCCTGTTCACCTGTCGCACCTACCAACGAGAGCCCAGGGAAGAAGGTAGAATTATCATCACCCTTTTACAGTGCCCTCAGTGCTGACAACCAGGTGAAATCCGTTCTATTGAACACACTGCCCGGTCCGGCTGGATTCCACATCCACCCGACCTTAGCACCAGAAGTATAGAGAGAAGGAAGCCTACACAACTGCTTGCTGTGAATCTCCAGGATTGCTAAACTTCACGAACCCGGTCTGGCGTACCTGAAAACCACCAGTAAAGGTACTAAAAAGACTTTGGCGTGTCTGTGTCTAACTCCTGGGCCTAACAGCAGCCTTACCGCAGCTGCCTCACAACATCTTGCACAGCTCCCGGCTCCGGGGGCTCCCGCTCATCCTGTGGGGAGCGTACCATCCTGCTGCCTAACATCCCCCGGAGACCTAGCAGCGCTGGTAAAGTTACCAGAACACCCGCAGGTGGCATCACGAAGACAAACTACCCCTACTGTTCCGCCATTCCCCCTTTTGATCTGGACCACCGGGCCTACACCACCGCAGGCACGGTTCCGTGACTGGAGGAGAATCAACGCCCGCTCCGTGTACCCCCCGGCTACGGTGAGTCACTTACATTGCCCACTAAATACACATCCAGAAATGGAGTTTCAGTTCCTTGTACCTCCATTGTAAATCGTAGATTGAAATCATTCGTATGAAAATATTCCAACATTTGGGCGGGCGATGGTGAGGGAGATATCCTGGACGGTACCCCCCAAATAAAGATCAGGTCGTCCAGGTACCTCCCACACCACTGTATGCAATCCTTAAAGGGACAGTCCTCAGAATAGATAAAGCTCTCCTCCCATTTTCGCATATATAATATTGCTAGTGAAGGGGAAAATTTTGAGCCCATAGGGCAACCACACAGCTGTAAATAAAAGCTTTCATTAAACGTAAAATAGTTACTTCTCAAGAGAAATTCTACAGACATGAGAAGGAACTCCTTATGGTTGTCAGTAAATACATCCGTCTCTTTCAGGGTTTCTTGTAATACCCATATAGCTTTCCCATGGGGGATAGTAGAATACAGCTGCACTACATCACAAGTTAACCAGTTGAAATCCTCCTGCCATGTCATTCCATCTACAGCCTGCATCAAATGTTTGGTATCCTTTATTAAGCCTGGAGTGCCCTCCACCAAGACCCTCAATTTTGAGTCCACCCACCCCGAAAGTCTCTCATGAAGGGATCCAATCCCTGCCACGATCGGCCTCAAAGGTGGGGGGAACACAGCCTTGTGGGTCTTGGGGAGGGCATGGAAGACTGGAACAACTGGTTTGTCCACATATAAGAAATCCCTAGTTTTCTGATCTATTGCACCAAGTGCTACCCCCTCCCCCAACAATCTATCCAAATCCATTGATAAATCCTTAGTAGGATCTGATAAAAGGGGCCGGTAGGTGGTTTTGTCAAAAAGGATTTCTTCTATCTGTTTTTTATATAAGCCAGAATCCATTACTACCACCGTACCCCCCTTATCAGATGGCCTCACTACAATATTGTCATTAGATTTGATGGAGAAAAGGGCTTGTTGTTCATCCCTAGATAAATTGCTCCTTGTAGAAGTTTTATTCTCCAGGAGACTATTCAGGTCTCTTTCCATAGTGACCTGGAAAATCTCCATAGCAGACGCTCGTGATGCGATAGGATAGTACATGGGGTTAGACACTGTAAATTTAGATACCTCGATTTTATTTTTAACCCTTCTACAATCCTCCACCTCCACATTCTTATTCAAATGATATAATTCCCTTGTTGACAAAATTTCCCTCAGATTCAATTGTAAAGGAAAACAATCCACCACATTATTACTATTTGTAATCTCACCAATAGCAGACAAATTTACATCACTGTTCACACTAGTGTCCAAGAAATGTCTTCTCATTGTCAGATTTCTGGTGAAATGATTAACATCCTTAAGGGTACCGTCACACGGGCGGACGGTTGCGGCGATGTTGCCGGCGATGCGCGGGAGCTCGCATCCCTGGCAACATCGCCGGGGAGATGTCAGACGGAGCAACTTACCGGCGATGTCGCCGGCTAGTTGCCGCGGCTATCGCTCGCTGGGTTGCCCAGCAACCCAGCGAGCGGTAACACACAATGTTGGAGATAGGCTGTGTCGCCCGCAACATTGCAGGTTGCCGCGTTACACAGGGCGATCAGGCAGGATCGCCTCAGCAACATCGCCAGGTTTCCCAACATTGTTGGGAAACCTGGCGATGTTGCTCAGGCGATTCATCGCCTGATTATCGTCCTGTCACATGCGGCAATTCGCCGGCGATGTCGCCACAATTAGGCCACGCCCCTGTGTTCCCGGCAACATCGCCGGCGATATCTCCCCGTGTGACGGTACCCTAAGGGTCTGAAAGAAATCAGCGTCCTTATTTGGTACAAAGTTCAGTCCTTTTTTCAAAAGACATATCTGCGGCTCTGATAATATATTGGCAGATAAATTCATCACCGCAAAATTGTTAAAGTCACTTACTTTTTCTGTTTCTTCCTGTACCCCCGATTTTCTCCTTGACCGCCTCCTTTTCTTTTTCCCCCGTTTTTTGGATCTGAAGCATATCTGGTATTATAGCCCGCATGAGGTTCCTCCGGGCTATGATCCTGGCCCATGTCCAAAGAGCCCTCAGAGCTCCCAGAGGAAGCGGGGGAGGAGAAACTCACATTCCTCTTACCTGATTGCTGTGGAGGATTCCTCAAAATAGGTTTAGGGGCTGGAGTCTTGGGTGTTTTTGGAGTTCCCGGGGTGTAAAGCGAATGCGGTGAACGCGGTTTTTTAGGTGTAAACTGCTTCCAGGCATAAACCGTATCATTTTCATAGTCATTTAGATCCTGTTTGAACTTTGATTTCTTCATTTCAATAATGGTCTTTTCTAGTTCATCTATTTTCTTATGCATCTTATTATATAAGACCTCATATGTGTCCAATGATATAAATTTATCCGCTTCATCTTGTAAGGTTTTTACCGATACTTCTAAGGAGTCCAATTTTGCCTCCTCCTCAGAAATAATCAAGGTAATCAGTCTCAGTGAACATTCTGTGAGGATATTATTCCACTTACAAGTAAATTCCTCGTTGAAAGTGGTGGTGGCCATTTTCTTGATACGGAGACCTCTAGGGATCACCTTTTTGGATAGATATTTTTCCAAAGTTGCATGGTCCCACCATACTTTCAGATGTTGAATTAAGACTTTTTCCAAAGCATGGAAAGCCTTATTAATGTCAGGAGAATCGCCACACGAAGCGTTTTCCCCGGAGAAAATAGCTTCCAGTTTCTTTGCTCGCAGGTTCCGACAGATAGATAAATAATTCACAGGTCAACAAAAAAAATTTTTTTTTCTGGTGCCCAAAATATTTTAATGAATTTGGGGTATTTTTGGGGTGCTGATTCTGAATATGCTATCAGTTTTGCCAGATTGGCTCAAGTTTTTGAGATTTTTGGTATCTTATTTATAGCACTTGTTGGTAAATGCGACGCATCATCTCATTAATTTCTTTGGATTAGTACTTGAACTGAGCAGTTCTCAATATAGTTTTGTGTTAATTAGTGTTCTAAAAGTTTGTTCATAGCTTGGTTTTTGGCACTAACTTTATGTTGTTGTCTGTTGTCCAGTGAAAAGCATGAACTCATCAAGAAGAAGTTGTCTTAACGATCCAGACTCATTCTGTTACATTTGTGGTGAATATACACTGACAAAACATAGAAGAAACATAACAGACTTCGTTAAAAAAGTAGCAAAAAACGTCTTTTTTGTTACACATTTTACGAAAAATCTCAAAAACTTGAGCCAATCTGGCAAAACTGATGACATATTCAGAATCAGCACCCCAAAGTTACCCTAAATTCAATGAAATATCTTTGGCACCAAAAATGCTGTTGACCAGCTTTGTGGAGTCCATGGTCAGACTTCGCTAACCTAATAAAGGAATTATATCCAGGTGCGGGAAAAGGTGGGAGCTTCCACCAAAGGTTTGAAAAATCAAAAGAAGGATTAGCTCCAACCACCTAATATTCCCAGGACTCCCAGGTAAACCGGAAGGTGGCTTGGCAACCACCAGTAGCAATAGAATAAAGGTGTAGAATCCGGTGCCACAAAATTCCTTTTTATTTTCAAAAAAATTTAAAAATCACACATGTAATCGTCAGTACAATGGCAATGCAGACAACAGAAATATATACAATTTAAAAGCAAAAAACACTCCCCTCTCGCATGTGTGACAAATATACATCAATTATTTCTATCCAATCACATGCAACATGCATTGCGACTGGGACTTTGAGTCGGAGACACTTTGAGCCATGGATAAGCTATAGGAGGTTTTCCATTGATCATGATCTTGTTGTGGACTGATTACTCTGGCTGATCATTGTAACCGTATGCCTATGCACATGCAACATGTCCATTGTTGATAGATGTTACTTTGATTAAACCTGCTGACCACTCCATACTAATTGTGCCCCTGTGGTGATAGTCTTTGATGGTGTGAAACTCACGTCAATTGCCACTATTTTGTTATGTCTATTCTATTTTTATTAATATATTTTTCTAATAAAGTTGTTTTTTACTAGTACCTTTAATTACTCTGTTTTTTTGTGGGTAGTGACTCCACTCTCTTGTAGAATTTAAAAAAATGCAAATGAGGAATTTTCTTTTTGAATGTTATGTATTGTTTGAATTATTTTATATTTTGATAGAACAGACATGATGATACTATATATGTTTTTATTTTTTACTAGCTGTAGAGCCTGGCGTTGGTCAGCGTAATACTCATATATGGTAATATCGCCCATATATGGTTATGTATGTGTGTGTATGTGTGGAGCCCACTGGGACAGGGTACTCGGTACCGGACCAGGGTACTGCTGGGGATATCACGGCGGTCTGGGACCAGACCGTGTCCAAGGTTCCGCAATAAATGGGGGATATTTACTGGGGAGTTTGTTGTGACACCACCCACGGGTTGTGGTCAGTGTGGGGACCACCGCTGCTGCAGAACCTCCGGGGATGATGTTTGGCAGCTGGAGATGTATTAGCTCTCCGCAGGTAGAGCTTGATTCCCCAGGGCAGTGGTAGTAATAGTCTATAGATAGTGCTATGGATGTTGCAGGATAGGGATGATAGTGGAGGCGATGGCAGTTTATGAGGGCACGCAGAGTTTGAGCACAAGGATCACACACACGGTATTGAAGTTTTCCACGGCTTTACTGGAGTTGTTGTTCAGCAAGTACTGTTCACGGAGTCTGTACCGGGGCTGGGTTGCTCCCACCCTGTCTGGGTCCTCAGCTTCCTACTCCTGCTCCTTGTGTGTGGCCCTGCAGCTGCTTTAGCTGAGCTGCTGGCCCTGTTTCTCATCACAGATACCCCCTTTGCTAGGCAACTTGAGTCTTTCAGTGTGCTTCTGACCCTGCCGTGTTGCTTCGCTGAGGTACAGTGTAGATATACAACCTCCACTATCCCTGTGTTTTCTCTGCTGCGTGTTTCAGTCACAGATTCAGATCCGGTATCCAGCTTCTGCGCTCCTCTGGGGCGAGTTATGAGGTAACTCAGTCTCCCAGATGTGTTCCTCTGTTTCTTGTACTCCTCTCCTCAGACCCTGGCTTCAGGCCTGAAAGTAGTCAGTCGTCCCTGTCAGGAACTCAGCACTGCTCCCATTTACACGTCCTCCTTCTAGTGCTCCCTGCACTAAACTGAACTGTCAACTGTCAACTAACTACTTCCTCCTCAGACCAGAATATATCAGCGATCTGCTTGAGCTCCCCCTTCTGGCCTAGAGGTGCTAGTGCAGTGTCAGGTGTTGTTTTGGGAGTTAACCCTTGGATGTTACTGTGGCACATTAACCCCTAGGGTGCCACATATGTATCATAGCCCTGTCCCCAGTAGCCCTACCCCATCATAGCTCTGCCCCTATGCATAGCCCCACTCCCTGGTGGTAGGTCCACTCCTTTCATAGCACTGCCCCTTCATAGCTTGACCTCTACACATATTTGCGGGGCTATGTGGAGGAGGCGGGGATATGTGGAGATGCAGGATGTGAAGTAGTGTGACTATGGGAAGTGGGCATGCCTATGTTGAGTGTGTGGGGTTTGTGGAGATGCAGCTTGTGAAGTGGACATGGCTATGTGGAGTGAGCATAGCTATGTGGAGTGGGCAGGGCTTGTGGTAAAAGCAGTCTTTGAAGTGGGGAGGGCTATGTGGAGTGGATGGGGCTTGGATACATACACACACAAACTCAGCTTTATATTTTGGATTTGTTTATTATTGAAAAAGGGTGAAATGGACTAACATGTAATTGATGGGATTAGGTCCCCAACTGCCAAGGTAAACTATGGGCACCAAGTTTCACAAACTGTCAAGTGAGAGTTGGTGCACAAGCACACTAGCAATCATGCCATTGAAATACCACTAGAAGGTAAACAAACTGTAAGCGGTCTAATTGGAGGCGCTCAGGCACAAAAACAGCAGGCACTGGCATGGTTTTTCAACAGACCTTTATTCAGACTCCCCTCCTACTCCACAACATGTTTCGATAGATTCTCTATCTTCCTCAGGCACCTGAGGATGATAGAGAATCCATCAAAACATGTTGTGGAGTAGGAGGGGAGCCTGAATAAAGGTCTGTTGAAAAACCATGCCAGTGCCTGCTGCCTTTGTGCCTGAGCACATCCAATTATACCGCTTACAGTTTGTTTACCTTCTAATATAAATCCCTCTATGAGGGTAAAGCGGCGGGGAGCAGCTAGGCGCAGAGTGCAGCTTAACGTGAGGACCTGGCATCGCCTAACAACAGGATCTTTAACTGAAGGACATGCGGTGACGTGACCGGATGCTCTGAGCCCCCGAAGCACGCGGTGTGCGGATGAGCTGGAGCCTGTGAAGGGCGCCTTATCAAATGTATTACCGGGTTGTGCGGGGACAGCACAACCCAATAAGATGAGTGGCCACCTATTAGTACGCCACCCTAAATAAAGCCCCCCTTGTAACCGCACTATTGCGCCCTTTCTCTCTCTCTTTTCTCTTGCATTGAAATACCACTGACAGACACTTGGTCAGATCGTTGACTTTCTTGAGGAAGATGTAGGGATATGCTTTAAAATGTGTAGAATAAATTACTATTGTGCTAGTATTGTCTATGGATCTGTATCATTTAGCAGCAGCGTGGATCTAATATCCACTAATCTCCTCTGGTTCCTGTGTTTGACTGTCAGGTAGTGACAGTGGCCTTTAACCCTAGAATGCGTGTCCGGGGCTTTTTAGGCCCCCATGCTTTTATTTGCAAGATTACTTTAGTCAGAATTTTGAAACTCTAGGTATTCCTCAAGTATGTTGTTGTTGGTAATATCCAGTTGTTCATATAATTTTTTTGATAGGCATTTTGGTGTAACAATGCTTTTTTTGGGGAAAACCACATCTGTATGGAACAGTGGCCTTTTTGGCCCCTGCTATTTTTATCATGTGCTCAGCAGTGTTTGTGTCTCAAGTTACTTTATTTGTAGTCAGGTTGCTGGTGGAGGGGCCTCATGCTATGTGAAGATGTCATGTGAGGATGTTCAGTTATATCTGGAACATATTTATCAAAAATTGCACCAAACTTTACAATCCTAGTACTGATGTTAGGCTGGGTTCACACTGGCGTTCCCTCTGCAGCGTTCTGCGGAGGGGAAGCACCATGTATGCGCAGTCAGCACAAGCACCTATTTTTATAATGGGAGCGCACGGTGCTGCGCTTGACTGCGCATGACCGTGCGCTCCCATTCACTCCCATATGTGATTTGTACGCAGGCGGACGTCTGCGCACAAATCACCCAGTCTCGTCCGCACCAGGAATGCAACATGTCGCGTCCCTGGTGCGGAGGAGAGTGTGTGATTTGTGTGCAGGCGTCTGCCTGCGTACAAATCACATATGGGAGTGAATGGGAGCGCACGGTCATGCGCAGTCAAGCGCAGCACCGTGCGCTCCCATTATAAAGATAGGTGCTTGTGCTGGCTGTGCACACATGGCACTTCCCCTCCACAGAACGCTGCGGAGGGGAACGCCAGTGTGAACCCAGCCTTACAGTAGATGAGCAACTTGAACCCTTCAAATGACGTTGCAGGCTCATACGATACATGCCTGGTAAACCAGACAAGCATGGAATAAAAATCATCTGGATGTGTGATTCTGCAAATTATTATTGCATAAATGGTCTCATCTAGGGTCTGAGATTGTAAAAAGACTTGATGTACCAATATACAATTCAGCTAGAAACATTACCATTGGACAATTATTTTACCAATGTTGCACTGTGCAATTTTCTGCTTGATAAAGCTGTTACACTTGTTGGTACTATAAAGCCAAACCGACAAGAAATTCCTCAAGCAATGAAACACAATCCACAGTGAGCACTTTATGAGAGTGTCTTTGGTTTCAACAACAAAGCGACACTGGTATCTTACAAAGCGAAGAAGGAGAAATCTGTTATGTCACTCAGTACCATGCATCATGATTGCAGTATTGACACCAATGACAGGAAATTGAAACCAGAAATCATCTTGTATTACAATAAAACTAAAGGAGGTGTAGACAAAATGGATGAAATGGTGGGAGAATATTCATGCAAGAGGCAAACAAGACGTTGGCCTGTATTCATTTTTTCAAATATGCTTGATGTAGCAGCCCTGAATTCATTATTTACACAGAAACTCATCCAGAATTCCATGCAAAGAGGAAGGACAGGAGACGTCTATTCTAGAAGGACCTTTGCCATGAACTTGTAATGGCTCACATGATGGAGCGAAGCAACATGAAATGCTTGCCAAAGCAAACTAAAGAAGCAATTTTGAAATAAACTTGTAAAAGTTATTTATGTGAGTTTCTTCATATGATTTGCACGGGGCCTTTTAGTAAAAGTGTAGCTTTATGACGTCATGCATTCTAGGGTTAAAGAGCACCTGTCACCAGGTATAATGCGTTCAGTTTTTTATCTTATTTTAATAACATTGCTTCAATGATTAATCTGGATTTGTTTGTTTTTTAAATCCACCATACAGCACCAGACATATGAGCATTTAATTTAGTGTAAAGTTTCATGGTCTTTACAAGGAGTCATGACTCACAAGATCCTCAGGGGCGTGTCTTTAGGGCTCTGGATTATTATATTGTGAGCCACGCCCCTGGCAAAGTTAATAAGTATTAGCTCTAAATACTAAGGCTCATATCTCTGGAACTGTATGACGGATTTTAAAACTACAAAAAATGGCATAATGAAGAGAATATTGTCCACTCTGTGACCTGGTGTCAGGTCTGTTTTAAATAGTTGAATAGCAGTGATTGGAATTAGCTTCAACTGCTTCTGCACCAAGCAGATGCTGGCTGTAATCCTACGTAGATGTGCGCCCTGACTGTCACTGCATGTGACCCGCCCAGGCCGGGGTACTCAGAGCTCAGGCACAGTGTCAGGGGAACACTATCACGGGTGGCTGCACTTGAGTCCGTGGCTCTGGGGGTCAGTGACTTCTAAAATACAGTTTTTGTTAGAATAGTTTGTGACGCCACCTGTAGTATCTGGTGAGGGATCACCAGCGCCACCACAGTCCTCCAGAGGGCGTGGGAATTGCGGCAAGGATGGTGTTGCTTCCTACAGGTGAAGCTGGGCCTCTGGGGCAGCATTAGCTGGAATGAACATTCAATGATAGCCATACAGAGACACAAAGGCAGTTTCACTCTTTGTGGGTACTTTACTGGAAACAAGCATCCAACGAATACATAGTCAACAGTTCAGCAATGATGTAATTCACAGGTAACCTTTCGGGTGGCTGTAAGCGGATGCAAGGTGGAGTGGAGGTACCCGTGGTATGCCTTAGTTAACGAACCCGTGTCCTGTTAGCACTGCCTCGGATAAGTCTCTTCCCAGTCCCGCTGAGGTAGTAATGGAGTTCCTCTCTCTCTCTCTCTCTCTCTCTCTCGCTCGCTTTGCTACTTGGACCCGATCTCTATGGAGTACCGGGTGGACTGCTCCGTGAGTGGCAGGGTGCTGTGGCTGGTAAACAGGCCGCAGCAACCGGTTGAGGGCTACGGAGGTGGACTCCGGCAGTTTCCTCGGATCCGGCTTTCCGTGGTGTACTGGGGAAGCTCCCGGACCATGGTCACTCCGCGCTGGGGTTCCCCCTTTCTCTCTCGGGCCCAGACTCACGCGTCAGGCAGCCTCTCTCAATGTCCTCTCAGGACCCCCTTTTATCTTCCCTCAGGTCTCGACTGCAACTTGCCTGTTCTGGCCTTCCGACTTCCCTAACCCTACCCATAGGGTACCACCCCGGCTTGAGTGTGGGAGTGCTGGAATTGGGCCCCTCCTACAAACCCTGCATCCACTTACAGTTGGGATTATTACACCACTTTTATGGGTGTAATACTCTGGTGTGACGCCTGACCAATGGGGGCGCCACATGTGCAAAGGAGTTAAACTCTGTTAGGAATATATATATACTGTACAAAATCCAAACGGAATTTGTGCTATTTTATCCAGTAAATTAAAAATTATTTTTTAAGTGTAAAAGTGCTGTGCATTTGTATTACTGTCTTTGAAACAACTGTATTGTTTACTAAAAAATTTTAAAATGTTACTAGATTAGAGTCCCAGACCCATTTCCACTTACGCCTTCCTGCAAATCATGGAGTGCTCTCCAATGTATCGGACATTCCTTACCAGATATACAAGAAAATTACGACAGCGTACCTGGAGGTCAAGACAACGTCTCGCTTTATATATTTTTTTTTAATCCTTATCAAAACCTTATAATCCAAATAGCATATTATAAATTAGTACTACCATTACTGAAAAGATACAAAATTTGAGTCGAAAAGTACTGGTTAGAAGAAGACACTGTGGTCAAAGCATCATACATTATATAGATCAGTAGTGTAGCTAGCGGGGGGGCAGGGGGGGCGATCGCCCCGGGCCCCACCGGCTTGAGGGGCCCATAGGCCGCCCCCAGGGGGGCCCCGCACTCGCTGGGAGGGCCCCGCACTCCCTGGGGGGGCCCCGTGCTGGCAGCCGGCAGCCGCGCGGCCGGAGAGGAGGGAGGACGGGACTTCCTGCTGTGCAGATCTGCCCGCCCCTCCTCCCCCTCCTACAGCAGACGAAGGAAGGAAGTCTCGCGAGGGACGGAATGCGCCCAAACAAACCGGTCTGCGCCCTCTGATAATGCAGTCGGTGGCATTTCCTGACGTCAGCCGGAGGTGGGTGGGGGGCAGTGCGGCAGCGTGTAGGCCAAGCAGGGGCCTCTATTAGATTGCGACCCCGGAAATCTGAGGCGCCGACGCGGATGTACCGTACAAGCGGCGCCACGCCGGAAAAAATGCAGACACATCTGGGGCCATTGAATCAGAGGCCTAGGGACCGTGGATGACAGCATTGTGAGGTAAACATACAAGAGATGGTACCTGACATGGGCACCTCAGGGCCGCGGTGAGTGTCAGCACCCTTCTCCCCCCGGTCCGGTCCACACACCTCTCCACCCCCCCCCCCCCCCGGTCCTCAAATCTCTCCACCAGCACCCCCCCCCGGTCCTCAAATCTCCCCACCAGCACCCCCCACCCCCCATGGGGAGCCCGGGTGGTGATCTCGCCCCGGGGCCCAAAGCTGGCCAGCTACGCCACTGATATAGATGAAAAGTAAAACTCAATCTGTAGCCTAGATAATATTATTCCAACTTCCAAGGACAGTTTAGAAATAAAGAGCTGATAGCCTCGTTCAGATTGCTAATGTAAAGGTTACAGAAGCATTAAAATTGTTATATTTTGTATTTTATTATTTCTCTCTTTGGTTCTAATAAATAGCAATAAACATTCTGCTACTGTGAGCATACATAGAGACCAATAGAGCGACAAGTCAAGGTACGGTACACCAAACAAGTGTGCACAAAGGTCACAATATACAATAAGAGCAATATGGAAAATGTGTATGATTCAGCACAGAATATACAAATACCTACTGAAAGGAATATTCATAGAACTGAGAGTCACAAAGGGATATTACATCTTTATTAAGTATATAAAGAACAATGAAAAAAAACACATAAGACATGGGTCTTATGACAAATGACAACACACACATACACCGCAAAAGGGAAAAAATAGTGATGAATTATTATATTATTAAAAATAAGCAGTCAATAGTATCAGGCAACACAAAATGAGTATGTCAGAAGACGATGTTGATTGGCACAAGCTGCAGAGACAGAAACAGTGGTGAGCAGATCCTTCAAGGCTATCATGAGCGACGGTCAACCATGTAACCAAAGTCAGTCATTAGACCACTTCACACACACAGATATCTGAGTCCAATATCTGAACAGATCTCTGGTTGCAGTGAAATCATGGATACATTGCTCCATTTTGTGGCCGTGTACAAATGGAACCATGGTGGCTCAAGTGGTTAGCTCTGCAGCCTTTGCAGCACTGGGGTCTTGAAGTCCTGGGTTCAATTCCCACCAAGGACACTAAGGACAACATCTGCAAGGAGTTTGTATGTTCTCCCTGTGTTTGCATGGGTTTCCTCTGGGCACTCTGGTTTCCTCCCACATTGTAAAGACATACTGATAGGATGTTTAGATTGTGAGCTCCAAGAGAGACAGCATTGCTCATGTATGTAAAGTGCTATAGAATTAATAGTGCTATATAAATGAATAAATATTATTATTATTATGTATCCATGATTTCACTGCAACCAGAGATCTGTTCAGATATTGGACTCAGATATCTGTGTGTGTGAAGTGGCCTATTCAGTGACAAAGAAATGTGTATAAATAAGATAGAAAGAGGAGGGAAAAGGATAAGGAAGATGAGAGGGGAAGGAAACAAGATAAGAACAAACAGAACATATACATAATAATAAGTAATAATGCAGACATCAAATATAAATAACATGCATAATACAACCATGTATACAATGTGACTACAGGTAAGTACAGTACATCTAGATAAAATAAGAAAAGAGAGTGATGGTGGGTTTACACACACCAATCATTGTATCCAATCTCTGAACCAATCTCTGGTTGCAGTGAAATCATGGACACATAGTTCCATTTTGTGGCTGTGTACAACATGGAGCAATCTGTCCATGATTTCACTGCAACCAGAGATTGGTTCAGAGATTGGATACAATGATTGGTGTGTGTAAACCCACCATGAGAGTGAAAGTGAGAGGAAGGGAAGGGGTGAAAAAAAGATGGGGTGTGGGGAAAGGGGAGGTAGGGAAAAGGAAGAATAAACCAGAGAACAAAATAATAATATAATATTTATTCATTTATATAGCATTATTAGTTCCATAGTGCTTTCTATACATTTGCAACACTGTCCCTTTTGGGGCTCACAATCTAAACATCCTATCAGTATATCTTTCAAGTGTAGGAGGAAACCCATGTAGACACAGGGAGAACATACAAACTCCATGCAGATGTTGTCCTTGGTGGGAATTGAACCCAGCATCTCAGCACCACAAAGTTGCAGTGCTAACCACTGAGCCACATTGCTGCTGTACATGGCATAGAATGTAGCTTCTGAGCAAAAAGAGTTAACAAATGGCCGGAATGTCTTCATATGCAGAGGAAATGCAAACTTAAAGGGAGTCTGACTGCAGATTTTTGCTACCTTATATAACAGCAACATAATGTAGGCAAGGAGATTCTGAATCCAACAATGTATCACATAGATTACTGGGTGCCGCTGTTCTGTCACAATCAAAGCATTGAGTTTTAAGCATGTAGCAGAGCAGAGAGAGCTGCCCCCGCCCACACCAGGCTGTCTATACAGAATGTACATTGACTGTGAGGTGCGAGTCACAGCAAGGGGCTTGTCAGTTTCTGATCCTGCAATGTTAATAACAGGGTTTTGCTTATGCAAGCAATAGCAGGCACACAGATAAGAGAAGTGTGGCGTCTCACCAATCTAGTCGCCACAAAGGAGTAGTGCACTCATTGAACAGGTGTGGTATCCCAGTCCAAGAGGAAATGGGATGGTGAACCTAGGCCCCCACCAAACACACCTGACCCGCCCCAGGGCCGTGGGGTGCCCGGTTCCAGACGTTGATTTACTGGGGAATGTCAGGGGGCCTGTTGCCCAGTCCCGTTGCCCTGGTGGTCACTGGAAAAGGGGAACAGTCAATAAAAATAGTGTTGCGTGACGCCAACTATGGCTCCAGTAAGATTACTGGCGCTGTGGTACAGACCTCCGGGGTGATGGTGAAGCAGCAAGGTGATTTCGCTCCCCGTAGGCAGAGCTGGATCCCTGGGGCAGTCATGTATGATGGGAGTTGTGGAACAGGTCGGCGACTCCTCAGGCACAGGTGAATGAAATACACCACACAGTTTATAACTTGCAACGGGTTTCCTGGCAGTTCTTTAAACACTGTCTTGTCAGGTCTGCCTGGCCTGGGTAGTCGCTGGAAGTTAGGATGCTGCATTTGGGTCCCTCGGTGGAATGCCTACTATTCCTGTCCGGTCCCTTCCTGCGCTCTCTCCTGTCTTCCTCAGCGCCTCTGCGCGCAGAGCCTGAAGCCAGCTCCCTCGGATCCTCTCTGAGTGACTCCTCTCCGAGCTCTCGGGATCCTATATGGTGCTTTTTCCGGGTGTTGGCCTCGACTCCCTGAAGTAGCTCCGGCCTCCAGGTCGGTGGCTTGGGGATAAACACCCATACCGCTCTCAGAGACGGTCCTCTGTTCCGGGACTGAACCCCTCCGGCCAGTAGTCGTACCGCATCCGGATTCGGGTGCACCGCAACACCTGGTGCCCCTAGGGTCCCCTTCAAACCTGACGGCTCCCTACGCCATCTACTCCTCACTCCTCAATGGAGCTCTTCCACTCACTAACTAAAGCTCCTCCCACCCGCACACTTTTCTACCCTGTCACCCCTCCCATGGGACTGGGTCCTCCCTATAGTGGGTCCACCCATGGTCCCCTACCAAGGGTATGTGTGGATGCGTGTAATGAGGGTCCCTTATGCAGCATCCCAATTTCTAAGCCACAGGAATACTACACACTCTTTTGTGGTTGCAGTAACCCTCTGTGGTGTCCCGACCAGTGGGGCGCCACACACCCACACACCTTAGAACCCAGGGAACCATGGGCGAACCCAGGGGAGGCCCCAGTCATAAGGGGGACAAGGAAAGAACAGACGGTCGGAGGACAAGCTGTGAGAATTGAGAAGTAAGTGAGCAGTGAAGGAGTAAAAAGTGTGCAGGCGAAAAAAAGGGAACAGAGAAAACCCCAGGGGCACATGTGGAAAGAGACAAACTGGGCATCCAGGATCGGGACTAAAATAGTCAGATGGAGGGGTTGGCCAAGAACAAGGGAACCGGCCCTAAGTGTGGCATGGATGCTGTAAGCCCGAACCACCAAACCAGAGGCAACGCAGTCTACAGGAGTGTTGGCCGCAACCCGACGCACTCGCTGAGAAGGCAGCCGAACTAGGGTCAGGAGACAGGTACCAGTCGCCCGACAGGACCCTTGGCGGTACAGGTAGCCACAGGAACACCTAGTGCATGGAGGGATTTCCACATCATGTGACTTTACACACACAACACCTTCCACCCCAGGCCGTAGGGGGAGCTCCACTTGCTTTAGGCAAGATCCCCTATAAATACAGGTGCTGGGGGTGGAGTTAGTTAGTCCGTGCAGTATGGAGCAGTACTGTGAAGACAACCTGGTAGCGGAGCCACACTAGGTCTGTACCAGAGGAAGCCTAGCCAGAGTGAGAAACCCAAGAGTGAGGGTCAGAGGCAAAGGCAAGAGCAACAGAGTGGGGGCAGAGGAACCATACCGGTTCACCCTAGGAAGCAAACCAGACATCGTAGTCCAAGTCTACTAAGGAGCACTTAGCCCAGCAGAAAACACCGGTTCACCGAGGAGACTCCAGTCTCTTGGACACCTGTATCAGCAACCAACACAAGAGCCAGGAACCGCAAGGAAAATATAAAGCCAGCGGCAGTCCACAGAAGGTTTTTAATAACCACTATACGGGTGAGAGACACAGAGGAAGCCAGGCCAGGTTTTACACAGGTCAGGGTTCAACATAAGTAAGGGACAAGGAGGCCTTACAAATCATTCGCTGTGGAAATCCTGAAGTGCTTCCCGACCACCTGGAGTGTACCCTGGACAGTGCCTGCTTAACATCAAGTAAAGGTACAGAAAACTACTCCCAGTGTGTGTGTCAGTTCTTACAGCCCTGATCCTGTCTGACACAGAGACTGTAGAGACATCCTGCCTGCAGAGTCACCTCCATGTGCCAAAACCTATTCCCTCATCACTGCCCTGGGGAACCCGATCCACCTATGGAGAGCATCACCATCAGGCTGCCCATCCATCATCCCTGGAGGACTGCAACAGCACTGGTGCCATCACCAGACACCGTAGGTGGCGTCACAAACTATTCAACGAAACCCCTTTATTTTCCAAATTCCTCCTTTTTAAGCAACCACCAGGGCCACAGACCTGGGTATCGACCGCCCATGACAATCCCCCATAAGCAATGCCCGGGATCCGAGTCCCCACGGCCTTGGGGTGGGTCAGCTGCTAGATCGGGGCACTGCATGCGGAGGCGCTGACAGGTGAGGCAAAGAAATAGCGCTGGGAGTGAGAGACCAGCGAACAGAGAGGCACATGAAGGGGTCCTGGGTGAGTTACCCAATTCCTTGTGGACAGGCCAGGCTGGACTTGGTAGAAAGAAGTGTCCAGTGGTCAATTGCAACGGAAGTGAGTAAACAGGGTGCAGAATTTCAACACTGTGTGAGACTGTGTTATTCCCCGCCTGCGGAGCCATCGACTGCCACAGTAGACGAGGTAAACAGGCCCAATGTGAATCCAGCCTGACAAAGCCAACACAACTAAACATATCTGCCCGGGGTTCCTGCTCCACCTACAGGGAGCCACGACATCAAGCTGCCATCCCAACAATCCCGGAGGTCTGATTTGCACCGTCGGTTCCTACTAACTAAAAACCGTAGGTGGCGTCACGAACATTTCCCCTATAAATTTTATTCCCAACCAATACTCCCTAAACCCAGTACACCCTGCCAGAGAGAGAGCACTGACTCCCCCGGGGTGGGCGAGTCAGAAGCACAGTTGAGTTTTGTTTTTAACTCTTACAGCATGCTGTCCTCAGCTTACATACTAAAACACATGCTGACAGAATCCCTTTAAAAGCAAGAGAAAAAAACATAAGAAGTAACACAAGATATGAGCAACTGAGGGGGAAGGTGTGAATAAAGAAGAAATGAAAGATGATCGGAAGAACAGAACATAACTAGCAGCTCACTGAGACCCTGAGGTTGCATTGTTTGTGAAATTCAGATCCATTTCTCTTCACATTGTGGGAGCAAGCATCTAACATTACTCTCATTTATGCCACTTAGGATCTGGTCAATACCTTTTACCCTAAATTCAGAGGGATCACAATGATGATGAATTTTGAAGTGTCTGATAATAGGGCTTATATAGTCAATACTATTCTCACTTTTTGGGGATATATGACGTCTGTAAAATGCACCCTGATGTTAAGTTTTAATAAACTAGTAGTGAGCCCCACATAGATTTCAGAACAAGGACATGTGTCATGGTAAACTACTGCATGAATCGTACATGTAATAGACTGAGCGATTAAAGCTGTTGTCTGGGACTTTAACAGTGATGGTCTATGCCATCAATGTCTGATTAGTGTGAGTGCGACACCCAGCATCCCAATGATCAGCAGTTCCCAGAGTCTTCCAAAACTAATTAGTTGCAGAGGGATGGCTGCAGCCAGGTACTGTACATCCCACTCCTATTGCGGGTAGACATACAGTACCTGGCCATTGGCATTATACAGTAGACAGAGTTATGCTGTGCCGTTCCGCAGCTGCCAATTTCTGGCTGACAACAGCACCAGGATTAGCTGATCAGCAGGTGTGCCGGGTGCCACACTCCCAATGATCAGACAATGACAACCTATGTAAGGATACACCATCAATGTTAAAATCTCGGACAATCCCTTTAAATATTCCTTGCCATTAGGTGAAAGATAGTTTTTGTGCCTCACCCCAGGGTTGTGGGATACACAAAACCTGGCTGTTAAACAGTTCTGGGGAGTCAAAGGGGTCGAGACCCGGCTCTGTGATCCTGGGTTCAACTGTTAAGGGAGTTCTTGGCTTGATAGGGAAGGGGGTGATGAAAGGGAAGGTTAGTCGTGACGTCACCTGTGGACTGTGGCTTTGGATAGCCACCGCTGCTGCAGAACCCCTGGGGATGATGGACGGGCAGCTGGGATGGAGTGGCTCCCCACGGGCGGAGCGGATCCCCGGGGAAGTGGTTGTGGTAAGGGTTTAGGGTGCAGGATGGCAGGTGCAAAGCAACAGACAGATTCACGGTTTGTTGGTTCCTCAGTCCTTTTACTGGTGCAACGGGAATTCCAACAGACGATGTTATACTGAGTCCGTGCACCTGAGAGCAACTCGGGGCTTTCCTCACCCAACAGGTTCTGAGGTTTCCTTACTGTGTCTTGTAGCAGGTCCCTGCTGCTGCTTAAGCTGAGCTGCTGGCCCTCTCTCTTGGTGCCGATATGGCAGGCAACTCAAGACCACCTCAGGTGGCTGTTCCTGGGCTCTTTACACTGCTTTGCTTCCGGGCACAGTGTGGCTGGGGAACTTCGAATTCCCCACCTTCCGGTATTGGCTGCCGGGTCGTTAGGCCCTGCACAGCCTTGTACTCCGGTGTTCATTTCTGTGACGCTTCTCCTCTGTGGTGAGCACGACACTGCTCCGCTCCCCAGGTTTTCCTCCACTTCCTCAGACCCCTGACTTGGGTCCCATGCTAGACTGCGCTGTCCTGGGACGAGCTTAGCACTATTCCACTCCACAGGATGTGTGGCGCCCCTGCGTCCAGGAGGCCACAAAGGGAACTGCAGCCAGGCAGGTAGGACATTGTTGCACAACAACACCCTCACAGCCCACACAACCCACGTGTCAGAGAGGTTACATCCAGCCCTGAGATTAGAAACTATATGAGATCGGAGGGGTGGTGGATTCAGAGGAGTGGGTTGGGCACACCAGAGGTCAGGTGACTGACAGTATATAGTGAGGGGGAGGAGTGAAGGAAGTTAGTAGGCCGGAGTGAGCCGAGCTGTAAAGACCCAGAAGTAGGCCACAGTAGGCTGAGATGTAAAGACTGAAGGACAATCACACTTCTGTGAGTGCAAGGCTAGGAGTGCAGAATCCGTACTGAGCCAGTGTGAGCCAGAGGGGAGAGAAAGCCCGTCCGATGCTGATGCCACCAGGAGTGTGACAGAACAGAGAGGGACGGTGGAACCCGGGCCCTAGACAGCAGCTGAAGCCACTGACTGCAGGTGGAGAAGCCCTCCTAGTATACTAGAAGAAACAGAGAGAAGGAGCCTGGTAGAGCCTCGTGCTGAGGACTGCTGGAGGCTGGGCTAAAGTAGAGTGTCGGCTCTAGAGGGGACCGTAGTTCACCCGGCATCCCCAGACAACACGACGAGGGGTCTGAGTTCCAGATTGAGATCCCTAACCCAAAAGGACAAGCAGCTAAGTGACGCACTAGGACTCACAGAAGCCCGAGTCACCGCCATACTGTCCAGCGTTCACACACCAACCCGTACAGACGGAGACCGTAACAGCCCGGAAAGGGACACTAAAGACTGTGTGAGGGGTCACAGGGAGAGAGAGGCCTGGCTGCAGGGAGCAAAAGGGAAACCAGAGAGGGAGAAAGAACCTGTGTACTTGAACTGTGTACCAACTGCAAATGACTTGTAAACTGCTTGAAGGAAACAACGAGTAAAGCTTTGGGAAACCCTGAATTGCCTCTCTTGTCTGCCTCTATCTGCACACCATTCTCCCTCATACAGATCCAGCCTGTCAGCACCAGCCAGGAGGAGAGATCCCTGCAGTGCCTGCAAGTAAGTGTGCTACAACTACACCCAATAGACCTTAACCCTTACTGCCCCGGGGGATACAGTTCTCCCCACTGGAACTATACCATCTCCGCTGCCATTCCATCACCCCCGGAGGTTCTGCAGCAGCGGCGGCCCCATCGCTGGCCGCACCAAGTGGGTGGCGTCACCCGTGACATTTCCCCTGTAAATAATTCCCCTTTACTTGTTGAGCCAGGGACACGGTCCGGACCAAGCCAACTGTGACTTCCCCAGTACCGTCCGGTCCGGTACCGAGTACCCCCGTTCCGTGGGGCTCCACAGATGCCTTTCTCAGTCCTTCTAGGAACTGAACTGACTAACTCAACCCCAGACCAGAATTTATAGGGGAGCTTACCCTGAATTTGGGTTTTGGTCTCCCCCTTTAGGCCTGGAGGCAGAAAGGTGTTGTGTGCAGTTTCTGTCTGGTATGGACACCCTCTGTTGCTCTCAACTGTGACACTACCACCAGGGGGTGATAATGAACCACCCGGGGGTGATAATGACACTGGCACGTGACTCTGAGGTGCCACAGTTGGCTCAAATAAGATTGGAGCAGGTCACTTACTTGCCACAAAGGGGTACATTACTATTTTGGACCTTGGGATTCGAAAAAATGTAATGAGTTTTGATGATTTTTCCAAACCAAAATATCCCTGAGATTACGATAACGTTGGACTATGATGGATTGTTTACTAGGTAAGTATTGTTTCAAAATGTTATCTGCCAGAAGAATTGACCTGTATATACTCATATGATCTATTATTAGATTCCAGTGTTAAGAGCATTGAGTAATCATTCTTACCTCCCTATCAGCAGATTGGTGTTTTGATTAGTGAAAAAGATCTTGTCGGTTGGTATATCTTGCCATATTATATACAGCGGAGTCATGATCCAGGATGTCACCTGTGACAACAACACACATGAGAACCGTCAGATAAAGGTCAAGTATATCTGAAGTAGATATAATGATTCCTGGAAAAATATGTTTAAAGTGCTGAGTGCTGAAAAATCATGTGTACAAAAACTGGCATATGTGTAAGAATAATGAAAACACAATATTATTACAGTACTAGTAAAAAGGCCCGATGCAATTGCATCGGGAGCGCGGTGAAAGGAATTGTGTGTATACAGGCGGGTCAGTGGGTAGCAGAGTATAGAGGCGGGTCTGTGGGTAGCAGAGTATACAGGCGGCTGTGTGGGTAGCAGAGTATACAGGCGGCTGTGTGGGTAGCAGAGTATACAGGCGGCTGTGTGAGTAGCAGAGTATACAGGCGGCTGTGTGGGTAGCAGAGTATACAGGCGGCTGTGTGGGTAGCAGAGTATAGAGGCGGCTGTGTGGGTAGCAGAGTATAGAGGCGGCTCTGTGGGTAGCAGAGTATAGAGGCGGCTCTGTGGGTAGCAGAGTATAGAGGCGGCTCTGTGGGTAGCAGAGTATAGAGGCGGCTCTGTGGGTAGCAGAGTATAGAGGCGGCTCTGTGGGTAGCAGAGTATAGAGGCGGCTCTGTGGGTAGCAGAGTATAGAGGCGGTTCTGTGGGTAGCAGAGTATAGAGGCGGCTCTGTGGGTAGCAGAGTATAGAGGCGGCTCTGTGGGTAGCAGAGTATAGAGGCGGCTCTGTGGGTAGCAGAGTATAGAGGCGGCTCTGTGGGTAGCAGAGTATAGAGGCGGCTCTGTGGGTAGCAGAGTATAGAGGCGGCTCTGTGGGTAGCAGAGTATAGAGGCGGCTCTGTGGGTAGCAGAGTATAGAGGCGGCTCTGTGGGTAGCAGAGTATAGAGGCGGCTCTGTGGGTAGCAGAGTATAGAGGCGGCTCTGTGGGTAGCAGAGTATGATGAGGCGGGAAGCTGGAGGGGTGAGGAGAGCAGAGGCTGGAGGGGTGAGGAGAGCAGAGGCTGGAGGGGTGAGGAGAGCAGAGGCAGAATGCGAAACTCCCGATTATGTAAGTAGATGAAAGGTGTGAGTCCTAAAGTGTCTGGCACGATGACAGCTGTCACTCAGCTTCTGTAGAGTCCCGAATAGCAGAAATGTCCAAAAGCTAGGAGAGCTAGGAGCACACACAGACACACACACAGTGTCGGCAGAGCAGAGCACACGCTGACGCACACACAGACACAGAGACAGTGGCGGCAGAGCAGACACAGACACAGTGCCGGCAGAGCAGTGCGCATGAAAACGCACACACACACACACACAGTGGGGGCAGAGTAGAGCGCTCACACACACAGTGCCGGCAGAGCAGAGCACACACACAGTGGCGCCAGAGCAAGGCGCACGCAGACACACACACACGCAGACACAGACACACACAGTGCGGGCAGAGCAAAGCACACACACACAGTGGCGGCAGAGCACACAGACACAGTGGCGGCAGAGCACACAGACACAGTGGCGGCAGAGCACACAGACACAGTGGTGGCAGAGCAGAGCACACAGACACACAGTGGCGGCAGAGCACACAGACACACAGTGGCGGCAGAGCACACAGACACACACACACAGAGTGGCGGCAGAGCACACACACACACAGAGACACACACAGTGCCGGCAGAGCACACACACAGAGAGTGGCGGGACAGCAGAGCAGACACACAGACACAAAGTGGCGGCAGAGCACACACACACACAGTGGCGGCAGAGCACAGACACAGTGGCAGCAGAACAGAGCACACACACACAGAACAGTGGCGGCAGAGCACAGCAAACACACACACACAGAACAGTGGCGGCAGAGCACAGCAAACACACACACACACAGTGGCGGCAGAGCACAGCACACACACACACAGTGGCGGCAGAGCACAGCACACACACACAGTGGCGGCAGAGCACAGCACACACACACAGTGGCGGCAGAGCACAGCACACACACACAGTGGCGGCAGAGCACAGCACACACACACAGTGGCGGCAGAGCACAGGCACACGCAGACACACACACACAGACAAAGTGGCAGCAGAGCAGACAAACAGACACAGTGGCGGCAGAGCACAGCACACAGACAGAGTGGCGGCAGAGCACAGCACACAGACACACAGTGGCGGCAGAGCACAGCACACACACAGTGGCGGCAGAGCACACACACACACAGTGGCGGCAGAGCACAGCGCACACACAGTGGCGGCAGAGCACAGCGCGCACACACACACACAGTGGCGGCAGAGCACAGCAGACACACACACAACAGTGGCGGCAGAGCACAACACACAACAGTGGGGGCAGAGCACAACACACACACACACACAACAGTGGGGGCAGAGCACAACACACACACAACAGTGGGGGCAGAGCACAACACACACCCATAACAGTGGGGGCAGAGCACAACACACACACAGAGACACAACAGTGGGGGCAGAGCATAACACACACACACAGACACACAAAAGTGGCAGCAGAGCACAACACACACAGTGGCGGCAGAGGACTACACAGACACACACAGAGACACAACAGTGGCAGCAGAGCAGAACACACACACACAGTGGTGGCGCAACACACACACACACAGTGGTGGCGCAACACACACACACACAGTGGTGGCGCAACACACACACACAGTGGGGCCGCAACACACACACACAGTGGTGGCGCAACACACACACACAGTGGTGGCACAACACACACACACAGTGGTGGCACAACACACATGCACAGTGCCGGCACAACACAGACACAGTGCCGGCACAACACAGACACACAGTGCCGGCACAACACAGACACACAGTGCCGGCACAACACACACACACACAGTGGCGGCACAACACACACACAGTGCCGGCACAACACACACACACACACAGTGCCGGCACAACACACACACACACAGTGCCGGCACAACACACACACACAGTGCCGGCACAACACACACACACACAGTGCCGGCACAACACACACACACAGTGGCGGCACAACACACACACAGTGCTGGCCCAACACACACACAGACACACAGTGGTGGCACAACACACACAGTGGCGGCACAACACACACACACAGTGGCGGCATAACACACACACACACACAGTGCTGGGCCAACACACACAGTGGCGGCACAACACACAGTGGCGGCACAACACACACAGACACACACAGTGGCGGCACAACACACACAGACACACAGTGGCGGCACAACACACACAGACACACACAGTGGCGGCACAACACACACAGACACACACAGACACACACAGTGGCGGCACAACACACACAGACACACACAGTGGCGGCACAACACACACACAGTGGCGGCACAACACACACAGACACACACAGTGCCGGCAGAACACACACAGACACACAGTGGCGGCACAACACACACAGACACACACAGTGGCGGCACAACACACACACAGTGGCGGCACAACACACATAGACACACACAGTGCCGGCAGAACACACACACAGACACACACAGTGCCGGCACAACACACACAGACACACACAGTGCCGGCACAACACACACACACGTGCCGGCACAACACACACAGACACACACAGTGCCGGCACAACACACAGACACACAGTGGCGGCACAACACACACAGACACACACAGTGGCGGCACAACACACACAGACACACACAGTGGCGGCACAACACACACAGACACACACAGTGCCGGCACAACACACACAGACACACACAGTGGCGGCAAAACACACACAGACACACAGTGCCGGCACAACACACACAGACACACACAGTGCCGGCACAACACACACAGACACACACAGTGGTGGCACAGCACACACAGACACACACAGTGGCGGCACAGCACACACAGACACACACAGTGGCGGCACAACACACACAGACACACACAGTGACGGCACAACACACACAGTGGCGGCACAACACACACAGACACACAACAGTGTCGGCACAACACACACACAGTGCCGGCACAACACACACAGACACACACAGTGCCGGCACAACACACACACAGTGCCGGCACAACACACACACAGTGCCGGCACAACATGTAAGTGTTGCGCTCTAAAGGCTGGGGTACTCAACAGTGCTGGGCCAACACACACACCAGTGGCGGCACAACACACAGTGGCGGCACAACACACACAGACACACACAGTGGCGGCACAACACACACACAGTGCCGGCACAACACACACAGACACACACAGTGCCAGCACAACACACACACAGTGCCGGCACAACACACACAGACACACACAGTGGCGGCACAACACACACAGACACACAGTGCCGGCACAACACACAGACACACAAGTGCCGCAGAACACACACAGACACACACAGTGGCGGCACAACACACACAGACTCACAGTGCCGGCACAACACACACAGATACACAGTGCCGGCACAACACACACACACACAGTGCCGGCAGAACACACACAGACACACACAGTGGCGGCACAACACACACACACACATACACAGTGGCGGCAGGAGAGATCAGTAATTGCGGGATTGTGATAATAGACATAGAACAGACAGCCCTGTGTGAGTATCAGTCACTTCGCATGTAGGGCTGAGCCGGCGGCGGGAGCTCTCCGAGTACAGTGCCCGCTGTGCCTGAGTGTAGACCTGGCGTGCAGACACCCGAGTGTCCAGTGTCCCGTGCCGGGGCAGCCGCTCCGCTCCCCCGTGTGTCCGTTACCTGGAGCAGTTTTGGTCTGCAGCAGCAGCATCTCCCGGTCGGACCGAGCCCCGAGCACCGGCAGCACAGGGCGGCATGCAGAGCCCCGAGCACCGGCAGCACAGGGCGGCATGCAGAGCCCCGAGCACCGGCAGCACAGGGCGGCATGCAGAGCCCCGAGCACCGGCAGCACAGGGCACAACACACACAGACACACACAGTGGCGGCACAACACACACAGACACACACAGTGCCGGCACAACACACACAGACACACACAGTGCCGGCACAGCACACACAGACACACACAGTGGCGGCACAGCACACACAGACACACACAGTGGCGGCACAACACACACAGACACACACAGTGACGGCACAACACACACAGTGGCGGCACAACACACACAGACACACACAGTGCCGGCACAACACACACACAGTGCCGGCACAACACACACAGACACACACAGTGCCAGCACAACACACACACAGTGCCGGCACAACACACACAGACACACACAGTGGCGGCACAACACACACAGACACACAGTGCCGGCACAACACACAGACACACACAGTGCCGGCAGAACACACACAGACACACACAGTGGCGGCACAACACACACAGACTCACAGTGCCGGCACAACACACACAGATACACAGTGCCGGCACAACACACACACACACAGTGCCGGCAGAACACACACAGACACACACAGTGGCGGCACAACACACACACACACACATACACAGTGGCGGCAGGAGAGATCAGTAATTGCGGGATTGTGATAATAGACATAGAACAGACAGCCCTGTGTGGAGTATCAGTCACTTCGCATGTAGGGCTGAGCCGGCGGCGGGAGCTCTCCGAGTACAGTGCCCGCTGTGCCTGAGTGTAGACCTGGCGTGCAGACACCCGAGTGTCCAGTGTCCCGTGCCGGGGCAGCCGCTCCGCTCCCCCGTGTGTCCGTTACCTGGAGCAGTTTTGGTCTGCAGCAGCAGCATCTCCCGGTCGGACCGAGCCCCGAGCACCGGCAGCACAGGGCGGCATGCAGAGCCCCGAGCACCGGCAGCACAGGGCGGCATGCAGAGCCCCGAGCACCGGCAGCACAGGGCGGCATGCAGAGCCCCGAGCACCGGCAGCACAGGGCGGCATGCAGAGCCCCGAGCACCGGCAGCACAGGGCAGCATGCAGAGCCCCGAGCACCGGCAGCACAGGGCGGCATGCAGAGCCCCGAGCACCGGCAGCACAGGGCGGCATGCAGAGCCCCGAGCACGGCAGCACAGGGCGGCATGCAGAGCCCCGAGCACGGCAGCACAGGGCGGCATGCAAAGCGTCAGCAGCGGCGGAGGGGAGAGCCGCTGACTGGCTGGCAGGCGGCAGGAGAGGAGGAGGACAAACCGGAGAGGAGAGAGGGCGCTGTTGTCACTTGTTCCGGGTCCCGGCATGTGGGCTGTTATGGCGGGTGGTGAGGTCGGGGCTGGGCGGAAGGCACCGCCGGCATCCCGACAGCGTCGACCTCGGCGAGGCCGCTCGCGATGTCACAATCGCGTCATCGCTCGCGGTGGCAGAATGGCGGCAGTGCTGCGGCTCGCGATGACGCTACGCGTCATCGCCCGCAGTGGCGCAAAGGAGTCTGGGATTCGGCTACAGTGCCCGAATTCCAAACTCCCGATTATATAAGTAGATATACGCTATGATACAGGTGAAAAAAATATGCAGTGCTGCAAATCTACATACAGTATGTGTTGTAATCTAAGTATACAATGTAAGTGTTGCGCTCTAAAGGCTGTGGTACTCAGCAGCTGAGCCGGTCAGTCTGAATCACGGTACCCGAAGCCAGCACAGTCATCCTGGAAGACAATGAAAAAGGGGAAAAAGTAAAAATGGGGAAAAAGAAAATAAAAGTAAAAAATAAAGAATGTTCGTGACGCCAGCTGAAGGTATCCAGCCACGAGGTGGTCGGCACTGCATGTAGAGTTCTCAAGGGATAGATGTTGTTGCAGCATGGTGGAATACCACCCTCCAGCACGGGGCAGACCCTTGAGAAGTAAGGTAGATGATGGTGGTTGTAGTGCAGAGGGGCAGTGTATGCAGGAGTGCAGAAAGTAGGAAGCACAAACACAGTCTCTCAGTTCTTTACCTTTTACTTGGTTAAGCAAGAAGTCGAGGGTACTGGTTCACAGGGTCCCAGGATATGGCCAGTCTGGGAAGCACTAGGAACCGCTCTGCCGGATGGGTATACGGCCTTCCCACTGACTTGTCTCTCTAAGGTGGGTGTTTAGATGTCTGCAGCGTTCCTGTTTCCCTTGTGTCTCTGTGTATATTTAGCAAGATACTGGCACTTGTAGAGTTTTGGCTTCTTCAATTTATTTAAATGCATATGTCTTACAAGTCAAGAAAAGACGCCTTTCTGCTATTAGTTTAGCCTTCTTCAAATGTTACATTGAGGCAAAAACTCTATTTGTGCCAGTATCTTGCTTAATATACTGCTGGGTGTGCTGTCCCATTTCTGAGCACCATCCTAGGAGCTTGCTGCAGAGATCTATGAACTCCTTGCGTCCCTGTGGATGACTTCCAGCCAGGTAGGCAGTGCGAACCTTGTGATGGCCTGTTCTCCATAACAGCCTCTGGCTCTCTTTACTGCTGTGCCTCGGATAGTATCACATAGTGAGGCTAACAAGCATCAAATTCAGCAGCCTCCAATTTCTGTGGCCAGGTCGTGGAAACATGACCACCTAGGACCTGGTGTCCTGTCTGTAGCTTGTCCTCCTGTTGGCCTTCCCGCCCGACAAAGACCAACTCTCCTAGTGCCTACCCTTCTACTACTACCCACTACAGCTAACCCATCCCTCCAACCAGAGTCTGTCACAGCCCCAAACCAGGCCTCTTGTGCTCAGCTCTCTGGTTAGAGTTTAGGCAGTGTGTGAATGCTTCAGAAGTCCAGCAGATGGCACATCAATTCTCCCCAGACATGATATTTTTACCAATTACCTTAAATACAATTGTGGCAGCCAGACCACAGGGCACCACATACTGTAGTATAACATATAGTGAAGAATATGTGTAAAGTGACAAATAAATGTGTATAAATAGGATAGATAGGGGAGAGAAAAGAGATGAGGAAGGGAAGGAAACAATATAACACCAACTGAGTCATACAAAAATATATATAATTGTAAACTTAATAAAAAGTAATAATGCACAAAACAAATATAAATAATATAAATAACGTGCTTAATACAACCATGGATACAGTTTAAGAGAACATTTCCACATTTTTACATGATACAACCACAAACTTAGGCTGCTTTCACATCAGCGTTTTGCGCTGATCGCGGCAGTTACAGTGAAAAAAACGCAACTGCCGCGATTACCGCATTACGGCCGCACTTGCGGTTCACTTGCGACAAGCCCCATACAATGTCTATGGGGCTTGCGGCAGGTGCGGCAAGTGCGGTTTCAGCACTTGCAGCAGGTGCGGCCGCGAAAAAAACATGGTATACCGCGTTTTTTTGCAGCCGCACCTGCCGCAAGTGCCGAAACCGCACTTGCCACACCTGCCGCAAGCCCCAGAGACATTGTATGGGGCTTGCTGCAAGTGTGCCGCGATCACGGCCGTTATGCGGTAATCGCGGCAGTTGCGTTTTTTCACCGCAACTGCCGTGATCAGCGCAAAACGCTGATGTGAAAGGGGCCTAAGGTGTATGATATTGGGATTGTGTGAAATGTTCCAACACAAAGTAGTCCCAGTATATTTGACCCCGAAGCTGTAGGTCCAAGAGGGGGAGAGTGAGAAAATAGGCGCAGATCTAAGTGGAAAACCTAAAGCTCCCGTCACACACAATGACGCAACAGTGATCCCGACAACGTTAACAATCCTGTAGGGATCGCTGGTGCGTCGTTACCTGGTCGCTGTTGAGCTGTCAAACAGTCAGATCTCCCCAGGGACCAGGGACCCACCTCCACATCGCTGGAAGCGGGAGGACACTGGTAACTATGATAAACAGCGGGTATCTAGGCAGCGCGCGTTGCCTAGATACCCGGTGTTTACCATTGATACCAGCCTGTGAGGTCGCTAATAGTTGGTCTCTTGCTGTCACACGCAGCGATGCGTGCTGACCAGCGGGAGACCAACGACCTAAAAATGACCCAGAGCACTTTGTAACGATCAGCGACCTCACAGCAGGGACCAGATTACTGCTAAATGTCACACTTAGCGAGGTCGCTGTTACATCACAAAACCTGTAACATTACAATGATCTCGTTATGTGTGACGGGAGCTAAAGTCTACACTCCAGTGTCTGTGACCTTGGGAGCGCTCATTTGACCGGATAATCTACTTGAATACAAAGTAGTAAGTATTTGCAAAGTGTAAAAAAAATTGCTACATGGTTTTCTAAATATTTTACAAATATTAATATGAAAATTGTGTTGTGTATTTGTATTCAGCTCCCTGTAGTCTGATGACCCTAAATAAAATCCTGAGGACCAAGTGCCTCCAGAAGATGCCTAATTAGTGCATTGTATGTAATTATTTCCCTGTATAAGCTGGTTAGCAAGGAGTGAATTGTGGCTGACCTAGGTTCATTGGTTTGATGCAAATATCATGCATGAATGGTTGGAATTTAGAGAATAATTGCTGTCATCAGGGGTAGGTAACTTACATAAAGAGTGAGTCTGTTATGAGTCACAGTGGTTGTAATGGAGGGCATACAGGCCGGCATTGGACATTGTGGCTAGCCAATGGGGTATTGTGGCTGATATTCAAATAATGTCTCCTGAGTACCCCATGTATAGTTTTGATATACACAGCATGATGCTCCCTATAGCTCCCACCTAGATACACAGCTCCCTATACACAGCATGATGGGCTCAACAATAGCCCTCTATCCAGGGCTGGTGTCAGCACACGGCATGCCCGGTCAAGTGCCGGGGCCCTGATTAGCTGGGGGGGCCCACTGACCATCAGGGACAGGAGGCCCTGACAGGCAATGGCCCATCAGGGACAAACAGCCCTGACAGCCAGGGGCCCATCAGGGACAGGCAGCCCTAACAAGGAGGGACCCATTAGGGACACGCAGCCAGCCACTGAGTGTACCCTACAGCACTACCAGTGCACATGGCTAATTTACATGTGATGCAAATTAGACATGTGCTGGCTCATGGGGGCAGTGGAGCTTCCTTCTCCCTCTTCTCCTCCTTCTTCAGTGCAGGAAGGAAGTGCAGACTGGATCTTCCTGCAAGGATGCCACGGGGTCTTGGGGACAACATCTTAAGGCTATGTGTACACTTGTCGGGTGCACAGCGGGTCGGCGGCTGGGCGGACCCGACAGGAAGCTCTGCAGCCGTCCACCGGCTTCCTGTCGGGTATGTGCGGCGGCTGTGCCTCGGGTTTGCGGCGGGTGCACAGCGGGTTAGCGCCGGCGGTTCTGCAGCGGCTGGAAGCAGCACATGATTCTGCTTGCAGCCGCTGCAGAACCGGCCGGATTATAGAACATGCTCATTCTTTGCTAACCCGCTGGGAATCCAGCGGGTTAGCAACGGATGAGCATGTGGAAACCGCCGGTGTGTGCACACCGGGTGTCGGTTTCCATAGGTTTATATGTTAACCCAAAAGCCGCTTTTGGATTAACATAAATTTGCATAAACCTCATGGAAACCGACCGGCGGTTTCCGCGGCTAAACCTGCACTAACCCGGCCAGTGTGCACATAGCCTAAGAGGACCTGGTCCCAGGGGAGCAGAGGGAAGGTGAGTATAATTGGTTTTTTTTTTTTACTGTGTGCAGCAGGATGGGGAGACAGGGCCGGCTCCAGGTTTTCATGGGCCCTGGGCGAAAGAGTTACAGTGGGCCCCTTTAACACATACCATCCCCTACAGAGAACAATATAATGTTATCACTCTGAACCACAAAGCCCTTTACAGTTTCTGCACATCTTCTCTTCATCTCTGTCTGTCAACTACCCATCCTTTCCATAGTACTACACTGTCCAATATCTCCTCCTTATTTTTATCACCTACCCATCCTCTCCACAATGCTGCCCTACATCTCCTCCCTTATCTCTGACTATCGAACTACTACACACTACCTCTGTTCTGCTAATGACCTAAGACTGACATTATCTATAAACTGAACCTAACACTCCGGTCTCCAAGAGTTCTCACGAGCTGCACCAATTCTCTGGAATGTATTTCCCAAAACAATTTGATTAATTCCCAATATCCACACTTTTATGTGAGCCCTAAACACGCATTTCTTTTGATTGGCCTATCACCTCAGCAATTTAACTATTTCCATTTAGCCTTTTTCCAGATCTGGTCTCTTGTGCCATCTTTCTACACCCCCATGCACTTAATAGCACTTTATCTGTTGTACAGATCCTGGCTGGTGAACGGTTCATGCAGCATTATGGCTGGACCATATATGACGGCACTTTTTACCATTCACCTTTTCACCTCCTCTATATCCTTATAGATTGTAGCTTGTGAGCAGGGACCTCACTCCTTATGTATCTGGTGAATATTTTGTTAGGCTATGTGCCCACAGGACATTTTTGCTGCGGTCCAGAATGCAGCATAACCTGTAGTGGTTTCAAGTATCTCTAGAGTCCTTGACAGGAGATTTGCTGCGTTCTTGACCTGCGTTTTTTTTGCACGTTTTTCTTGCGTTTTTGGACATGGTCATTCTTTCCCAACCACAGCAAAAACTGGGGGATTTGACACTTTCAGCAACTTCCAAAACCAATATGTAGCTTCAGTAGTTCTGTGAAACACATTGGTTTTGCTGGAAAGCCAAAACGCTGGAACATATTAGCATACATTTGCATAAAACCATACTAAAAATCATGAGAGCAGGAAAATCGTCCTGTGGGCACATACCTACTCTGTATTGTCTTATATTGTCTGTACCTGTTTCCTCTGAATTGGAAAGTGCTGTGGATTATGTTTGGTGCTAGAGAAATAAAAATTATTATTATTATATGTGACCTGGCATTAGTGAGGAGCCGGTGTCCAATCAACGGTTGGTGAAGTTGTATGAACTTGAATATGTACTTATAATGATGCTCCGTTCAGAGAGCATAGGGGGAAGGACACATATTCCAGAGTATTTTACAATATAAGGACTAATTATGGTATATATGTATATAAGAGAGAATTGAGGCAGCTCTGCAAAGTCTGGGTGAAAAAGTGTAATGGTGGGTTTACACACACCAATCATTGTATCCAATATCTGAACAGATCTCTGGTTGCAGTGAAATCATGGACACATTGCTCCATTTTGTGGCTGTGTACAAATGTAACAATGTGTCCATGATTTCACTGCAACCAGAGATCTGTTCAGATATTGGATACAATGATTGGTGTGTGTAAACCCACCATTAGATCCTTTATTTCCCCCCCCCCCCCCCCCCCCCCCCCCCCCCCGGCAGATCTTGTCATATTAACCCATCTCATGCTGGACACCTGCCTCAATAATTTTTTAGAACTGTTGAATGGAGGAAGACGGCGATTGCCACTGAGGAGGATGAAGACGGCATGCACTGACGCTGAGGAACATGTCAACATGCCATTTTACATTTTTTACCTTTTTTTTCTACATGCATAATACTAGAAAAGTTAGATGGAAATGGTGGCTTCTGCATATATCAAACTGTGCAGTGCTTGTGGTACTATAGTTATATGCACAAAGATAGACAGATAGATGATTGATGGATGGGTAACTAATAGATTTAATATATTTAGAGTTGGATACATACACTGTGTGTGTTTAATGACATCTGTAGAAAGTATCTGTCTGCTATTAACCCTTATAAGTGCAGTGCACTGTGTGCTGGTGACCTCTCCCCCAACCAGTGCTGAGCATGGGGATATTTGTGCCCAGTCTGACCCCTGACAGGACACCCAGGCTCCATACTCTGGTTTTCCAGAGCAGTTTGGTAGTAAATAACATCTCTGGGAAACCTGAGACTGGAGTTGCATTGTCCTGTTAAGGCTATTCACAGCAGTAGGTGGAGGAGGAGGCCCCCAGCACAAACACCAGCAATCTGCCGCGGAGTTTATCAAGATTTACTGCTGACAAGAGAAGAGTCAGTATTAGGAGCGGCCATCCTCCTCAGTGAGCTCGGGTCACAGCACACCGGCTGACTGAGGATACCACTGCTGCTCCTGTTCTGGAGGGACCCAGCACACACTCACCTCAGGGCTCCTCACTGCTCTGCTGCGGGCTAAGCATGGACGGGATAATAAAGTCCCGCCCCCTGCAGCTCCCATTGGCTGCATGATCCTCCACACATAGACTGCTCCAGTTTGAGGGGAAAATCCCAGCAGCAGCCCTCCAGCTCCTATAGCTGCTGTGAGAGATCTGCTATGACTGGCAGAAGGACACCCCTGCCTGACAGCGAATGGGCCCTCCCACGTGTCCCGGGCCCCGGCATTTGCCCGGGTGCGCCGGGTGCTGACGCCGGCCCTGTGGGGAGACATACCAGGAGCAGGGACTATATATTGTCCTGTGTGTATATATACTGTATATAGTGTGCTCTGTTTGTATACTGTATATAGTTGTGGCGCCCCTATGGCTATGCGCCACAGGGAGGTACTGCACCCCGAATAGAAGGTGTAGGGCCTCCGTAGCTGTGGGTTTGGGGTTTAACTTATGGAGGCTGTACTAACACACAACACTAGGCCTCTTAGGATAGAGGGACTGGATATTCAGGAAGTCCCAGGGGGGTGGAGCCTAGGATAAAGTGGGAAATCAGGAGAAAGAGAGAGTTTAGTCAGACAGTGCCAAGAAGGCAGCCAGAGAGGACGTGCCTGACAGCAGTATTGACAGGAGGGCACCTCTCTTCAAGAGGGGGACCCAGGACAGAGGGAGACGATCCGGAACCGGTTGGAGCTGCCGGAAACGTCTGGGGTCGACACTGGCAACACGGAAGCCAAGGCGGTCAGTGGTCTATCCCTGACCGTAAACTGACAAGCCACGGGACCTATCCATGGGAGCCGTAGCAACACAAAACGCTACCTCCTCCTTGATCCTATAATCGGCCCAAGACACTGATAGATAACGGCCCGGATTCCGGTGGCGCGAGGGTTCAAGTCTCACCGCTTCCGTCCTGCTGGTATAAGGACACACCGCACCTATCTGTAACAGGCCAGAGGATCAGCGAGGAAGCTCTACCTAAGGGTGGTTAAAGAGAGTGTAGGAAAGACTGAGACCCCAAAAGCTACTAAGAAGGAAACATCCTCAGACTCCATGAGGGCACCCTGAGCCTGAGCTACGTACCGATTCTACCAGACTGTACTGTGTACTATACCATCTGCCCGTACCAGTAAAGGGACGTTGAAGTTGAATCGGTGTCTGTGCTTCCTTCCCGCCGGCGCCCAGAGGGCCTCAGCATCATCAGAGGGGTAAGAACAACTACTCCTCTCATCCTTTCCTGCTGCTCTGAGGTAAAGCTCCACCTGTGGGGAGCTGTACTACACTAAGCTGCATCCTATCACCTCAGTGGCCGGCCGGCAGCGCTGGTATCAATATTACCAGGATCCACAGGTGGCATCATGAACTTTCCCTAAATTCCCTTTCCCTCCCCAACAATGAGAGCCAGAGCACGAAACCGGGAAAACGACCACCCGTGATTCCCCGTTACAGCCACGAACCCATCCTGGTATCCAAGGACCCCTCTCCCTGTGCTTATCATTTCTGGCATCACGAACAGGATATGAACCAGCTTGATAACATCAAGTAGAGTGTGCCTAAAAGACTTTATTGACTGTGTACTGTAAAACCGGACCGCCATCACATCACCTCAGAAACACAACTTGGTCACCAAGCAGGAGAAATGTGCCACAAACCCATCCCGATATCCGAGTACCTCTCTCCCTGTGCTTATCATAGTGTCCTGTGTATACTGTATATAGTGTGCTGTGTGTATATACTGTATATACTGTAGTGTCCTGTGAGTATATATACTGTATATAGTGTGATCTGTGTGTATATACTGTATATAGTGTCCTTTGTGTATATATACTGTGTATAGTGTGCTCTGTGTGTATGTACTGTATATAGTATCTTGTGTATATATACTCTGTGTATATAATCTGTGTATAGAGTGATCTGTGTATATATATACTGTATATATATATATATATATAATCTACTATATAATTGTCTAATGTTGTCTGTGTGGCACCCTGGTTGGGGCACCACAGGAACTCTTAGGACACAAATGGAAAAGTACACAGCAAGCAGCCTCACTTACTTACAACACCCTTTCACCCCAGGCCTGTAGGGGGAGCTCCACTGGTTACCTTAAGCCAGTTCCCCCTATAAATACGGATCCTGGGGGGAAAACAGCGGAGTGTGCAGTCACTTTAGAACTGTAAACAGCTAGGAGAGCTGACCTGGTACTGGTGCCACACTATGTCCATACCAGCACACCCGGGAAGTGGTAGACCCTCGCAATAGGTGTCATAGGAACAGGAGGCAAACACCTTACAGGGGAAAGGAGTTATTTGACTCACCCTAACAAGTCCGGTCACTGGGTCCGAGCTGCAGGAGCCATAGCGCAGGCTGCAGAGAAACCAGCACCTCACAAGGGAGTTTAGCTCCTTGGACACCTGAAGCACCGCCAGATGAGGGCCCGGAGTCGAGTACTCGACAATATTCCTTTATAGTGCCTTCAGTGCAGCAAACTCAGGTGTAACAAGTCACACCAGAAAGTGCAACTCCGGTTTGGGTAGGATTTCACATCCACTAGACCCCACTAGAAGCTACGTACATCAGGAAGCCTATACCACTGCTTGCTATGGAACCTCCAGGATTGTCTACTTCATAACCCGGTCGAGTGTACCTGTTAACACCAGTAAAAGGTACTGAAAAGACTTTATGTGTCTGTACATTCTTCCCGGATTATTACTAACCACAACCGAGCTGCCATATTCCACCCAGTGCAGCTCCTGGCCCCGGGGACTACTGCTCATCCTGTGGGGAGCAACCCATCTAGCTGCCGCACATCCCCCGGAGGCCCAAGCAGCGCCGGTGCCATCACCGGATACCCACAGGTGGCGTCACGAGACAATCAAGACTTTATTATCCCAATTCCCCAACCCTTCTATTTGACCACCGGGCCCCACAGCCTCAGGCACGGAACCGTGAAAAGTGAAGCATCGCCTGAGACCTGAGAACTCGGCAACGGTGAGTCATCTGTCTGTCACGGAAATCGCACGACAGACAGAGGCCGCTCATTGGTGTCCGCCGGAGGCTGCAGACTATGCAAATAGGCGCGAGAATTCAAAGTTTGAATATCACGCCTATTTGCAGCCTGGTGACACGGTCCTGGTTACAAAGTCCGGACGACGGTGGCCTCAGCGGCGGCTCTCCTCACAGCCCCCCCACTCCTCTTGCCTCTCCTGCCCCCCTCTGCTCCTCGCGGCACCCCTCCCTCTTCCCCCCTGCTCCCTGTAGCCCCTCTGCTCCTCCTGCCCCCCCACCATCCTGCCCCCACACCACCATCCTGCCCGCTCGCTCCATCCTGCACCACTCGCTCCATCCTGCTCCCTGCCACCATCCTGCTCCCCCCCCCCCGCCACCATCCTGCTCCTCTGGCTCCATCCTGCCCCGCTCCCACCATCCTGCCCCGCCGACTCCATCCTGCCCCGCCGCCACCATCTTGCCCCGCTCGCTCCATCCTGCCCCGCTCGCCACCATCCCGCCCCCCCCCGCCACCATCCTTCCCTCCCCTGCCACCATCCTGTTCCTCCGGCTCTATCCTGCTCCTCCGGCTCCATCCTGCTCCTCTGGCTGCATCCTGCCCTGCTCACTCCATCCTGCCCTGCTCCCTCCATCCTGCACCGCTCCCTCCATCCTGCCCCGCCCCCATCCTGCCCCCCGCTGTTCTAGCTCCCCCGCCTCCATCCTGCCTCCTCGCCTCTATCCTGCCCCCCTCCACCTCCATCCTGCCCCTCCTGCCTCCATCCTGCCCTGCTCGCTCCATCCTGCCCCGTCCCCCGGCTTCATCCTGTCCACCTGCCTCCATCCTGCCACCTTCCCCCCCGGCTCCATCCTGCCCTGCTCCCTCCATCCTGCCCTGCTCCCTCCATCCTGCCCTGCTCCCTCCATCCTGCACCGCTCCCTCCATCCTGCACCGCTCCCTCCATCCTGCCCTGCCTCCATCCTGCCCCCCGCTGTTCTAGCTCCCCCGCCTCCATCCTGCTTCCCCCCTCTATCCTGCCCCCCCTCCACCTTCATCCAGCCCCCCCTGCCTCCATCCTGCCCCCCCTCCACCTCCATTCTGCCCTGCTCACTCCATCCTGCCCCGCCCCTCGGCTCCATCCTGCCCACCTGCCTCCATCCTGCCCCCCCTGGCTCCATCCTGCCCCGCTTGCTCCATCCTGCCCCCCCGACACAATCCTGCCTTTTCCCCCACCCGTCACCATCCTGCCCCCTGCTCTATCCTGCCCCCCGGCAGTTAGTGGTCATGTGACCAATCAGCTGATCGGTTTCCCAGGCAACGACAGGTCCTAAAGGCCTGTAGGAACTAGAAGACGGAGGTGGAGCGAGCGGGCGGACAGGTGAGAATCCTCACTGAGAATTTTTTTACTTTTACTGTGGAGGAGGGGGGCCTCGGGAGTGGAGTATCGCCATATACCATAGCGCTGCTATACATATACTGTAATGTACCGCCATATACTATAGTGCTGCTATACATGTACTGTAATGTACCGTCATATACTATAGTGCTGCTATACATGTACTGTAATGTACCGCCATATACTATAGTGCTGCTATACATGTACTGTAATGTACCGCCATATACTATAGTGCTGCTATACATGTACTGTAATGTACCGCCATATACCATAGCTCTGCTATACATGTACTGTAATGTACCGCCATATACTATAGTGCTGCTATACATGTACTGTAATGTACCGCCATTTACTATAGTGCTGCTATACATGTACTGTAATGTACCGCCATATACTATAGTGCTGCTATACATGTGCTGTAATGTACCGCCATATACCATAGTGCTGCTATACATGAACTGTAATGTACCGCCATATACTATAGCGTTGTTATACATGTACTGTAATGTACCGCCATATACCATAGCACTGCTATACTTGTACTGTAATTTACCGCCATATACCATAGCGCTGCTATACATGTAATGTAATGTACTGCCATATACTATTGTGCTGCTATACATGTGCTGTAATGTACTGCCATATACCATAGTGCTGCTATACATGTAATGTAATGTACTGCCATATACTATTGTGCTGCTATACATGTGCTGTAATGTACCACCATATACCATAGCGCTGATATATATATATATATATATATGTATATATATATATATATATATATATATATATAAAATATAGAAAAATAGAATCAGCACAATCTTATAAGTACTTATCGGTGCAAAGTCCTGTAACGGTGCTCAGCAGTCCAAACAGATGATCCAAAAAACAGGCAGCACTCCTTCATTTAGTGAAGTGGACGTTTATTTCCACCACCCCATGTGATGCGACGTTTCGGAGCAAGTGACTCCTTTCTCAAGCATAGTGTATACACAGATCAGACAGCCTTATATATAAAACAAACTCATTATCAATTATTAGTGCTTTTAAGAAGATCACACTGTAAAGTATGATCTATTAATTATACATATCAAGTGCTATAGTGCCACAGTATAAAGTGCTTCATTAGTGCATATATACATTACAAAGTCCCTGAGTATCACTCAGTTACAGTAGTTACAATATCATAGTAGTTAATTGCCCATTAATGACAATATAGTGCAGCTGTGGAATAAAACAATGTTTACACTTTACCACAAGCAGTTTTGCAGAGCTCTCCCCCGCCATCTACCTCGTGCAGAGACCTTCGGCGTTTTCGGGGTTCTAATGCGCATGCGCGCACTACTCCGCACTACTCTGCGCACTACGCGCACTACTAGTGATGAGGTTGAGGCACTAAGAGAACTTGTCCATGACGACAGCATCGTCATAAAGAAGGTGATAAAGGTGGCGGTGTTGTCGTCATGGACAAGGATGCATATATAAAAGAACTAAATAGGCAAGTGTTTGACCCTGAAGTATATAAACAGTTATCAGGAGACCCCAAGTTCAATATTCAGAAGGAAATAAAAACGGTATTAGATTCAGCAGTAAAAAGTAAAATTATATCACAAGATCTATACGATTTTTTAGTTATTAAACACCCTTCCACTCCGGTAATTTATGTACTGCCAAAGGTGCACAAGACATTGGTGGACCCTCCGGGGCGTCCTATAGTGGCAGGCACAGACTCGGTGCTGAGCCACATAGGAGTTTTTTTGGATAGAATCTTGAACCCTATAGCCACCAAATTTAAGTCTTATGTGAAGGATACTACAGACTTTTTGATGAAATTAGCGGAGGTTAATATAATGGAAGAACAGTTTTTGTTAGTATCTTTTGAGTGGTAAATCTTTATACGTCAATAGAACACGACTTTGGGATAGAGTGTGTAAATAAAAAATTAAAAGAGCTGAAACTTTCAGATGACGTGCGAGAGGAATTTTGAAGCTATTGATTATAGTATTGAAAAGAAATTACTTCCTGTACGGGGACTCGTTTTTTGAGCAGAAAAGGGGTACGGCGATGGGGGCCAATATGGCCCCCTCGTATGCGAAATATCGCCATGTGGGTCCTTGAGGAGGATGTCGTCGCTGTGTCTCGCCACCTCACATATGTTAGGGGGTGGTGTAGATACATCGACGACATCTTCCTCATTTGGACAGGTTCTGAAGAAGCACTGTTTGAGTTTTACGGTTTTTTGAACACTATAAATTCATCAATAAAATTCACTATGGTGCACTCACCATCCAAATTAGAATTCTTGGATGTATTGGTTGAGAGAGTTGATGGTAGACTTACACAACAACCTATGTTAAGCCCACAGACAAAAACAATTTACTATTATTTTCTAGTTATCACCCGCGTAGGATGATTGAGTTATACCGTTCGGCCAATTGTTGAGGGTAAAACTTATAGAGGTGAAGAAATTATTCTAAATACTTCTCTGGATACAATGACTGATAAATTCTTGAAAAGGGGCTATCCAAGGAGGCTTTTAAGAAACATAGAAATATAGTGGATAGTTGTGAATGACAAGAAATGTTGATACACAAAAACAGAAAAAAATGCAGCGAATTCCTTTTGTCTCGACATTCGTGTGAGGAGAGTGGTTCTATCTCTAAGATAATACTAGGCATTGGAAATACTGCGTATAACTAATGGGTTGCCAACGATTGAAGAATTTAAGAATCCCCCCCTCTTCTGTTCAGAAGAAATAAGAATCTTAAAGATCAATTGATTAAATCTGATATTGGATCATTAAAAAGAACAAACAGAGATATCTAACAGGTGTTGAAAGAAAAGGGTGTTTCCCCTGCCTTTCGTGCATTAATTGTAGAGCTATGCTGAAGGGAAAGCATTTTACTGATCCGCGTGCCAATAAGTATATAAAATTGATCACTTCCTTACATGTGACTCTGAATTTGTGATTTATATGCTGGACTGTCCGTGTGGCCTTTGGTATATTGGAGAGACCACCTGTAGTTTTAAAACCAGATTTACTCAACATAAATTTTCAATACGTGAAAAACAGGTTCGTCTCCCGGTTCCGAAACATTGTTTAGCCAAAGGTCACGCGGACACTGACATACGATTCAGGATAATTGACCATATACCACCGCAAAGGCGAGGAGGAGACAGAGTAGCATTATTAAAGAGACGTGAATTAGAGTGGATCTTTAGGCTCAAAACCCTAAAACCAGATGGCCTTAATGTTGATTTTAAAATTCATAATTTAATATAAAGAGGCAATTTGTCCCAGAAGAAAATCCTTTTCAGATACTCCATCTCATATATATGGTGTATATGATGTATTTTTATAATATATGTAATACTGTTGTTATGTAAAGTATTAAATATTTTTATTTTTCACAGGCAGTGGACCAGTAGCAGACCCCTGAAAAAACGCCATCCATTGCAGAGAATCTCTAGTAAAAACTATTATTTTGATAATTAATGAAAGCATAGTAAAAATGTAAAAATGCCTCAGCCATGTTTCTTTGTGGGACCAGGATGTGTGTTGGTTTGCCTTTACATGGAAATTAGTCTGGGGATGCGGACTGGATGTCTAAATCCTTAGTGCTGGTTCCTATGAGGGGAACGCTTGCTCCCCTTAGGGGGAAGCAAGTTTTTCTCTTGGCACTATGTTATGTATGATTGTGGGTCCCCTGGAGCATTAAGGAGTGCTGGGCGTTCATGTGTGTAAGATTATTAATAACACTGGGGAATACAATTTTTTAGGAGTTAGGTCAGACAACTGCTCTTAATTAATTTTTGGATGCTGAATCCAGAAATGATCTCAGTTTTTCTCTATCACATCAAGTTTTTGAACTATAGGATTTTTGTTTCCTCAAAAATATGTAAACTACTGTACCTAAAAAGTGTTTTTTTTTTTTTTTTAAAATAGTACAATATGAACAAAAAATAAAATATATAAGAAATAGGCATGTCTCAGTTGTGACTACTCTTACAAGTTGCCACGTAACTCTATATGAGTCGAATTGTAATCAGATAACAAGTCTTATTACAGATATCAGTGCAATTGTGCTTCTCTGCCAGGTAAGTTGTGGAGGAAAAACTTGACGTGCTAGAAAAAAACTGACTACATTTTTGGAATCAGCATGCCAATTTTACTATAAATCAGCTCAAAAACCTAACTCAACAGAAATTTTTTTCAAATTGTTCCCCAGTGTAATAATAGCAGGAGAGGATGGAGTAGGGCAAATAACCGCTGTTGCCAGTAAGCAACATGGCGGCGGTGAGCGCACGCACGCAATAGATCTACAGCGTCAGATGACGCGGAGTAGTGCGCGCATGCGCATTAGAACCAGGAAACGCAGAAGGTCTCTGCACGAGGTAGATGGCGGGGGAGAGCTCTGCAAAACTGCTTGTGGTAAAGTGTAAACATTGTTTTATTCCACAGCTGCACTATATTGTCATTAATGGGCAATTAACTACTATGATATTGTAACTACTCTAAATGAGTGATACTCAGGGACTTTGTACTGTATGTATGCACTAATGAAGCACTTTATACTGTGGCACTATAGCACTTGATATGTATAATTAATAGATCATACTTTACAGTGTGATCTTCTTAAAAGCACTAATAATTGATGAGTTTGTTTTATATATAAGGCTGTCTGATCTGTGTATACACTATGCTTGAGAAAGGAGTCACTTGCTCCGAAACGTCGCATCACATGGGGTAGTGGAAATAAACGTCCACTTCACTAAATGAAGGAGTGCTGCCTGTTTTTTGGATCTTCTATCATACAGTTGTGGCCAAATGTATTGACACCCCTGCAATTCTGTCGATGCTCAGTTTCTTCCTGAAAATGATTTCAATCACAAATTCTTTGGTATTATTATCTTCATTTAATTTGTCTTCAATGAAAAAAACACAAAAGAGAATGAAGCTATTTGGAGAAGGCACCCTTCAAATATCCAGGACCTGGAGCAGTTTGCCAAAGAAGAATGGTCTAAAATTCCAGCAGAGCATTATAAGAAATCATGATGGTTACTGGAAGCGGTTGATCGCAGTTATTTTGGCTAAAGGTTGTGCAACCAAGTATTAGGCTGAGGGTGCCAATACTTTTGTCTGGCCATTTTTGGAGTTTTGTGTGAAATGATCAATGTTTTGCTTTTTGCTTCATTCTCTTTTGTGTTTTTTCATTGAAGACAAATTAAATTGAAGATAATAATACCAAAGAATTTGTGCTTGCAATCATTTTCAGGAAGAAACTGAGATTATCTGACAGAATTGCAGGGGTGTCAATACTTTTGGCCCACACTGTATGTGGTGTAGTGGGCATTGACAACTGTGTAGCTGTTAGATGCATTGTGACTGGCATGTGGGGCATTATGATTGTCATGGGGGTATTGTGGTGTTAATGCACAGGTTATTTGATGGCATTGTGGGAGACATAAAAAGGTGTTGTTGCTGTGATGGCTGTAAACTGTGGTTCTGGTAGGTGTGTGGTATTAAGAGAAAATAGTGATTGGATCAAAATGCAGATCAGCAAGTGACACATCACTGGAATCATGGGTTCTACCGCTATATCATGCTTCTGTCAGATTAGCATACATAGTAAAAAATCTGGTGACAGATTCATTTCTTATTTGGAGGATAAGATGTTATCGATCGTGAATAATTAGCACTCTCTCATTAGCTGAATTCTTCAGGCTTCCAGCATAAGGTAATCGAGCAGGAGACTCACCAGGGATCTTATATTTCTGTGTATTTCATTTACCCTTTCAGCACATCCTGAATCCCAAAGACAACATGTTGCTGATTGTTCTGCCTACACAGATATTATACTGCAGAACTGTAATTTAGACTTTATCCACATCACCACCAGTCGCCGTTCCACTGTGTTATCAATGCTTGTTATAGCAGGAACAGTGCAGTGTGCAGAGCTATTCTTGCTAACAAAAAGATGAGACCCAATGTACTCATTAAATGGGACCTGTCAAGATTTGTTAGGATCCATTTCAATAGTTTTGTCAGATCTGTCATGACTCTGTTAAGAACTGTAGCTGTGATGATAATGTGACAAGAGCCTTACAATAATCCAATAATAATAAAATCACGTTTACAGACCTATAAAATTGATTTGCCTTATCACAATGGAACACAGAACCGCTTGTGAATTTCTTCAGGAGAAAAAATGGTGCTTAATGTTATCCTTCATCTCGCAGATGAAACCTTAGCATCTTAAAGGGGTGTTCCGAACCTAACACTTGTTTACTTCTAAATATCTGTCTATTTTATGAAATAATCTAGTCTTTTTCTAATATACTTTAATTAAAAAGTCTCTACTGCTCCAACTCTACTCTCTAACTGCTTTACCGATTTTTATTTTAACTTATTTTTGGTTTGATGATGTTTTTTAGGGGGAACCCCAGTGAATCTTGGGATACTCAAATGAGAAGCAGTCTCTGTCTGCACCCTGGAAAAAAAGCACCATCAGTGACCTCATTGGATGGACCCGTCTCAGCTCTACTGAGCATGAGTTGGCTGAGAAAAAAGGCTTCTGGGCAAAAGACGCCAACATGTCCTAAAGCGTCTTGCATCAAAAAAACTTACCGAATTTGCAGATGTCATTTCCCACAATTTAGAATTCATACAGTATTGTATTGTTCTACTGTGTTGCTGTGCAACAGTTTGCCTTGTTTTAATGTTGTCTCCTCCCCCTCCCTGTAGCTCCTCATATGTCAGTTACTCCTCCTCTCTTCTCCATTTAGTGGTGTGTCAGCCATGTTAGTGGAATCATCATCTACAGTGCCTTGTGAAAGTATTCGGTCCCCTTGAGCTTTTCAACCTTTTGCCACATTTCAGGCTTCAAACATGAAGATATAAATTCTAATTTTTTTGTGAAGAATCAACAACAAGTGGGACACAATCGTGAAGTGGAACAAAATTTATTTGGTATTTTAAACTTTTTTAATAAAAAAAAACTGATATGTGGAGCATGCAATATTATTCAGCCCTTTTGCAGAGAGCATCATGAAGACCAAGAAACACACCAGGCAGGTCTGAGATACTGTTGTGGCTAAGTTTAAAGCCGGATTTGGATACAAAAAGATTTCCCAAGTTTTAAACATCTCAAGAAGCACTGTGCAAGCGATCATATTGAAATGGAAGGAGTATCAGACCACTGCAAATCTACCAAGACCCGGCCGTCCCTCTAAACTTTCATCTCTAACAAGGAGAAGACTGATCAGAGATGCAGGCAAAAGGCCCATGATCACTCTGGATGAACTGCAGAAATCTACAGCTGAGTGGGAGAGTCTGTCCATAGGACAACAATCAATTGTACACTGCACAAATCTGACCTTTATGGAAGAGTGGCAAGAAGAAAGCCATTTCTCAAAGAAAAAAGTCTCGTTTGAAGTTTGCCACAAGCCACCTGGGAGACCCCAAACATGTGTAATAAGGTGCTCTGGTCAGATGAAACCAAAATCAAACTTTTTGGCCACAATGCAAAACAATATGTTTGGCGTAAAAGCAGCACAGCTCATCACCCTCAAAACACCATCCCGACTGTCAAACATGGTGGTGGCAGCATCATGGTTTGGGCCTGCTTTTCTTCAGCAGGGACAGGGAAGATGGTTAAAATTGATGGGAAGATGGACGGAGCCAAATACAGGATCAATCTGGAAGAAAACCTGTTGGAGTCTGCAAAAGACCTGAGACTGGGACGGAGATTTATCTTCCAACAAGACAATGATCCCAAACATAAAGCAAAATCTACAATGGAATGGTTCAAAAATAAACATACTGTATCTGGATATTAGAATGGCCAAGTCACAGTCCAGACCTGAATCCAATCGAGAATCTGTGGAAAGAGCTGAAAACTGCTGTTCACAAACGCTCTCCATCCAACCTCACTGAGCTCCAGCTGTTTTGCAAGGAAGAATGGGCAAGAATTTCAGTTCTCTCGATGTGCAAAACTGATAGAGACAAACCCCAAGTGACTTGCAGCTGTAATCGCAGCAAAAGGTGGAGCTACAAAGTATTAACTCAAGGGGGCGAATAATATTGCACACCCCACTTTTCAGTTTTTTATTTGTTAAAAAAGTTTTAAATATCCAATAAATTTCGTTCCACTTCACGATTGTGTCCCACTTGTTGTTGATTCTTCACAAAAAAAAATTAGAATTTATATCTTTATGTTTGAAGCCTGAAATGTGGCAAAAGGTTGAAAAGTTCAAGGGGGCCGAATACTTTCACAAGGCACTGTATATAGCTCTGATAACAATCATCCTTTTTCACCTGCTGTACTGTGTATTACTCAAGATTTCTGAAGAATAAATAAACTACGTCTTCTGAAGACTTCTAATATGTCTTTTTGTAGCTCAGTTTCAAGCTACCTGACAACACTTTTACAAGCAGGAATCAGAAGAAATGATAGCCTAAGCACCTATCATGGAGTGTATTGTGAAGATGGACAAGCAGATGTTTAAAAGACATCCTGTGCACATACCCCAAGGGTGAATACACCCTTAGGGCCCTTTCACATCAGCGTTTTTTTTTAAATCGCGGCAGATGCGGTGAAAAAACCTCATCTGCCGCGATTACCGCATACCGGCTGCACTTGCGGCGCGGTTGCGGTTTTTGCCATGCAAAGTATAGGCGGACTTGCGGCAGGCAACCGCGTTTTTTTTTCGCGGCCGCACCTGCCGCAAGTGCAAAACCGCACTTGCCGCACCTGCCGCAAGTCCGCCTATACTTTGCATGGCAAAAACCGCAACCGCGCCGCAAGTGCAGCCGGTATGCGGTAATCGCGGCAGATGCGTTTTTTTCACCGCATCTGCCGCGATTTCAAAAAAACACTGATGTGAAAGGGCCCTTACATAGTAGTTTAGGCATCCATGTACAGTATATTAGAATACTGTTGGAAACCTGCCAATATTGCCTGGTTTGACTAACAGTAAACAGTTTAATGCGTATGGGTGCCTCAGACTTATGTGAGATAATGATCCAGCATGTCCTATTTTGGACTGCAGATCCTTTTGGTCTTCAAGATAAAGCTACGACCAGAGCAGGGCTTTTGTCATAGAAAACACAGGCGTGCTCTTTGGAATATAGGGCGAGAGTCGTTCAAGCTGCTGTCTGAACAATTAAATAGCTATCTAAGGGTGCTTTCACATCTGCGTTTTTCGTAATTCGCGGCAGATGCGGTGAAAAAACCGCATCTGCCGCGTTTACCGCATAACCGTTCCACTTGCGGCGCGTTGCGTTTTTTTCTATGCAATGTATAGGGGGACTTGCGGCAGATGCGGCAAGTGCGGTTTTGCACTTGCGGCAGGTGCGGCCGCGAAAAAAACCGCAGCTTGCTGCGGTTTTTTTCGCGGCCGCACCTGCCGCAAGTGCAAAACCGCACTTGCCGCATCTGCCGCAAGACCCCCTATACATTGCATAGAAAAAACCGCAACCGCGCCGCAAGTGGAACGGTTATGCGGTAAACGCGGCAGATGCGGTTTTCACCGCATCTGCCGCGAATTACGAAAACGCAGATGTGAAAGCACCCTAAAGTGTATGGAAGCTTAGTCAATTAATGTTTGGCTGACATATATGGCCTCATTCTAATGTGTATGGGAACCTATATATTAGGAAGGGGAAATGGATGGGAGACATATATACCAGTATGGGAAATATATTTACCAGAAAGGGGCCCATGATTGGAGACATATAGACCAGGATGGGAGACATATTTACCATGATGCAGCACAGGATGGGGACACATATACAAGAATTGTGCACATAAATATCAGGATGGGAGACATATAGAACAGAAATAGGGGCCTATAAACCAGAATGAGGCTGGGGTTACACATAAGCCCTCAGTCAGTTTTTGGCTTCAGTTTTGTCATTTTTTTTTTCTAAGTCCAAAAACTGACAGAAAAACGCATTGGGTGTAATCACACCCTGTGCGTTTTTCTCTGGAGCTCAAAACATTGCCCTGTCCGTTTTTGAGCCAAAAACGCAGTAAACAGCGTTTTTGGCATCAGTTAAAAAACGCATGCGTTTTTATGCGTTTTTTTTAACATGGGGCCCTATGGGAAACGCATGCGCAAACGCATGCACATGCGTTTGCGTATGCGTTTGCGCGCATGCGTTTTTTCTGAAAAAAATTACTAAGTCCAAAAACGTACAGCAGTGCAGGAGACACAAAAAGCACCCTATAAAAAACGGATTGGTGATGAAAATGACTTCCAAAAACGGATTTCTATGTGTAACCCCAGCCTGAGGGACATATTTACCAGGAATGGGTCCAGGAAGGAGTATATTACTACATAATGAAGGGGCAACATATTTCTTTTATATGATTTAGAACACTACAAGGGCCCATACATCTGACCAATATGCCAGGAGGGGGTTCAAGGTCCAAACTTTGCTCTGGGGCCCATCGGACTCTAGTTGAGCCAAAGCCCCCATGCTACCCTCTCTTCCTACTGAACCCCTATGTTTCCTTCTTTATACTGAACCCCTCATACTCATGCTGCCCCATCTCCATATTCAGCCCCCATGCTGCCTCATCTCCATACTGAGTCAACAACTATATCTCCCCTCCATTTTGTCCCTCACACTATTCATTGCTTTGTAAACCAAACTATCCCTTAGGCTGGGGTTCCACATAAGCCCTCAGGCTGTGGTCACACATAGAAATCCGTTTTTGGAAGTGATTTTCATCACCAATCCGTTTTTTTCTGGGTGTTTTTTGAGCCTCCTGCACTCCTGAACGTTTTTGGACTTTTCATTAAAAAAACGCATGCGCAAACGCATGCGCAAACGCAAGTGCGCATATGCCATGCGTTCGCGCATGCGTTTCCCATAGGGCCCCATGTTAAAAAAAACGCATGAAAACGCATGCGTTTTATAACTGATGCCAAAAACGTTGCTAGCAACGTTTTTGACTCAAAAACGGACAGGGCAATGTTTGGAGCTCCAGAGAAAAACGGACAGGGTGTTTATTACATCCAATCCGTTTTCTGTCAGTTTTTGGACTTAGAAAAAAAAAATGAGAAAACTGAAGCCAAAAACGGACTGAGGGCTTATGTGGAACCCCAGCCTCAGTCCGATTTTGGCTTCAGTTTTCTCATTTTTTTTTTCTAAGTCCAAAAACTGACAGAAAAACGGATTGGGTGTAATAAACACCCTGTCCGTTTTTCTCTGGAGCTCCAAACATTGCCCTGTCCGTTTTTGAGTCAAAAACGTTGCATGCAACGTTTTTGGCATCATTTAAAAAACGCATGCGTTTTCATGCGTTTTTTTAACATGGGGCCCTATGGGAAACGCATGCGCGAATGCATGCAAATGCGCACTTGCGTTTGCGCATGCGTTCGCGCATGCGTTTTTTTTATGAAAAGTCCAAAAACGTTCAGGAGTGCAGGAGGCTCAAAAAGCACCCAGAAAAAAACGGATTGGTGATGAAAATCACTTCCAAAAACGGATTTCTATGTGTGACCACAGCCTTAGTCTGCAGTAAAAGTCCCCCTAAACACCAGCGTGAGTAAAAGCCCCTATATCTTTGGCTCTTTGAGTGCTTGCCAGCTCCAGACTCAGCTATTTTCCCCTCTTCTGCGATGTCCTGCAGCATGATGAGGTGACCTCATCTCAGTGCAGCGACATCAGCAGCAGGAGCATGCCACTGCACATGAGGACAGGGATCTGAATGGAGCCCCTCTGACTCCTACAGTGCTAGCACACTTGATGGGTTCATTTGTCTTCGCATATTAAAGATGCAAATACAAATCACTGCATACGCCTTCCCCGGCCTTTTGTTATGTGGGTTGGAGGCAGGGATATAAAAAAACATATATGAGCAATTATAAAATATTCATCTGGTTTCAAAAAGGTATAGTTAAAAATATATTACATGCATAATAGCGACTAGCACACGATAATGAACATACACTCTCCAAGTTTAGCACATAATGTTTACAAATGTTCTATGGGTCCTCCTTTTGTCACATATCAATTAGAGAAAAGGAGCATTGCAATTTTAATGATAAGAGGGTGCTCACTATGCATTTGTCACATTAGACACATCTAAGTTGTAATCCAGTTTGACACGAATACGTTGCAGCATATCTCCGTTGATAGTCATTAAAGCGGCGATAATCTGGTCCCTGAGCTCATCCAGTGTCGCTGGCAAAGGCATCAGGTAACAATGTTTTTGATGTACCCCAAAGAAAGAAGTCACACACTGGTAGATCGAGAGACTGGGGGGGGGCATCTGAAGAGTGCCAAGTCAACACCAGTACAGCAAACAATCCACCGATTTGGGAATTCCTTGGTAAGATAGCAATGCACATCTGAATGCCAGTGGGGTGGAGCTCCATCTTTTTGGAAAATGAAGTCTCTGGAATCAATTGTCAGTTGCGGAACCAACCACAACATATTGAGATAGGATGTACTCGTCACAGTCTTTTCAGCAATAAAAATGGGCCCGTACAGACTTGTTTTCGAGATTGCACAGAAAACATTTAGGCTAGGGTCCTACATGCATTGTTTTTTTAAAATCCTGATCCGGTTTTGAGCTTTTCAAAAGCTCAAAACCGCATCAGGAAATGCTCCTCATAGGAGCCCATTATTAAAACCAGATTGCATTAGATGCTATCCTGTTACCGCATCCGACTCTTCAGCCTGTGTGAAAAATCATGCAGGCTGCAGTTTTCGGAGCGGTTCTAAGCCCTGCAACGCGGTAACCGCATTGCTCAGGATGTGTAATCCTGAGCAATTAGGTTACCATATAGTTTGCTTATCCCGATTACCACCGGGATAAGCAAAGTGTTTAATCTGTCAAAAATGATTAAATAATAATAATAATTGTGGGCAAAATGTCACTAGGGGGTGCCCCCTTCCTTAGAGACATGCTACCCACTCAGGACAGCATGTTATGTGTTAATAAGTGATGTACAGTAAGCCGGTCTCTTTTGGCTCTGTACATTTTTATCACTTCACAATTACTTCACAATCTCCAGATGCCCGTCAAAGCAGGCTGCTCTTAAGGGAGTAGAATTAGCTGGGAAGTTCCTACACACCTGGTCATTATTCATACCATCACTTCCCCAAGACACCAGAGACAAACTCAGGACACAATTTGAAAACTCTCAGTGGTACCTTCTTCAGAGAATCAGCAGATCCACTCCTATACCTTGATTCCCTGGCACACTAGTTGAATGCAGAGAAACTAAGGGAAGAAGACGAGGGTGGGCATTAGTGGGAGGGGTAGGACGTTTATTATTGTTAGAAATGTTTGTACCTTTAAGGATATGTACACTTTCTTTTAGTCATATTTTTCAATCTCAATAAAAAGATTTAAAAAATAATAATACAAAACACACCAGCAAGTCCACCTCTGAACGGCTTAACAAAAACAAAATTAAGACTTTGCAGTGGCCTACTCAAAGTCCTGAAACTTATTGGATTGGTATACTGTGGCCGGACTTTAAAAAGGAGGTTCATGCTTGGAAATCCACGAATGTGTATGTATTACAAGCAATTCTGCAAAGATGAGTGGGCAAAATACCTCCAGAGTGTTGTAATAAACTCATTGTCAGTATTGAAATTGCTTGATTGCAGGTGTTACTACTAAAGGTGGCCCAACCCGTTATTAGGTTTAGAGTGCAGTCACTTTTTCACACAGGGCCCTGTAGGTATGGATTTCCTTTTCCTTTAATAATGAAAACCTGCATTTTGTGTTTACTTGTGTTATCTTTGTCCAATATTTAAATTTGGTGATCTAAAACATTTAAGTGTGACAAACATGCAAAAGACAAAGCATTCACTGATCTCAGGGTGACCAGTCCAAGAAAACACTGCGGGCAGCTGGCTAAAACGCTCAACACAGTGCATTCCTAGGCGCGTTGGCCCCAGGGAATTATGAATATACAAATAGAGTCTGTGGAGCCTCGATTAGGAGTCTCAACACAGGACTAGCCAGATATCCCTGGCTAGTTCTGTGTTTGAGACTCCTAACCGAGGCTCCACAGACTCTATTTGCATAAACATGCAAAACATGCAAAAGAATAAGACATCAAGAAGGGAGCAAACACTTTTTAAAACAACTATAGTATAGAGGTTGCTGGTTGCATACATATAATATAGAGGCTGTGAGGAGCTACATATATTGTATACAGAGCACTATACTGTACACACATTCATGTTTATACACTGTAGACATATTCACACTATATACTGCACATATAGTATACACATACATATATATATACGGTATATATACAGATATATATATATATATATATGTTCACAATATAGTGTGGGCCTATATAAACAGTCTGATGCTGTGTATGAGCTGGACACAGGAGCTGAAAGACAGCTACACATCTATATACATAATCACCAGTCTTGCGCTTCTGGCCACTGTGCTGCTATCACGCGTTGCGAGCGATGGCGCGCATGCGCCATCACGAGCCGCTGGCACTAGCCGGAAGCGCAAAAAAAAAGCCGCCCGACACCACTAACCTCCACACCCCAACCAATGCCCGCTCCGCTGCCCACCCATCCATCCCGCCGCGAGCGATGACGCAATAGCGTCATCGCAAGCCGCCTCGCGGCCTCCGCAAGGTCTCCGCTGCCCCTCGCTGCTCTATCACCGAGGGGGCCTCGGTGACGCCATGCAGCTGCAGTAGCGCTGTCCTTGCTTCGACATGAACTCTCAAACATGGCGTCCAAAATCTCGCAAGATTTTGGCGCCATCTTGGATATTACATGTCGCCACTGGGACTCCGGTATCCCACCGCCACCCCCTGCTCCATTCCCTCCCCTCCTCGCTCCATCGCCCTCTCCCCGCTCCATTGCCCTCCCACCCGCTCCATTGCGCACCCCCCCACCGCTCCATTGCAAACCCCCCACTCCATTGCGGCCCCCCCCACCGCTCCATTGCAGTTTCCCCCCCACCCCTCCATTACCCCTACCCATCCCCCTCTCACCGGCTGCTCCGTCTCACCCGCACCTGGTAATGAGCGGTCATGTGACTGGCTCTTCAGCGCGCCTATAACATGACCGCTCATTAATTGCTGCGGTTTCAACACCGGCTGCAGCTGAGACCGGATGGAAGCGGGGGAACCATCCTGCGCTAACCACTGTCCCTCCATCCTACGCTGACCACCCACTATCCCTCCATCCTGCACTGACCACCCACTGGCCCTCCGTCCTGCGCTGACCACTGGCCCCTCCATCCTGCACTGACCACTGGCCCTCCATCCTGCCCTGACCACTGAGCCTCCATCCTGCGCTGACCACTGAGCCTCCATCCTGCGCTGACCCACTGAGCCTCCATCCTGCGCTGACCAACTGGCCTCCATCCTGCACTTACCACTCTGGCTCCATCCTGCGCTGACCACTCTGCTCCATCCTGCCTGACCATGACTCCACTGCGTAGCCTCCATCCTGCGCTGACCACTGAGCCTCCATCCTGCGCGACCACTGAGTCTCCATCGTGCGCTGACCACTGAGCCTCCATCCGCGCTGACCACTGAGCCTCCATTCTGCGCTGACCACTGAGCCTCATCCTGCGCTGACCACTGAGCCTCCATCCTGCGCTGACCACCGAGCCTCCATCCTGCGCTGACCACCGAGCCTCCATCTGCGCTGACCACTGGCCCTCCGTCCTGCGCTGACCACTGGCCCTCCATCCTGCACTGACCACTGGCCCTCCATCCTGCCCTGACCACTGAGCCTCCATCCTGCGCTGACCACTGAGCCTCCATCCTGCGCTGACCACTGAGCCCTCATCCTGCGCTGACCACTGGCCCTCCATCCTGCACTTACCATCTGGCTCCATCCTGCGCTGACCACTCTGCCTCCATCCTGCGCTGACCACTGAGCCTCCATCCTGCGCTGACCACTCTGCCTACATCCTGCGCTGACCACTGAGCCTCCATCCTGCGCTGACCACTGAGTCTCCATCGTGCGCTGACCACTGAGCCTCCATCCTGCGCTGACCACTGAGCCTCCATTCTGCGCTGACCACTGAGCCTCCATCCTGCGCTGACCACTGAGCCTCCATCCTGCGCTGACCACCGAGCCTCCATCCTGCGCTGACCACCGAGCCTCCATCCTGCGCTGACCACTGTGCCTCCATCCTGCGCTGACCACTGAGCCTCCATCCTGCCCTGACCACTGAGCCTCCATCCTGCGCTCACCACTGAGCCTCCATCCTGCGCTGACCACTGAGCCTCCATCCTGCGCTGACCACTCTGCCTCCATCATGCGCTGACCACTCTGCCTCCATCCTACGCTGACCACTCTGCCTCCATCCTGCGCTGACCACTCTGCCTCCATCCTGCGCTGACCACTCTGCCTCCATCCTGCCCTAACCACTGCCTCCATTCTGCCTCCATCCACGCTGACCACTGAGCCGCCATCCTCTGCTGACCACTCCATCCTGCGCTGACCACTCTGTTTCCATCCTGCGCTGACCACTCTGCCTCCATCCTGCGCTGACCACTCTGCCTCCATCCTGCCCTAACCACTCTGCCTCCATCCTGCGCTGACCACTCTGCCTCCACCCTACGCTGACCACTGAGCCTCCATCCTCTGCTGACCACTCCATCCTGCGCTGACCACCGAGCCTCCATCCTACGCTGACCACTCAGCCTCCATCCTGCGCTGACCACTGAGCCTCCATCCTGCACTGACCACTGAGCCTCCATCCTGCGCTGACCACTGAGCCTCCATCCTGCGCTGACAACTCTACCTCCATCCTGCGCTGACCACTCTGCCTCCATCCTGCGCTGACCACTCTGCCTCCATCCTGTGCTGACCACTCTGCCTCCATCCTGCGCTGATCACATGATCCTCCATCCTGCGCTCACCACTGAGCCTCCATCCTGCACTGATCACTGATCCTCCATCCTCTGCTTTCCACTCCATCCTTCACTGACCACTCTGCCCCATCCTGCGCTAACCACTGAGCCTCCATCCTGCACTGTCCACTGATCTCCATCCTGCGCTGACCACTGAGCCTCCATCCTGCGCTAACCACTGAGCCTCCATCCTGCACTGACCACTGAGCCTCCATCCTGCGCTGACCACTGAGCCTCCATCCTGCGCTGACCACGAGCCTCCATCCTGCGCTGACACCGAGCCTCCATCCTGCGCTGACCACCGAGCCTCCATCCTGCGCTGACCACTGTGCCTCCATCCTGCGCTGACCACTGAGCCTCCATCCTGCCCTGACCACTGAGCCTCCATCCTGCGCTCACCACTGCCTCCATCCTGCGCTGACCACTGAGCCTCCATCCTCGCTGACCACTCCTCCATCCTGCGCTGACCACTCTGCCTCCATCCTGCGCTGACCACTCTGCCTCCATGTGCTGACCATTCTGCCTCCAACCTGCGCTGACCACATCTGCCTCCATCCTGCCCTAACCACTTGCCTCCATCCTGCCCTAACCACTCTGCCTCCATTCTGCGCTGACCACTGAGCCTGCATCCTCTGCTGACCACTCCATCCTGCGCTGACCACTCTCCATCCTGCGCTGACCACTCTGCCTCCATCCTGCGCTGACCACTTTGCCTCCATCCTGCGCATGACCACTCTGCCTCCATCCTGCCCTAACCACTCTGCCTCCATCCTGCGCTGACCACTTGCCTCCATACTACGCTGACCACTGAGCCTCCATCCTCTGCTGACCACTCCATCCTGCGCTGACCACCGAGCCTCCATCCTACGCTGACCACTCAGCCTCCATCCTGCGCTGACCACTGAGCCTCCATCCTGCACTGACCACTGAGCTTCCATCCTGCGCTGACCACTGAGCCTCCATCCTGCGCTGACCACTCTACCTCCATCCTGCACTGACCACTCTGCCTCCATCCTGCGCTGACCATTCTGCCTCCATCCTGCGCTGACCACTCTGCCTCCATCCTGCGCTGACCACTCTGCCTCCATCCTGCGCTGACCACTCTGCCTCCATCCTGCGCTGATCACTGATCCTCCATCCTGCGCTCACCACTGAGCCTCCATCCTGCACTGATCCTCCATCCTCTGCTTACCACTCCATCCTGCGCTGACCACTCTGCCCCCATCCTGCGCTGACCACTCTGCCCCCATCCTGCGCTGACCACTCTGCCCCCATCCTGCGCTGACCACTCTCACCCCATCCTGCGCTGACCACTCTCACCCCATCCTGCGCTGACCACTCTCACCCCATCTGGCGCTGACCACTGAGCCTCCATAGACAGTGTTACCCACTCAGCCACCGTATACAGTGCTAACCACTGAGCCACCATATACAGTGCTAACCACTGAGCCACCATATACAGTGCTAACCATTGAGCCACATTACTGTTCTAATTATTGAGCCACAATATACAGTGCCAACCACTGAGACACTATAGAGTGCTAACCACTGAGGCTCCGTATACAGTGCTAACTACTGAGCCAGCGTATACTGTGCTAACTACTGAGCCCCCGTATACTCTCCTAACCACTGAGCCCCTGTATACTCTGTTAACCACTGAGCCGCCGTATACTATGCTAACCAATGAGGCGCCGTAAAGTCTGCTAAGCACTCAACCCCCATATACTCTGCTAACCAATGAGCCCCGTATACTCTGCTAAGCACTCTGCTGCAGGCAGGATGGGGCCGGGAAACAGCGGTTGGGTGCGGCCAGGAGGGGCCCCCTTCCTGCCCGCATCAGGCCGCTGTTTCCTAGCCTTCTCCTTCCCGCACCTGGCCGCTCTTCACCAGCCCCCTCCTGCCCACACCCGGCCGCTGTTCCCTAGCCTTCTCCTGCCCGCACCCGACCGCTTTTCCCCGGCCCCCTCCTGCCCGCACCTGCCCGCTCTCCCCCGGCCCCCTCCTGGATTTCGGCATCGCTGCACACTGACACCGCTGCACACCGCTACTGCTGTAGGTATCTATATATATAATCACCAATGTTGTACTGCTATTCCGGCATGCACCGCAGCACCGTCGCGAGCTATGGTGCGCAGCGCCTTTGCAAGCCGCTATTCACAGACTCAGACCCGCGAGCGGTGGCGCACTTGTGCGCCACCGCGAGCCGCAGTCACGTCCCCAACGGTTACGTCACCATTCACAGCCCCACGAGCGATAGCGCGCTCGAGCGCCACCGTGAGCCGCAGTCACGCCAGCCACAGTTGCGACGCCATTCACAGCTGCACGAGCGCAGTAACCATCCATCACCGTGCATGCGCATTCACGAACTTTACCTCGAAGCAACGACACACCCCTATTTCCTCCACTCTGGAAGTACGCAGCTCTCATAGAAGAAGTCGGTGGTGACAGCCATTACGTCACATCACCTCTCCACCCACCAGGACACCCATTAAGGTCACCATCACGCCCACAAAGCTGTTACCCACAGAACTACCTGTATATACTCTGCTACTCACGCAGCTGACTGTATACTCTGCTACCCACAGAGCTACTTGTATATACTCTGGTACCCACGCAGCTACCTGTATAGTCTGTGACCCACAGAGACACCTGTATATACTCTGCTACCCATGCAGCCGGCTGTATACTCTGCTACTCACAGAGCTGCCTGTATATACTCTGTTACCCTCGCAGCCGGCTGTATACTCTGCTACTCACAGAGCTGCCTGTATATACTCTGCTACCCACGCAGCTGACTCTTTACTCTGCTACCCACAGAGTTACCTGTATATACTCTGCTACCCACGCAGCTGCCTGTATACTCTGCTACCCACGCGGCTGACTGTATACTCTGCTACCCACAGAGCTACATATATACTCTGCTACCAACGCAGCTGCCTGTATACTCTGTGACCCACAGAGACACCTGTATATACTCTGCTACCCACGCAGCAGGCTGTATACTGTGTTACCCACAGAGCTGCCTGTATACTCTGCTACCCACGGAGCTGCCTGGATAGACTCTGGTACCCACGCAGCCCGCTGTATACTCAGCTACACACAGAGCTGCCTGTATATACTCTCCTACACACGCAGTCACCTCTATACTCTGCTACCCACAGAGTCGTCTGTATACTCTGCGACCCACAGAGCCGCCTGTATATACTCCACTACCCACGCAACCGGCTGTATACTCTGCTACCCACGCAGCTGCCTGCATACTCTGCGACCCATAGAGACACCTGTATATACTTTGTTACCCACGTAACCGGCTGTGTACTCTGCTACCCACGCAGCTGACTGTATACTCTGCTACCCACAGAGCTACCTGTATATACTCAATAAACTTATGTAGATTATTTTTCTGTCACTATTACCTTATAGCATGATGCTTTGCCCTTATTTTACAAATTTTAATAAAAACTATGCTTTTTTCACAAGCGCAAAGCGTGTCATACATGTTTACTGTTCCTGTTAGCACAACTAAGGATGCACACAATTCATTTCACCGCGCTCCCGATGCAATTGCATCGGGCCTTTTTACTAGTAGATTATACTTCCCACCTGTGGGTGGATGTGACGCTGAAGAGAGAAGATTCAAATGGAGTATTAACAAACTCAGCGGTGTTTGAAGGATCTTTAGTGTGAAGTTAGGAATAAGGGAAAAGGTTTTGCTCCACCACCTTATACTCACTTGGCTCCTGGCCTGCTGGTCCGCTGAATAAAAGAACAAATCGCATCGTGATGCTGTTCTGACTCGTTGAAGGATCTTCTCTACTTGCAGCGATGTCATTCTTTTTCCGATAAGTTCCTGCTTGTACAGTGCATGGCAGTCTCTTTAGCATGTGCACAGTACACACTTCAGAATAATGAAAACCGGCAATAGTGGGCTGGCGAGCAGTGTCTGACGTCACAGATGTCAGATACGGCCGGCCCACTCAGCTATGGTGAGCTGTGACATTCCCACACAGACTGAAGAGAGGGCCTGGTTCCAAGTACCCCTGCCCTGGGGTGTGACATGTAACAAGCTTCAAAAACTACATTTTATTGTGTGGAGAATATACTGCAAATAATATTAAAAACTATGTTAAGCTGAAATGCAAATGATGAAGAAATGATGCGCCCCACAGCTGTGGGGTACTCGTAACCGGGCTGCGGTGTTTCTGGGGAGTCACAGGGGTCGAGACCTGGCTCCATGACCCTGGGTTCAGTACTAAACAGTCTTTGAGGAATAGGGTGGATTAAAAGGAAAGTTATTTGTGACACTACCAGTGGTTTGTGGCTATTAGTGGCCACTAGTGATGGACGAGTCCTAAATCGTTGCGAGTCTAGCGAGTCCAATGTTAATGAATGGGGAAGCGAGCAATAGCGAGTAATGTGCGATTAACAAATTGCAGATGTGTCTCGGAAGCTTCAGGCTCTATCTGCTAGGACTCGTTACTCTGCGAGTTTCCCAGCGTTTACTCGCACAGTAACCAGCCCAATGCAAATCAATAGCAATCCTAGTTTTGTCAGAGACTCTGACAAAACTAGGATTGCCATTGTCTTGCATTGGACTCGCTACTGTGCCAGTGATAGCAGGGAAACTCGCAGAGTAAGAGCTGTCTGCTCTGTGCAGCTCCAGGGCCCTAGAGCCCGCCTGCTGCCTGATGTAGCAGAGCTGAGATTGTTCTCAGTCTGCTCATTCCCTGTGCATAGACATCTATATCTATGCACAGGGGATGTAGCAGAGAGGACATCGCGTTTTGGACTACATCGGACGGAAGAGGACTTTTTTAATTAAAGATGGAGTCCCTAATGGCTTTTTTTTATTTCTAATAAAAAAAAATTTCTGTGTTGTGTTTTTTTTAACCCTTTATTGGAGATTCTTAGTGGCCGGGTCAAACCTGGTCTGACATTAAGAATCTCGGGCTTATTACCAGCTTGTATAACAAAGCTGGTATTAACCCCTTTATTACCCAGCGTGCCACCGCCACCAGGGCTGCTGGAAGAGCGGGGTTCAGCGCCAGAGGATGGCGCTTCAATGAACGCGCCATCTTCTGGGGCGGCTACGGGCTGCAATTTGCAGCGGGGTTGCCCAGAAAGCTTGGGCCTCCCTGCGCTGCGTATTCCAGCCCCCAGCTGCTTAGCTGTACCTGGCTAGACATAGAAATTGCATGAAATTGCATTTCATGAAATAATTTTAAAAAAAATGCGTGGGGCTCCGCGCAATTTCTATGTCTAGCCAGGTACAGCTAAGCAGCTGGGGGCTGGAATCCGCAGCGCAGGGAGGCCCAAGCTTTCTGGGCACCCCCCGCTACAAATTGCAGCCCGCAGCCGCCCCAGAAGATGGCGCGTTCATTAAGGGCCATCCTCTGGCGCTGAACCCCGCTCTTCCAGCGGACCTGGTGGCGGTGGCATGCTGGGTAATAAAGGGGTTAATACCACCTTTGTTACACAAGCTGGTATTAAGCCCGGGATTCTTAATGTCAGGCCAGGTTTGACCCGGCCACTAAGAATCTCCAATAAAGGGTTAAAAAAAACACAACACAGAAATAAAAAAAAGCCATTAGGGACTCCATCTTTAATTAAAAAAATCCTCTTCCGTCCGACGTAGTCCAAAATGCGATGTCCTCTCTGCTACATCCCCTGTGCATAGATATAGATATCTATGCACAGGGAATGAGCAGACTGAGAACAATCTCAGCTCTGCTACATCAGGCAGCAGGCGGGCTCTAGGACCCTGGAGCTGCACAGAGCAGACAGCTCTTACTCTGCGAGTTTCCCTGCTATCACTGGCACAGTAGTGAGTCCAATGCAAGACAATGGCAATCCTAGTTTTGTCAGAGTCTCTGACAAAACTAGGCTTGCCATTGATTTGCATTGGACTCGTTACTGTGCGAGTAAACACTGGGAAACTCGCAGAGTACCGAGTCCTGCGAGTCCCTTACTACTCGCAGAGTAACGAGTCCTAGCAAGTAGATTCGCCCATCCCTAGTGGCCACCGCTGCTGCAGAACCTCTGGGGATGATGGATGGGCAGCTGGGATGGAGTTTCTGCCCACGGGCGGAGCAGGTCCCCAGGGCAGTAGATATTGCAAGGTGTAGGGTGCAGGATAGAGAGTGTGCATTAATAGATAGACTCACGTTTTGTTGGTTCCTCAAATCCTTTACTGGCATTACCGATTCAGCCACAGGTGATGTTTTTGTGAGTCCATGCAACCTGGGAGCAACTCGAGGTTTTCCTCACCTGGCAAGTTCTGAGGCCTCTCTGCTGCTCTTTTTCCTGTGGGTCCCTGCTTCAGTCCTCTCTTTCTTCCTCTCCTTTGTGTATCAGTATGACAGGCAGCTCGAGTCCTTCATTACCCCCACTTCACGGGCGGATGCTCCTGGGCTTTTAACGCTGCTTTGCCTCCGGGCACTTGGTGTGGATGGGGAACTTGGAATTCCCCACTCTCCGGTATTGGCTTCTAGGTTGTTAGGCGCTGTACAGCCTCGGTGTCCGTTTTTTTTGGCTCTTACTCCTGTGGGGTGAGCTCAACACTGCTCTGCTCCCCAGGCTCTCCTCGACTTCCTCAGACCCTTGCCTTAGGTCCCTCAGCTAGGCTTAGTTATCCTGGGGTGAGCTTAGCACTGCTCAAGTCCACAGGATGTCTTCCTCATTACTGCTCTGTACTGAACTGACTAACTTCGCCCCAGACCAGAATTTATAGGGGAGCTGCCCTGATCCTGGATTTTAGATCTCCCCCTTCAGGCCTGGAGGCAGAAAGGTATTGTGTGCTTTGGTTTTGCCTGGTGTAAATACCCTGTGTTGCTCTCAGGTATGGCACTACCCCCAAAGGAGATAATGACATAGTGGCATCCAAACTCTGGGGTGCCACAGAAACATCCTGGTCCCAAATTAGCCTCCTTTTTAAGATCTTTAAGGGGTTAGTTATAGAAGCCAAAATACACCATTCAAAGTCTATTCACTTTACATTTATATTTTAAGGGTTCCACGTGGAATCTCCTGTCTTTTTCTACAGCTTGATTTATGTCAAATTGACAAATTACACTGCATTGCCACAGCAAATCCAGACTCAATTCTTGTCACGGAAAACACCTTGTAAATTATCTTGAATTAATTGGCAGAGGTTTACTGTCATGGCCTACTGCTGATGGATGAATTGCAATGTACATACACACTAGTGGCTCTAGGACTACAAACAATAGATATCAACTAATGAAGTGTCACTCACCCGGGCTTAAAGGTGTAGACACAGCACATACAGAGTAAATTAATGTAACCTATCACCAGATTCCTCTTGAGATTATTGTCCCCAGGATGGCTATACATTCTGCCTCTGTATTATTAACTGTTATAATATGTCCAAAGTGCTCAGTAGTGATCCATCATCAATATCTTGTTAAGTGCTAGGACAGATTATATTCATGGAAAAAATAGATTGTCCGAAAATTTAGATAATATATACCATACTGTGCAAACCTTTTAGGTAGATGTGGAAAAAATGGTCTAAAGTTAGAATACTTACACAATTAGAAGCACTAATAGTTCATTTTTATCAATGAATAAAATGCAAAGTAAATTAAAAAAGAGAAATTTAAATCAAATCAATATTTATACTGGGACCATTATTTGTCTTCAAAACTACATCAAAACATCTATTCTTCTAAATACACTTACACACAGTTTTTGAAGAAACTCAGCAGGGAGATTGTTCCAAACACATTGCAGCCTCCAGGATCCACCCTCTCTCTCTGTGTGCTGCTTTGCTTGTGCAGGCTTTGCCCTCCCCCTCTCTGTCACAGAATGCAAATCATTAGTCCTGCCTTCAGCTCCACATCACAGCAGAAACTGCACAGAGAGAGGGTGGATCCTGAAGCCTGCAAAACAACACGCCACAAGAGCTAAAGAATATAGCCCTGGTAATTATAATCCCTAATGAGTAAGTATTAAAACGTTTTTATGCACTTTCAAAGGATGCTTTTAGGAGACAAAAGGAGTGTGAGATTAGTGTTAGGATGCTGCAGGGGGACGTGTTTTGGTAGCTTAGGTGGCTTTTTGGAGGTGACAGGATCCCTTTAAATCTATTTTTATTGAAACAATCAAAAAAGTACAAAACCATAATAATCAAGTACAAAGCTTACAGACGTAAAACATAAGCTATTATCAACAGCTAACAGTCTCATACTCACCCTTCAAGAGCTCTCAGATTTTCTAAAGATAGTCCATCAGAGAGGCAAGAATCCGTTCCATGTATTTTTCAAATTTCAATATGAATATCGAGAAACCAAAACGAGGTTTCGTAAGTTCGACGGGAAAGCTGTCTAGAGAGCACATGGCCACCAAGACCCTTGGGCAATCAGAAATAAAAATATGAAGAAAAGTGTAAGAAGAAAGCAAGTTAAGTGCATTAAGTAGGGGAAAAGAAGAAGATTGGGGAGGGAAAGTTAAGAGAAACCACCGTGTAGCTGTTAACTCTATGGACTTGTCATCACAGACTAATCAGATACTTTTTTTTGTTCAAGCAAATATCTCCTGAAAGTTTGGGGCATCCCTGAAAAGGATCCACTCCATCCAAGTGGCAATATAGACCTCCTGCGACCCGAGAGATCAGCCTCCAGTTCCTCCATATGACAAGATGTCTCCATTTCAGAGAACCATTCTGATATATGTCGTTCCTCAGGATCTTTGCAATGGCGCAGAATCACATTTCTGGGCGGTGCAAGACAGAAGCGCAGGATATCCCTCCTGTGAACCCGCAACGAACCCGGGATGATAGGGAGCAAGGCAAGTTCAGGACTGCTATTCTTGCTACGGCCTGTGATCAATTTGTAGTTCCGGAAAACTTTCTCCCAGAACCCTCTAATCAGGGGGCAATCCCACCAGACATGGAGTAGTGTATCCTTCCTAGGCCCACCTCACCAACAGGAACCTGAAATAGAAGGGAAAATCCTATGTAGCCAAGATGGAGAAAAGTACCATCTGGTCAACAATTTATAGCTCTTCTCCTGAGCAGCACATGTGCTTAAAGGTTTGTGTGAGAATAAGAAACATCTATCCCAGTCTTCATTAGAGATTTCATTACCCAGTTCTCGTTCCCAGGATGCCTGGAAGTTAAATTTGTCTCTCGGTTCCTCTTGTAGAAGTGTCCGGTATAGTTGATATCCCCCTCGAGGGTGGTGCGGCCAATGAGAATAAAGTCTCCATTGGGGAAAGCCCCAACCTAAATCCCTGAGTAAGCGCTGCTGAAGTTAAATAGGACGCAATTTTAAGAACGCCCACCATTTCAATGTTGTCGTCGGTGCTACCTCCTGTAACTCTCCGAAGGAGGGGATTCGGCCATTATGTACAATTTGATTCGTGGGTCCTGCGCTTCCATGTTAATAATGAGCTGCAATTTTCCCCAGGAGAAAAATCTGGGTTATCAAAAAGGGGTGTTGGGGGCTCAATGACAGTTGTTGAGTGCATTTGTCCAAATACAAGTGCTACATCCGCATGATCTCAGTGGTTAGGAAGGGGAGTGTTCTTAGTCGCCCCCACCGTAGGCGATGAATACTAGGGCAAATAATGGAGGGGTGTACTTATGCCTTCCTGCTCTATCTGTATCCATTTTTTGGCTGTTCTTATATATTGCCAATCTAGCATTCTCACCATTAGGGACGCCTGGCAATATTTAGTAAAGTTAGGGAGTTCCACTCCACCCCCACTGGGAGCAGCAGATAAAGTTCTTAAGCTGACCCTAGGTGTAGCTCCCTCCCCCCCGAGACAAACCCAGAAACGAGGGACCGAATCCTATTGAAGAAGGCTCTATGAGGCCAGATCGGCACTGCCTGAAAAATATATAGGAATCTCGGCAGGATGTTCATTTTCACCACATGTATCTGACCGAACCAAGACAATCTAAGTGGACGGTATGTCGCCAATAGAGACCCTACCTTATTAAGGATAGCCTGATGGTTTAGAATTTATAATTATCTCAGGTGTGAGGGTAGAACTACCCCCAGGTATGAGATCCCCTTTTCACTCCATCAGAATGGAAAGTTATAATTTAACGAAACCACCTCGGCTGTAGGAAGTGAAATGCTTAGGGCTTCAGTCTTGTAGTTTACTTTAAAATTGCTCAGCGCCTCAAAGGTCTCAAATTCCTTTAAAATGGAAGGTAGGGAGATATGTGACTTTGCGATATATAACAAGACATCGTCAGCGAAGAGGGCCGCCTTGTGCTGAACATGACCGGTCCAAAAGCCATGGATGGTTCCGTTGTTCCTGATGGCATTAGCCAGGTGTTCTATTACGATTACATAGATTAACGGGAACAACGGACATCCTTGCTTTGTTCCGTTGCGGATGTTGAATGAGTCTGACATCGCTCCATTCACCTTCACACGTGCCGAAGGGGCCGTGTAAAGGGACATGATTTTACCCTTATGAACCCTCAGTGGACTCTGTCAAAGGCCTTTTCCGCAGCAACGGACAACAGACAAAGAGGGGAGCCAAACTTCTCCGCTCTGTCTACCAAGAGCAAAGACCTAATAATGTTGTCTCTCGCCTCTTGGCCTCCGACAAAGCCCACCTAGTCTAGATCTACTGCCAATGAGAGGAACGTGGCCAACCAATCGGCCAGAACCTTAGCAAATAACTTAATGTCAATGTTCATCAATGAGATTGGTCTGTAGTTTGCCACCAATGTCAAATCTTTGTTTGGTTTGGGGAAAATACTGATGTGGACTTCTAAAGATTTGGGAGCGAAAACAACTCTCTGTGATAGAATTAAAGGTGAGAAGCATTTGGGGCACCAAACAAGACCACAAAGTTTTGTAGAATATTGGGGTGAAACTGTCAGGGGCCACAGTAGATTTAAATAGTAAGCCATGAACACCCATTGGCAGCCAAACCATCCATTTGAATTGTTGGCAGAATTCGGCCTGTAAGGTTTTGTTCCCACAATGAGCTTTTGGTGAGTTTTTGATGTTTCAGATTTTCTGCAGCCTTTCTTCATCTATTAAGTAAATTAGGGGATTTGTGTTTTTTTTTATTGCAGTTTTGTGTGCGTTTTTTTTACATATGTTCTTATTTCATTTCTGACATTGCGGACTTAGTCTCTTGTTGGTTTGTCATGTTTTAAATAAAGCTGCTTTATTTAGATACTGCCTGATATTCGTCTTTGACAAAACTTCTTGCACAGATTACATGTGTTTTTAGTATATTTTCGCAGTGGAAGCACACTAAAACACAAATGCTGTTTTTACCTACATATTTTCTGGATATAATGCAATTTTATCTAAAACTCAGCGTACCTGCAAGAGAAACTGCCATGTTACAGATGTTAAACACCCATTATAGGTCAGTTTACAATGAATTAATAAAAAACCTTAGCATTTGCATATGCTCACACTGTGGTCGCTTCTCAAGAAAGTCACACACACGCCACAGCTGCAGTTCAGTTACTTTTACTTGGTGTTTCAAAATGGCCGCCGGGTATGTCCCTTGCCAGTATGTCCCTTGTTCAGCGCTTTCTCCAGGACCGGGTTGGTGTTACTGAGTCTCGCTTGGTGCCTTCTCTCTCTCTTATTAGGAGGTCTGTCTCTGGTGGGTCTATGTTCTCTCTCTCAGTGCTATAAGGGGTAGTTCCCTTCTGAGGCGAGCATGTTGTTGCTCTGCCCTGAGGCCCCTCAGGCTCTCAACGCTCTCTGAAGCACAGACCTCAAGTACCAACAGCCGCGAGTGCTTATTTGTGTCCCGGGCACCATTAGGTCACTCTCCCGAGCACTGCTATCTAGTCCAGCCGTTTTCCCCAAGTTGTGTTGGGTGTTCAGCCACAGCTCCCATTAGAAGCCAAGGCCTCTGGATTTATGGCTCGGGCTTGAAGTATCCGCACTGTGTTCAGGGCCAGGTGCCTGTGTCGTCCATCACCCCTCTGTCTCGTCAGATTCAGGCGTACAGGGAATCAGTGTCTTTTCCGCACCCCTAGGGCTCTTCTCTCCTTCCACCCTTCTGGTCTCTCCCTCCTGTGGCGAGCATGGTCATGCTCCAAGCCCCGGGAGCCGGCACCACATCGACTCTGCACCTGCCTGCTGCTGCTTCCTCCTACAACTCCTTTACTACTTCTACTACTTTTCTGTTCCTCCTTTTTGTGACCTAGGCCCTCCCTCAGGGTCCTCCCATTGCCCCAGGGCCTACATGTTTGTGTGCTGTTTGTGTGTATTATGGGCTCAGCCACATCTTCCCAGCACCTGGAGAACGGGGGCACTACACTCCCTAACCGTGGGAATGCAGTACTTCTGGTGGCAGCTTAGGCCGGCTTCACAACAAGATTTTCTGCTGTCAGGTTCTGTCTGGTGTTTTGCAGGAAGCACTAGACAGAACCTTACAGCCCCGGACAAAACAGAACCAGAGGTCAAATATTCCCTCTGATCCTGTTTCTGCCGAAATCCTCCCTGCGCGCGGCTGCCGCTGTCCAAGTGTTGAAATTTCAGCATAGCGACTGGATGGAGCTAGCCACGGTGCTGAAATTGCAGCCAGAGAGCTCTCCAGGCGCTGGAAAAGCAGCCGCCTCTCTTTCAGCACCCGACGTCTGGGGACCAGTCCATTTTTTTGTTGGATCCGGCGCTCATAGACTCCCATGCTATGGGTGTCGGATGTGGGAGGATCTGGGAGGATCCGATTTTGTCCGATTTTTGTCCTGGACACAAAAAATGCTGAGAACTCCGATTTTGTGTCCGGGTAAAAAAAACAAATCTGCCGGATCATCCCAGACAGCACAAAACTGGAAGGCAAATCACTGCCATAAGGGCCCATCTGGCCCCATAGGGAGACAATGGGGCCAAAATTGGATCTGGGGCTGTCCGGTTCACACCAGACAGCCTTGAATCCAAAAAATCATGGACAGAAGCTGGCCTTACCCGGTGGGGCGCCACAGTATGATCAGACAGTGTTATGTGCATAATGAGACACGGCCATTACACAGTGCATAGCAAATTGTCATTTAGTGAGGAAGTTAACGAACTCTAGTGCCACCTAATAAAGGCAGCAATCCTAAAAGTCATAGTCGACTCTTTAACAACAGAAAGCTCTCCACAAGGAGAACAGTTATTCCCGCAACACATAGCAGCTACACATATGCCAATATGCTAAATTACTTTTTTGCAACAGTATTTACACAAGAATATCTCATGACAGACAACATGATCAGTGATAACAAAAACTCTCCATTATATGTAACCTGTTTAACCCAACAGGAAGTACGGCACTGTCTAAAAATCACTAAAGTTGACAAATTCCCAGGCCCAGATGGGATACACCCCAGAGTACTGCAGGAATTAAGTACCATCATAGATAAACCATTATTTTTAATCTTTAAAGATTCCATAATAACAGGTTCTGTACCACAGGACTGGCGTATAGCAAATGTGGTGCCAATAATCAAAAAGGGGACAAAAACTGAATTTGGAAATTATAGGCCAGTAAACTTAACCTCTACTGTGGGTAAAATCCTAGAGGGTTTTCTAAGAGATGCTATATTGGAGTATCTGAATAAAAATAACCTCATGACCCAATATCAACATGGGTTTATGAGGGACCATTCCTGTCAAACTAATCTGATAAACCTCTATGAAGAGTTAAGTTCTGGACTGGATAAAAGAAATGCAGTGGACATGGTGTATATGGACTTTTCAAAAGCTTTTGATACAGTGCCACACAAAAGGTTGATACATAAAAATGAGAGCAATGGGGATAGGGGAAAATATTTGTAAGTGGGTTAAGAACTGGCTCAGTGATAGGAAACAAAGGGTGGTTATTAATGGAACACTCAGAATGGGTCACAGTTAACAGTGGGGTACCACAGGGGTAGTATTGGGCCTGCTTCTTTTTAACATATTTATTAATGACTTTGTAGGGGGCTTACAGAGTAGAATCTCAATATTTGCAGATGACACTAAACTCTGCAGGGTAATCAATACAGAGGAGGATAATTTTAGATAACAGGAGGATTTATGTAAACTAGAAGCTTGGGCTGATAAATGGCAAATGAGCTTTAATAGGGATAAATGTAAGGTCATGCACTTGGGCAGAGGAAATAAAAGGTATAATTATGTGCTTAATTGTAAAACATTGGGCAAAACTACAACTGAAAAAGACCTGGGTGTATGGGTTGATGATAAACTCACATTTAGTGGCCAGTGTCAGGCAGCTGCTGCAAAGGCAAATAAAATAATGGGATGCATTAAAAGAGGCATAGATGCTCATGAGGAGAACATAATTTTACCTCTATACAAGTCACTAGTGCGACCACACTTAGAATACTGTGTACAATTCTGGTCTCCGGTGTATAAGAAAGACATAGCTGAACTAGAGCGGGTCCAGAGAAGAGCGACCAAGATTATTAGAGGACTGAGGGGTCTGTAATACCAAGACAGGTTATTAAACTTGGGGTTATTTAGCTTGGAAAAACAAAGGCTTAGGGGTGATCTTATAATAATGTATAAATATATGAGGGGACAGACCTTTTTAATGATTTTTTACTCTTAGGCCTGAGACGGGGACAAGGGGGCATCCTCTACGTCTGGAGGAAAGAAAGTTCAATCATAATCACAGATGTGGATTCTTTACTGTAAGAGCAGTGAGACTATGGAACTCTCTGCCACATGATGGTGTAATGAGGGAGTCACTACTAACATTTAAGAAGGGCCTGGATGCCTTTCTTGAAAAATGTAATATTACCGGTTATATAAACTAGATTCTCTGATAGAGCGTTGATCCAGGGAACTAGTCTGATTGCCGTATGTGGAGTCAGGAATTATTTTTTTCCCCCAATGTGGAGCTTAGTGTTGCCACATGGGTTTTTTTTTGCCTTCCTCTGGATCAACATGTTAGGCTATGGTTGAACTAGATGGACTTAAGGTCTTCATTCAACCTTAAATACTATATTACTATGTTACTGTATATAAGATTATCTCAGCACCGGAATATTTTATATAAACATCCAATTGTGGAAATTTTTATTTTTCCAAAATCTATTGATTAAAATTAACTTTGAAATTAACTTGTTTGTAGAAAAATCCCTATAAGTAAAGAACAGAACATATAGAAAAATATGTTCTTAGGAGAGTCTAAAATTTAAAGGGAACCTGTCAGGTTGTTTATGCCCCCCCAGCTATCACTATCTGTACCTGCAGCTTCATAGTACTATTCTAATCATGATGATACATAGAGGAATACTTCTGTCTTAGCCATTAAAACCTAAATACTATACGTATTACATGACTACTTCTTGGAAGAATGGCCACAGCTTTATTAAACAACAGATATATATATCCTTCCCGCGGTTCAACATGCCGCCCCTCAATTCAAACATAAGTTATACATATATATATATAAATATATATATACATATATACATATATATATATGCATTCCAATACCATAACCCAAAAACACCGATAGGTACATCCCAGAAGCCACCAAATATCCTATTCCTGGTCGTATCCTAAAATCGGGCCAGAGGACCACCTCGTCCGTGAGCAAACCGACCCGAGGTGTGGGGTATTAATGGTCCATCGTTAACTACCTCACCCTCGAACTTGTGGGACCTATGCCCAAAAGTTCCCAAATTCCTTTTTACGAAGCCACTACCCCATGCCTGACTTTGTACCACCAATTGAAATTGGTACTCCCAGCCTCCTTAATCGGACCTATCCCGTCGAAGGGACAAACAAAACTCCTCTTGGAAGTAGCGTTTCTTCTCTTTTCTTTTTTTTACTTAATTATAAAGGCAGGTGAGTGGGCCAAGGATCCACTTCAGACAACAAATAGGAGGTACCAAATTCCCCCCCTCTGTATACCCCCTATCCAGCCACCCCCTTGATCCTCCCCCAAACACCACTGCCCTTTCCACAAATCCCAGGACCCTCCAGAATGCTATCATATCTTTAAAACTTTTTACTCCTTCAGACACTAGTCTCCTACCGATGGTCATGGGCTCATTCACCCCTGTGGGCTCTCTGGCCCTTCTTTCCTGTCTGAGCTCATAATGTAAAATGTTAAAGGTGAAAAAAAACATTTATACACTTATATTTTCTTATGTAAATGAGGCAGTGACTACACATTGGAGTATGTAGTCTATCTGGCAGGTTGATAGTTAACTCACTATTAACTCTCTCTGTCTAAAGGACCTGTGTGATGTAACGATCATGTGACCATAGTGGGGGGGAGCTAAGCAAACTTATTAAGTGCTATTGTGGCACCCCTGCGGGGGATTCCCACTGGACCCACCTGTGTAGGGAGAGGGAGAGATATACACCTTGGTACGCACAGCATGCAACACCTTCTACCCCAGACCTGAAGGGGGAGCTCCACTGGCTGCCCTAAGCCAGTTCTACCATAAAGATCCAGGGCTGAGGGGAGGAGTCAGGTTAGTTCCAGTAAGACAGAGAAGAGAGCAGTTGTAAGGAGCTGGTTGCTGGGACCAAGCAGGCCCAGAACCAGGGAACACTGACCCAGCTGTGTTGAGCCCTAGAGAGAGGAACAGAGGCCAGTGGGAGAAGCAAGAAGAAGGGAACAGACTTGTGAACCCTTTAGTTACCCGGACACTGAAGTCTGCAACTGCTGATAAGATATAGTAGTAGGAATAATCTGGACAGATCAGGAGGATCCAGTCCCCCTGAAGTAACGAACAGAAGAATCCAAACTTGACCAAGTAAAGGATGAGGGACCTAGCCGAAGGATAGGAATCCCACAGAGAAGTCCTCATTGTCAGTTGTGGGACAGCACCCTGAGAGTGAGAAGTAGCGGCAGGTTCAACTACAGGCAGAGCTTACCCCAAAAAGACGCACGCACTAACAGAGGAGGCCTCACAACTTTCCCAGGTGAATGCCCCAAGCTGCACTGACACCTGGTTACCCTGCTGGACCGTGCCTGTTACCGGAAAACAGTAAAAAGGTACTGACACCAACGACTATTGTGTGTGTGAGCCTGCTTCTACGCCGCCGCCTGCAGAGTTCACAGCAGGACCGCTACTACTACTACTCCCCTCATCCACCCCGCTGCCCTGAGGTAAAGCTCCACCTGTGGGGAGCTGTAGTACCCAACGCTGCCTCCCATCACCTCAGGGGCTAGCCGCAGCGCTGGTAACCTATTACCAGGTACTACAGGTGGCGTCATGATACCATTCTCTCCCCATCATCATCACCCCCATCCCTTAACACTGAGGGTCCAGGGCACGGAACTGGGAACCGACCAGCCGTGATTCCCCCGTCGAAGCAACCGCCTATCCTGGTATCCGAGTAGCCCTTACCCTGTCAACCGCCTCACTATGAAGATTTAGCTTCGCCTATTGCAGTCACCTGGTTGTGACATCACATCAGGTCCCGCAGCATCTTCTGAAATTCAGCTGAAATGTTAACTATTAACCTGCCAGAGTGACTACATCCTCCAAGGTGTCTACATACTGCCTCATTCATATAAGAAAATGTAAGTGTATAAATGCTTTTTTTCACCTTTACATTACACTATGAGCTCAGACAGAGATGATTAGAATAGCATTATGAAGCTGATGGTGCAAACAGTGATAGCTGGGGGGCATAAATGACCTGATATGTTCCCTTTAACAAACCATTTTGTCTGTAAGGCAGTTGGTAAACTACTTTTCTACACCCCCTTAACCCCTTCGCGACCAACGTGGAGCTTACATCAAACACCCGACATCTCAGCTGATCTAACAGCACTGATCAGATTCGGGATCCAATCGGTGCCGTTACTGCTGTCAGTCAATGACAGTGGGATCCTAAGGCGCCGCTGTGGGGAATGCGCTGTTCCCGCCTACACCGGACATCCCGGGTGATCAAAACAGCGCATCCTTTTTTTCCAAACTTCAGAATTTTCTGTCGGCACTTAGATACCAGTAAAAGTACACATGTTTGGTATCTATGAACATGTACCGACCTGAGGCATTACACTGTCACGTCTGTTTTACCATATAGTGAACACGGCGACTAATATACTCAAAACAACAAACGTTTAATTGCACTTTTTTTGCAATTTCACTGCAGTTGAAATTTTTTTGCATTTTCCCTGTACACTATATGGTAAAATTACTGACTGCATCTGAAAGTACAACTCGTCCTGTAAAAAACAAGCCGTCATATGTCTATATTGACGGAAAAATAAAAAAGATATGGCTCTTGGAAGCAGGGAAGGGAAAAATGAAAATGAAAAATGAAAAATTCCAAGGTCATGAAAACTATTATAAGCTGAAAAAAAAATCTCAGAAGGGACAAAATGACTCAACAAACCTATTTTAGAACAATATTTGCAAATGAATAAAATATAATGTTTCAAAACTGGAGTCATATACCATTCTGTTTGGATTTTTGGTAACTTGTTTCTTATGGTGTACTAGTGGTAAAGCCCAGCATTCCCTGGACATAATGCCTATATATGGTCGTAATGCCTATGTTTGGTAATATCACCCATATATGGTGATATATGAATGTGTGTGTATATATAAATCTGAGTGTGTGAATGTATCACAGCTCCTCCCCTTCCCCATAGTTATGACCACTCACCATAGCCTCGCCCACTCCATATAGCTCCACCCCCTACTGGTAGCTCCATCTATTCAATATAACCCTGCCCACTCAGAGCTATATGGAGTGGGAGAGACTATGTGCAGTGGGTATGTCTATGTTGAGGGGCTATGATACATAAACACACACACTCAGATTTATATATTAGATGGTGAATTATTAGTTCTCCACAACAATGTTGAGTGCAACTGTAATATGGAAAATGACTGATTCAACATAACTGTCAATTTTGTTGCAATTGTTGGTAGATTCCACATTTTGTAGGCGATGAACATGTTTCTTTGTATAAAAGATCAATTGAAGTCAGCAGGATTATAATTTGAAGTTATTGATGAAAGGTTTGTTTTTGCAGATGGTCGAGTTTTAAAAAAAGATCAAAAGACATCTTCTCTGTTATGATTGCGCCTGTCAGATTACCTTCACAGCTTGAGATTGAATCCTTTCTAAATGGATATTCCAAGTTTAATAAAATTGTGCTAGTAAATTCCTAAACACAATATGGGCTCAATTCATTATTGTATTTGTCAGGTGTTATTGTTTCGCTCCTATTTCTATTTGCTCCAAATTCATTTTTCATTTGTGCCATTTTTGAATTGTATTTTATGTGTTCACGTTTTCTCACTGTGGGATGGAATTAGAATTTACAGATGTTTGTTCTTGATTGATCAATTGTGACTAGAGATATATTATATTAATCATATGAACAAGTATTTTACATCATATAAGAATAAGCAACAGATAGTATACAGTGATTTAAAGGAACAGAGGTATAGAAATCAGAGTTGGATATTGAGGTTATCTATATATGCAATTGCATTGTCATTTCCAGTGTAGAAGTCATACTTGTCACCAGTGTAGGATCTGAGGGGACGTTCCTCAACAATGTGCTGAATTGTTTGACGCTCAGCTAGGGTCATACTATGGCCAGGGTCACACATACAAATCCATTTTTTACAGCCCTTAGAAAACAGAATCCATTTTTCTAAGGGTGCCAATAGTGTCCCCTGCGGTCCAGGACGTTTTTTGGAATTTTTTTGGACTTAGTCATTTTTTCTCCAAAAACGCATGTGTTAACGCATGGTGCCTATATGTGCCATGCTTTAACGCATGCATCTCCTATAGGGCCCCATGTTAAAAAAAACGCATGCATTTTTTTAAAGGACCCCAAAAACGCTGCTAGCAGCGTTTTTGGACTGCTGCATAAAAGCACATGTGTTTTTTTTAAAAACGCACACACATGCGTTAACGCATTTGCGCTTTTTGGCTTTGAAAAAAAATGCCCAAAATGTTCCCAAAAACGGATTTAAGTCAAAAACAGATGGTATGTGTGACCCTAGCCTTAGGCAGGAGAGTCAGATTTCCCCCAACAGTTTGGCTAGGGTCACACTTAAACATAGAATTGCGTTCACCGCATCCAGATCCAGATGCGGTGAACGCAATTGGCTTCAGACAACCAGCAATCCGGGAACCGGATTGCTCAGGATGTGTAATCCTTGAATGGCTAATGACCTGTTTGCTTGTAATCAATGTGTGCATAAAAGCTGAGTGAGTTTTTTCTAGGATCCAGACAGACTCTTGCATCTTTCATCCAGCCACTGATGTTTCTGGATTGTGGGACATGGGGAGAGATTAACATATGGAAAATCAGGGGCTCTGTAAAACCCAAACCCCGATCAGGTGAACCAAAAAAACTTCGGGCACAGCTGCCAGGAAAATTGTTCGCGATGAAAAGAAAATCCCACAAATAAGATCAGTTGAAATACAGGACTCACTGAAAGCTAGCGGTGTGGCTGTTTCAAGATGCACAATAAGGAGGCACTTGAAGAAAAATAGGCTGCATGGTTGAGTCTCCAGAAGAAAGCCATTACTGCACAAATACTACAAGGTATCTTATCTACAACACGCCAAACAGCACAGAGGCAAGCCTCCAAACTTCTGGAACAAGGTAATTTGAAGTGATGAGACCAAAATCAAACTTTTTGGCCACAACCATAAATGTTACATTTGGAGAGGTGTCAACAAGGCCTATGATGAAAGGAACACTACTACTACTGTAAGACATGGGGGAGGATCACTGATGATGTGGGGATGTGTGAGCTACAGAAGCACTGGAAACTTGGTCAAAGTTGAAGGAAAGATGAATGCAGCACGTTATCAGCAAATACTGGAGGCAAATTTGCACTCATCAGCCCAGAAGCTGCGCATGGGACGTACTTGGACATTACAACATGACAACGATCCAAAACACAAGGCCAAGTCGACCTGTCATTGACTACAGCAGAACAAAGTGAAGGTTCTGGAGTGGTCATCTCAGTCACCTGAACTCTATATCAATGAGCCACTCTGGGGAGAACTCAAGCGCGCATTTCATGCAAGAAAGCCCAGGAATTTACAGGAACTGGAGGCTTCTATCCAAGAATTATGGGCAGCTTCACCATCTGAGAAAATAAAGAGCCCCATCCACAACTACCACAAAAGACTTCAAGCTGTCATTGATGTTAGATGGGGCAATACACGGTATTAGGAACTGGGGGATGTGAACTTTTGATCTGGGTCATTTGGATGTTTTTGGTTGTCATTATGATTTAAAAAGAGAAAACACAGTAGTCCGACAATAAATGACTTCATCCAACCGCTAACCACGAGTGGAAAAAATGATTTTGACCTATCATCCATATTCTCTGAAAAAAAGCCAAGAAAGCAAAATAAATCTGCCTAGGTATGTAAAGATTTGAGCACAGCTGTAGATAAGATTATCTCAGCACAGGAACATTTTATATAACATCCAATTGTGGAAATTTTTATTATTCTAAGATCTATTGATTAAAATTAACTTTGTGGGAAAACCTCTTTAATGTTCCAATTTTACAACTCTACTCATCTGATGTACCAGTATTCTTCTGAGTGTTTAAAACCATATTGGTCTACTTTATGGTCTTCTCTCTATTTTCAGGGAATCTACATGTGCATTGCTACTTTTGCTATCCACTACCTGTTTGTTAGCTACTAATGTGTATTTTCAGTATAAAAAATATTGCAGGAAAAAGCAAAAAGCAAAATGGTGATTGCTATAATTTTATGATCTTTGCCAGTAAAATGACAGAATGTAATTGCTTGTTGTGAAAAAATATTTTCACCTACGTTATCTTCTAAGTCAAATCTAAATGTACAAATTACACAACCAATTTCCCTACAAACAAACATGAATGATAATTGCTGCGTTTATAGTGACAGTCTTCCCAGCAGGATTTGAATAAATGTCATTTGCTAAACAACTACCAATTAAACAATATAAGGATCTATTTCATACAATGCACATTGGATCAATATTGTACATTTGTTTTTCATAGTAAAAATTGGGAGTAGATGCAAAACAAATACAAATATAAGACCTTCTAAACACAGCAGAACCTTGTGCTGCGGACAGCATGGTGGCACATATCATTGAACATGATGGTTATGTGGTATAGAAACAATGCTTCATGCCCCATTTTCTTTGGCATATAGAGAGAAGCCATAAAAGACAACTGTATGGGTGCCTTTTATAGGGAACCTGACCCCTCATAATCACCCCCAAGCCTCTGAATACCTGCCCTGCACTCCCACAAATTATTTCCAACGTTGCTCTTATGTTGGAAATGCTCCCTATAAAAGATGAAATCTAGCCTTTTATACTTACTGAAAGTGTGACTTCTGCTCCCTGAATAAGTCGTACAGGGCGTTCCCTGTGCGCTCCTAAGCTGCTCATTATCACGCCCCGATGGGCGTGATAAGAAATCCAAGTCCTCCTTGCCCTGCTCCTGGCCGTAAAGAGAAACCCGCGCATGCGCAATGCGCATGGTGAGGTTGGCGGTACACCTAAAGGGTGTACCAACGTCATCCTGCCCGGATAAGACGCTATTTGCGTCATATCGGCTAATACACCCATATAGCAGGGCGAGGAGGACTTGGATTTCTTATCATGCCCATCGGGGGCGTGATAATGAGTGGCTTAGGAGCGCACAGGGAATGCCCTGTGCGACTTATTCAGGGAGCAGAAGTCGCACTTTCAGTAAGTATAAAAGGCTAGATTTCATCTTTTATAGGAAACATTTCCAACATAAGAGCAAGGTTGGAAATGATTTGGGGTACAGGGACAGGTAGTCAGAGGCTTGGGGTATTATAAGTGTCAGGTTCCTTTTAAATGTCACATATCATAGCTAGGGTAAATAGCAGTCCCCTATGGAGTTTAATTTGCCTGCCGGCATATAGGAGACCATATAGGCGCAATGTCTCTGGGCACATGTGCAAATTGTCCACTTCAGTGAAGAAGTGACGAACTCTAGTACACCTATTTAAAGTAGCACCTGAATTAAGAGTTAATTGGACCTTCCTTTTAACAAGCCTTATAGTGGTTAGAATTTGGTGCCAGATCAGAACCACAATCTGCCAAATGTGGCTGCATATGACAGTGCGCCAGATACGCAGTAGGGTACAGCCACCCAAACGAGATTGTGTGGTATCCCAATCATTGGAGGGATAATTCAAACGAGGCTCTTTCCCACCTACACTAGACTCAGGGGACCAATTCATACTAACCCGTCACAGGGTAACCGTTCCAGTGGGAGGAGTGTTAGGCACAGGAGCGGAAAGCACACAGACAGATCTAGTGTAGTCTATAGAGCAGCAAGGGACAAGTCTAGAGTGGGACACCACAGGTCTGGCCCCAAAAGGAGTTGCTGACGCCAGACAGAAACGGAGACCCAGTGCCAGACTGTCCAGGGTAATCCCGGTCCACAACGGAGTACTGGCTCCGAGTCCGGTGCAGGCAGTCCAGCCCGGCGCCAATATCTCGGTGGGTCCAGGTCTGTCCAACAGCCCTCGACCTCGTCCCCACTGCAGCCCACCAGGTATCCTGAAACTGGGTTGAGTCCCCTTAGAGAAGAAGGTTACCTCATCCCTCCGTTGCCTGGTAGTCGAGGGATTGTACAGATGCGCACTGATAGAAAGGAGCTCAAGAAAGACACAGAAGACAGTGAACGTAGCTGGAGAAACACTTGGGGAGCCTCGGAGGACTTTGTACCCCGGACTACCCGGCCAAATACCCTGCAAGACTGAGTAATTGTGTACCTAAACTTAGATACTAAATAAGCGGCACTATTAATGACAAAATATGATAAAAGAAAAATTGCAGCTAAGCTAAAAGGAGAAAAGGAACACTTAGCTTTACAATACGCATTCATAAACCCCCGGTACCATTGAGTGTCTTTTCAACTGGGTGCCCCAGACTTCGCTTCCTACCTATTTTCGGCACATCTTTTTGATTCATTTATAAACTGTACCTGCGAGTAATAGAGAACGTAGGCCTATAGGGCAAGGAAAGGTTTATGCATAGCAATCTCTGCTATTGAATATAGTAACCTTTGCCTATAGACAAATAGTAATGATAACTGCAATTAAATGATTTAATAGGTCACCCCTATGTAATTTTACCCTTTCCCCACCTAGTTATCCTGTGTCCATATTATCCTATTGTTTTCTGATGTCACCTTTCTTAGTCTATTCTTGAAGAGGTTAACTTTTTACTTTCAACTAGGCAGAGATTGGTAATGAATTACACCTTTCCTTGCCCCTATAGCCCTACGTTCTCTATTGCTTGCAATGTATCAGATAGCCTATAAAAATGAATCCAGAATAGGCCAGAAAAGTAGAAGGAAGTCAGGGACCCAGTTGAAAAGACACACCTCAACATGGTAACTGGATGATTTATGAATGCGCATTGAATAAGCTAAGTGTCCTTTTCACCCTTTTTAGCTTATGCTGCAATTTTTCTTATCATATTTGTCATTAAATATGCCGCTTATTATATGTATCTAAATTTGTTTTAGCGTTGCAACTAAACGCTAAAAGGAATTGTACTGCATCTATAAATTAATTAAATTGTCACCTGAACTGCCGTAGGGACTGTTGCCAGTAAAGTACCCATAGGTCAAAAAGTCTCCGTGTGTTTATTCTGTTAAGTTATAAGAGTAGCTGCTGCCACACGACCAGCTCAGCTAGTGCACTAATCCTGCGCCGGGACTCCCGCATCAGCCTGATGGGAGCGTTGTTCAACTGGCTGCAATACCACCATCCCCGGTGGACTGAGAAAGCGGCGCTGTGAGATCACCAGAACTGCAGTGGAACACAAACACTTTATGTCATTAATTATATTTTTTGTTCCTTTTCCCAGTTAGATTAACTTCTAGGTTGCGGCCTCCAGGTGGCGGGGAATCATTACCGAGAATTTCAACCCAACACTAAGACTGTGGGTACCAAGCTTCCAAAGACCCCAGGCGTGTCACAGATGCCTGGTTTTGGGTGACTGCCCTCATCAGTGCAGTGTGTCTTGATTCTGATCTGGCTTTTGAGAGGCAAGAATGAGGTCTGGGGGAACGCTAACTCCCTTATGAACAAATTTGACTGTCAGCATGGGAAGCCGCAATGTTCCTCTGGTAAATATGCAAATGTCCCTTCAAGTGTGAAGTGGACGAACTGCAGATGGGCCTAGATCTGGCACTATTGGCCTAAATCATATAAAAGACTTTTAAAGAGTCAAATATATGACTTAAGGATTGCAAACTGAAATAGGTGGCACAGACTAGAGGTTGTTCCACTTTTCGTCTACACAAAAACAGACCATTAAGGGTTTGCCATATGAATCTTCAGAAGTGCAATGCTTCCCCAGTCTACAGAAGATTGACATTTCAGGCATGACTGAGCAGTTGGTCTAAACTGTGCGCTCTCCAATGCTGCGAGAAGAGGCAGCTTTGCCTTTCCAACATCAGAGAAGGCAGTGGCACTGAAGGTGGACACATCTAGCCAGCTTCAGAATAGCACTTCCAAACTGAATAGCTTTTTGCCTAGGATTTTGGGCACTTTTGACATGAACAGAAAACTTACCAATGAGTTGTATATTACTTAAAAGGATTGTTCACTATTCGTACAACCGCTTTTCATAAACCATGTCTGTGTTAAGGCCCGGTTACACACACAGATAATTGTGCAGAGATTGTTTGCAGATCTCTGGTTGCAGTGAAATCATGGACACATTGTTACATTTGTACACAGCCACAAAATGGAACAATGTGTCCATTGTGGCGCCCCACTATGTAGGTGCCATAAAAGGGGTACTGCACCCGTAAAAGAGGTGTAGTAACCCCAGCTGCAAAGTGGATTTCAGGATGGTAGGCGGAACCCTAAACCCAAATCCCACATTAGATCAGGTAGTGGGAGGGTATATAGTGACCTCCAGGGGGAACTAGAGGATGGTCGAGAGTTAGTCAGCCAGGCGGATGGCCTTAGGGAGCATGGAGGGTCTCCTCGGCTGAGGGACCCAGGGAAAAGCAGAACAGACCCCCAGACACAGAGAAAGGAGCAAGAAGCTTGGAGGGAGTTCGCTTAAAGAAGGAAACCGGGTACCGGAGCCCGCACCTGTAGGAACCTTTAAGGCCTGCAGAAAATCCGCAACACGGGGGTATCTCTAGATATAGCCCTGATTCCTAAGTGACCATTAGAGGGAACCAGACACTGCTGGCAAGCCGCTGTGCAAGGAGCCACAGAGTCCCAGGAGCTGCCGTGTTCAATAGAAGGTTACCCGAAGGGAGCAAGGGAAGGAAAGAGAAACAGCAGGAGGTCAGATCTATTCTTCATGAGGTCAGGCTACTGGGAAGCAGGGAAGAAAAGGAACGAGAAAGGCACATAAAAGGGGGTTCTGCCCATCTACCAGAGATCCGCTTGCAGCCACCTGTAGCCACTTGTCATTTTAACACCTAATGGTACCTTTACACGCAGCTACAGGTAACAGGTTTTCCACGTGTAACTTACTGGCTGCAGTGAAATCATGGAGACATGGTTCTATCTTGTTGCTGTGTACAAATGGAACCATGTCTCCATGATTTCACTGCAGCCAGTAAGTTACCTGTGGAAAACCTGTTACCTGTAGCTGCGTGTAAAGGTACCATAACTGCACTGAGGACTGTAATAACTCTGCTAAGTTCCAGTAAAGTACCCGGTGAAGTGACTTTTGATGCTGCTACATCTTTCCTTGCATGAACTCATTCCTTCAACAGATTTCCTTCCCACAGATGTCTCAGTCCAGCCTGTGGAGGACTACACCATCTTGGCCGCAATACCACCGACCTACAGAGGACTGGAGCGGTGCTGGTGACATCTCACCAGGTACTGGTGGTGGCGTAACGACAAACTTGTACATAATCCTTGTAAATACCCCCCTTTTCAAAGAGAACCGTCCCCCAGGACATGGGATCAGGTGTGGCCGCCATTCCCCGTGACACAATAACCCCTTTGCCACCTGATACCCAAGTACCCCATACCCTGGGGTGACACATCCATGATTTCACTGCAACCAGAGATCTGCGAACAATCTCTGTACAATTATCTGTGTGTGTAACTGGGCCTTTAGGAGTATCTGCCATAGTCGCAATTGACCTCCTCTGGTTGCCAGGCATTCCTCCTCTGGGTGCGGGGCTATTGCACACTCAGGTTGCACAACTATGCACAGGGATGTCTCATGTGTGGAAGTGGTGCGTGATGTCGGGATCACTTGTTTTGCAGCCCAGAAGACCCCATGTCTCACACTGTGTCTCCCATTTGCCAGGCAATGCAGACGCTGCCTAGCCTGGTGTAAGCCAATGGTGGAAATGTGCGCACCCTGCTGTACAGATGAGCAGAGTGGTTCTCTGGACATGACTGGGAGGGATGCATCACCTGAGTTTAATCTTTAACAATGGGCTGGCTTTTTTAACCCTTCTCCTAACCCAGTCCAATGCTGTTTTTTTCAGTTCAGTGGTGTGGTGAGTGTTCTCTGGAAAGCTTCTGGTTGCTTCTCAGCATATGCTAATGATTACTTCTGGTTCTCTATCCCTGGCTATAGTCCCTAGTTTTCTCTTTTTTTCAGGACTGTGCTGCTAGTTTTTATATTTACTCCTGTTTCCTGACTCTGCAACAGCAGTTTGGGAAGAGCTATATTAAAGCCCTCCCTCTTTCAGGATGTGACAATTATTCCAGGTATCTCAGATATCTGACGGTGCCAGAGCAAAGACACAAGTGACGCAAGGTATTAAGGTGAAAGTCTGTAATAACACATGTAAAAAAGTTCAAATGAGCAGGTGCAGCAAACAATGCATAGTTCATAATTCGTGCAATATATGCCAAGCCGAAATAGTATATTAGGAATAGTTCACACTGGTAGTGGCCAATAATGGAAAAAGCTAAGTAACAGTTCATATCCAGGGAGGTTAGTGTATGTGATCTCCTGTTCTCCTGTTAGTGGCAGAGGAGCTGAGCTGTTCCTGTACTGTGAATACAAGTGGCTGGGTAGTACTGTAGCAGGCTGGATCACGCTGCAGTCACAGCGGGAGGTCACGTGCCCCCGCTCATTAGTCTAATGTAATATGCATTGCATCCCTCTGTTCATCTCCTCAGCGCTGAGAGGTGGGCGGGGGGAGTGGCGCACATTACATTAAACTAAGTATACTGCCTCTCCCCCCCATCATGGTATACAACCCCCCCATCCTGCATATGCCCCGTCTAGTCACGGAATATGGCCCCCCTGCTGGGTCACAAAACAAAAATGAATTAACTTACCCTCCGTTGCTTGCTCCCCTGCTTGCAACACCGCGATCCTTCTGTTTTTACCGAGCCGGCATCCGATCATGTGACCAATGCACAGCAATGACGTCACTGAGCTGCGCTGGTCGAATGCACACAGGAGAATTGCGGTGCTGCAAGCAGGGGAGCAAGCAATGGAGGGTAAGTTGAATAGTCTTCTTTTTTTTTTTTGTGCCAGCAGGGGGGCCATATATAGTGATGGGGTGGTTATATACCATGATGGGGGCTATATACTTTGATGGAGGGCTATATACCAGGATGGGGGCCATATACCATGATGGCGGGCTATATACCGTGATGGGGGAGCCATATGCTGTGATGGCGGGCTATATACCAAGATGGGAGGGTTATGAATGGAGGATGAGAGCTATGTACTAGGATGTACCAGGATGGAGGATGACGGCTATGTAACAGGATGGAGGATGAAGGCTATATACCAGGATAGGATGGCTATCTACCAGGATGGGGACAGATATACCATGATAGGGCGCCATGTACCAGAATGGAGGATGAGAGCTATGTACTATGATGGGGATGAGGGCTATGTACCAGGATGGGGAATGAGAGCTATGTACCAGGATGGGGAATGAGGGCTATGTACTAGGATGGGGAATGAGGGCTATGTACCAGGATGGAGGATGAGGGCTATGTACCAAGATGGAGGATGAGGGCTATGTAACAGGATGGAGGATGAAGGTTATGTACCAGGATGGGGATGAGAGCTATTTAAAAGTATGGAAGATGAGGGCTATGTACCAGGATGGAAAATCTGGGCTATGTACCAGGATGGAGGATGAGATTCAATGAATGTCCAGTCAAGTGAACACTCCCAGGGTCAAGGATGCTGAAGTAAAGACTTAGATTTTTTTATTTACCGTATATACTCGTGTATAAGCCGAGTTTTTCAGCCCAAAATTTGGGCTGAAAAGTCCCCCCCTCGGCTTATACATGGGTCATATACGGGGGGGCTGTGTCCCGGGGGCTGTGGAGGCTGGAGGAGGCGGGGGGGGGGGGCTGCTGTATGAGCGGCCCCGTCACATGGGGCCGCTCATTAAATATGCACTGCATCCCCCTGTCAATCAGCGGCAGGGGGATGCAGTTCATATAGCCCCCCAAAAGCTGGCACTGTCCCCCCTTGTAAGGCCCCCCCCCGGTGCTTATACATTACCATCCCGGTGTTCTGATCGGCGCCGCTCCTCGGTGCTTCTTCATCCTCCCGTCCTCGCTGGCTCCATCCGTGATCTCCGGCTGTCGCAGCGATGTGACGTCATCGCGCGACCGCCGGAGAACCCGGATGCAGCCAGCGAGGACGGGAGGATGAAGACGCAGCACGGAGGAGCGGCGCCGATCAGAACACCGGGATGGTAATGTATAAGTAGCGGGGGGGGGGGCACTTACAAGGGGGGACAGTGCCAGCTTGTGGGGGCTGCTGGGCACCCCCTGGGGGCTGCTGGGTACCCCCTGGGGGCTGCTGGGCACCCCCTGGGGGCTGCTGGGTACCCCCAGGGGGCTGCTGGGTACCCCCTGGGGCCGCTGTATAACCCCTGGGGGGTGCTGTATAACCCCTGGGGGCTGCTGTATTTACTGCTGAGGCCTGTATACCACTGGGGCTGCTGTATATACCACTGGGGCTGCTGGGGCTCCTGTATACTACCATTGGGGCTACTGGGGCTGCTGTATACTACCACTGGGGCTGCTGTATACTACCACTGGGGCTGCTGTATACTACCACTGGGGCTGCTGTATACTACCACTGGGGCTGCTGGGGCTGCTATATACTACCACTGCGGCTACTATATACTACCGCTGGGGCTGCTATATACTACCACTGGGGCTGCTGGGGCTGCTATATACTACCACTGCGGCTGCTGTATACTACCACTGGGGCTGCTATATACTACCACTGGGGCTGCTGTATACTATTGCTGGGGCTGCTATATACTACCACTGGGGCTGCTGGGGCTGCTATATACTACCACTGCGGCTGCTGTATACTACCACTGGGGCTGCTATATACTACCACTGGGGCTGCTGTATACTATTGCTGGGGCTGCTATATACTACCACTGGGGCTGCTGGGGCTGCTATATACTACCACTGCGGCTGCTGTATACTACCACTGGGGCTGCTGGGGATGCTATATACTACCATTGGGGCTGCTGTATACTACCACTAGGGCTGCTGTATACTACCACTGGGGAGGCCTGTATACCACTGGGGGGGCCTGTATACCACACTGCTGGGGGCTGTATACCTGTGCTGGGGTCCACCCTCGGCTTATACACGAGTCAATAGGTTTTTCCAGATTTTTGGGGCAAAAGTAGGGGGGTCGGCTTATACACGGGTCGGCTTATACACGAGTATATACGGTAATTAAATTCACGGTATAAAGGTTCACAAGTAAATGGTGCACAGAACAACGCGTTTTGGCTATGACTAATTTATTTGTTACAGAAAATAGTTTAAAAAGGAAAATATCTACGAGCAAGTTGAGTGTTCTGTGTATTTTCATTCCATTTTTCAGCTCTTTTTTTATTTAATAAAGAGTTTGTATCTATATTCCGTTATTCCATTGTAACAATTCCTATATTCCCTTGTAACAAAGAAATTTTCTGTAACAAAGAAATGTACTATTTTGTCTATGACTTCATAGGAATAATGTAACTATGTAAATGTATTTTTTAATTGTGCACATGAATTTTTATGATTTTATAATGCATTTAACCTTGAAGGTAAAATGTTCTAATTTAATTGTACTAGCACAGAAAGTCCATCAGCAAACAACTGGGCTAATTACCTAAAACTAAGGCACTCGTAATGAAAGCAATTAACACATTCAGGTGAGCCTATACACTATATAAAATTCCACACTATGCACAATGTGATCATACCTGAGGAAGCCTATATTATTTATGCAGTCATAGCCAAAACGCGTTGTTTTGTGCACCATTTACTTGTGAACTTTTATACCGTGAATAAATAAATCACTGAATAAAAATCTAAGCCTTTACTTCAGCATCCTTGACCCTGGGAGCGCTCACTTGACCGGACATTCCTTGAATCTCTTCACTACGGACCTCCAGCTGGGAGATCCGCTTGATCCAGGCAGCAGCTGCATACCGGAGGAACAGGATACCCACGGGACCGATTTTGGTCAATATGCCATCCAACAAGACCCGCTAAAGGTGAGCTTACTAGCCAAATTTCTACATTAAGGATTATACAGCTACTCTTAGATCTGCGCCTGTTTTCTCACACAGCCTCGAGGTCGAACACACTATAAGGATGGAGGATGAGGGTTATGTACCAGGATGGAGGATGAGGGCTATGTACTATGATGGGGATGAGGGTTATTTACCAGGATGGAGGATGAGGGTTATTTACCAGAATGGAGGATGAGGGCTATGCACCAGGATGGGGAAGGAGGGCTGTGTACCAGGATGGAGGATGAGGGCTATGTACCAGGGTGGGGATGATATACCTGCATGGGCATCTGCAGCATTTCCCACCCTAGGTTTTTTGTGGCAAGATTAGGGGCCTCTGCTTATACTTCGTTCAGCTCATACTTGAGTACACGATGGGAGACCATATATACAGCTGGATGGAGACCATATATATATATATATATTATACAGTGCCTACAAGTAGTATTCAACCCCCTGCAGATTTAGGTGGTTTGATAAGATGCAAATAAGTTAGAGCCTTCAAACTGCAAACGAGAGTAGGATTTATTAACAGAAGCATAAATCTTACAAACCAAAAAGTTATGTTGCTCAGTTGAATTTTAATAAATTTTAAACATAAAAGTGTGGGACAATTATTATTCAACCCCTAGGTTTAATATTTTGTCGACTAGCCCTTGTTTGCAATTACAGCTAATAATCGTCTTTTATAAGACCTGATCAGGCCCGCACAGGTCTCTGGAGTTATCTTAGCCCACTCCTCCATGCAGATCTTCTCCAAGTTATCTAGGTTCTTTGGGTGTCTCATGTGGACTTTAATCTTGAGCTCCTTCCACAAGTTTTCAATTGGGTTAAGGTCAGGAGACTGACTAGGCCACTCCATCACCTTGATTTTTTCCCTCTTGAACCAGGCCTTGGTTTTCTTGGCTGTGTGCTTTGGGTCGTTGTCTCGTTGGAAGATGAAATTACGACCCATCTTAAGATCCTTGATGGAGGAGCGGAGGTTCTTGGCCAAAATCTACAGGTAGGCCGTGCTATCCATCTTCCCATGGATACGGACCAGATAGCCAGGCCCCTTGGCTGAGAAACAGCCCCACAGCATGATGCTGCCACCACCATGCTTGACTGTAGGGATGGTATTCTTGGGGTCGTATGCAGTGCCATCCAGTCTCCAAACGTCACGTGTGTGGTTGGCACCAAAGATCTCGATCTTGGTCTCATCAGACCATAGAACCTTGAACCAGTCTGTCTCAGAGTCCTCCAAGTGATCATGAGCAAACTGTAGACGAGCTTTGACATGACGCTTTGAAAGTAAAGGTACCTTACGGGCTCGTCTGGAACGGAGACCATTGCGGTGGAGTACGTTACTTATTGTATTGACTGAAACCAATGTCCCCACTGCCATGAGATCTTCCTGGAGCTCCTTCCTTGTTGTCCTTGGGTTAGCCTTGACTCTTCGGACAAGCCTGGCCTCGGCACGGGAGGAAACTTTCAAAGGCTGTCCAGGCCGTGGAAGGCTAACAGTAGTTCCATAAGCCTTCCACTTCCGGATGATGCTCCCAACAGTGGAGACAGGTAGGGCCAACTCCTTGGAAAGGGTTTTGTACCCCTTGCCAGCCTTGTGACCCTCCACGATCTTGTCTCTGATGGCCTTGGAATGCTCCTTTGTCTTTCCCATGTTGACCATGTATGAGTGCTGTTCACAAGTTTGGGGAGGGTCTTAAATAGTCAGAAAAGGCTGGCAAGAGAGATAATTAATCCACACATGTGAAGCTCATTGTTCTTTGTGCCTGAACTACTTCTTAATACTTTAGGGGGACCAAACAGAATGCTGGTGGTTTGAGGGGTTGAATAATAAATGACCCTCTGAATTAACTTTTAACGCTTTAAAAAGAAAAAAAAAAAAATTTAAAAATTCTTTTTGGCTGCAGTGAATTTCCCACTTCCAGGCTGATCTACAGTCCAAATGTCACAATGCCAAGTTAATTCCGCATGTGTCAACCAGCTAAATCTGCAGGGGGTTGAATACTACTTGTAGGCACTGTATATATATATATATATATATATCAGAATGGAGACCATATACATAGCAGGATGGGTCTAGATATAGCAGTATGAAGACCTTATATATAGCAAGATGGAGATTTTTTATATATATATATATATATATATATATATATATATATATATATAGTGTTGGCCAAAAGTATTGACACCCCTGCAATTCTGTCAGATAATACTCAGTTTCTTCCTGGAAATGATTGCAATCACAAATTCTTTGGTATTATTATCTTCATTTCATTTGTCTTCAATGAAAAAACACAAAAGAGAATGAAGCAAAGAGCAAAACATTGATAATTTCACACAAAACTCCAAAAATGGGCCGGACAAAAGTATTGGCACCCTCAGTCTAATACTTGGTTGCACAACCTTTAGCCAAAATAACTGCGATCAACCGCTTCTGGTAACCTTCAATGAGTTTTTTACCATGCTCTGCTGGAATTTTAGACCATTCGTCTTTGGCAAACTGCTCCAGGTCCCTGATATTTGAAGGGTGCCTTCTCCAAACTGCCATTTTTAGATCTCTCCACAGGTGTTCTATGGGATTCAGGTCTGGACTCATTGCTGGCCACCTTAGAAGTGTCCAGTGCTTTCTCTAAAACCATTTTCTAGTGCTTTTTGAAGTGTGTTTTGGGTCATTGTCCTGCTGGAAGACCCATGACCTCTGAGGGAGACCCAGCTTTCTCACACTGGGCCCTACATTATGCTGCAAAATTTGTTGGTAGTCTTCAGACTTCATAATGCCATGCACACGGTCAAGCAGTCCAGTGCCAGAGGCAGCAAAGCAACCCCAAAACATCAGGGAACCTCCGCCATGTTTGACTGTAGGGACTGTGTTCTTTTCTTTTAATGCCTCTTTTTTTCTCCTGTAAACTCTATGTTGATGCCTTTGCCCAAAACGAGAGAACATTCTTCCAACACGTTTTAGGCTTTCTCAGGTAAGTTTTGGCAAACTCCAGCCTGGCTTTTTTATGTCTCGGGGTAAGAAGTGGGGTCTTCCTGGGTATCCTACCATACAGTCCCTTTTCATTCAGACGCCGACGGATAGTACGGGTTGACACTGCTGTACCCTCGGACTGCAGGGCAGCTTGAACTTGTTTGGATGTTAGTCGAGGTTCTTTATCCACCATCCGCTCAATCTTGCGTTGAAATCTCTTGTCAATTTTTCTTTTCTGTCCACATCTAGGGAGGTTAGCCACAGTGCCATGGGCTTTACATGTCTTGATAACACTGCGCACGGTAGACACAGGAACTTTCAGGTCTTTGGAGATGGACTTGTAGCCTTGAGATTGCTCATGCTTCCTCACAATTTGGTTTCTCAAGTCCTCAGACAGTTCTTTGGTCTTCTTTCTTTTCTCCATGCTCAATGTGGTACACACAAGGACACAGGACAGAGGTTGAGTCAACTTTAATCCATGTCAACTGGCTGCAAGTGTGATTTAGTTATTGCCAACACCTGTTAGGTGCCACAGGTAAGTTACAGGTGCTGTTAATTACACAAATTAGAAAAGCATCACATGATTTTTCTAAGGCTGCCAATACTTTTGTCCACCCCCTTTTTTATGTTTGGTATGGAATTAGATCCAATTTGGCTTTAGGACAAATCTTTTTGTGTTTTTTTCATTGAAGACAAATTAAATGAAGATAATAATACCAAAGAATTTGTGATTGCAATCATTTTCAGGAAGAAACTGAGTATTATCTGACAGAATTGCAGAGGTGTCAATACTTTTGGCCATGACTGTATATATATATATATATACAGAAAAAAGTTCACAGCAGCACGCAGTCACTGCCAATCATGTGGGTAAATATACACACATGATTGGCAGTGACTGAGTGCTCCCGTGAACTTTTTTCTGTACATTGTTCAGTATTGCAACTTGCACCAGTTCAGACTAGACCATGAGTGCTATTCAGCTTTTTTTGGAATATATATATATATATATATATATATATATATATATATATATATATATATATATATATCAAAAAAAAACTGCGCAGCACTCACAGACACAATGTGAACTGGTGCCAGCAGGGACACTGAGTTAAACAACTAGAAAAAATTCTCTGCAGCACTCAGCTACTACCAATGATGCACATATGCTAACAAGCTGTATATATTTGAGAAAAAAAAATAACAAACTTACGTTTTTCCAAAAAAATCAAAAATTCTTATTTTTTTTATTTATTTCTGGGGTTCTTAGCACATACATTGGCCAATGTCTGTCTGCTCATCAACTGCGACAAAGTGACCCAGGTCTGATGAGTCCTAGCGATGACATCCCTGTCTCCTTTTCCTCCCTATCCCACTACTAAGTGGGTGGACACCATCTCAACCCTAGACCACCTGTAGGCAATGAGGGTGCAATTTGCAGACATGGAGCCAGCCACTCCATATGATACAAAATAAAAAAAACTGCACAGCACTCACAGTCACAATGTGAACTGGTGCCGAGCAGGGACACTGAGTTAAATAACTAGAAAATATTCTCTGCAAAAAAATGTTTCTCAAATATATACAGCTTGTTAGCATATGTACATCATTGGTAGTAACTGAGTTCTGCAGAGAATTTTTTCTAGTTGTTTAACCAGGCCTGAAGGGAGAGATCTAAACCCGGGTTCAGGGTAAGCTGCCCTATAAATTCTAGTCTGGGATGGAGTTAGTCGGTTCAGTTCCTAGGAGGACTGAGGAAGACATCCTGTTTACTGGATCAGTGCTAAGCTTATCCCAGGATAGCCAAGCCTAGTGTGAGGGACCAAAGGCAGGGGTCTGAGGAAGTGGAAGAGAGCCTGGGGAGCAAAGCGGTGTCATGCTCACCCCAGAGGAGAAGCACCACAGAAACGGACATCGGAGTCCGAGGCTGTGCAGGGCCTAACTACCCAGCAGCCAACACTGGAAGGTGGGAAATTTCAAGTTCCCTAGCCACACTGTGTCCAGAGGCAAAGCAGCATAAAGAGCTCAGGAACAGCTGCCAGAGATGTGGGCTAGAGAAGGACTCGAGCTGCCCGCCATACCAGCACCAAGCAGGAGAGAGAGAGGGCCAGCAGCTCAGCTTAGGCAGCAGCAGGGACCTGCTAACTAGGAGCAGCAAGAACGCCTCAGAACCTGTTGGGTGAAGAAAACCCAGAGTTGCTTTCAGGTGCACGGACTCAGCATAACAACGTCTGTTGGTCTTCCCGTTGCATCATCCAAATTATTAAAGCAAGGATCATCGTATTTGCCCAGGCGAGCACTCATGAGGTAAGCTGTAACAGCAGCAATCCTACCTTACCTCTGATGCAGTTGTTGTAAAGTGGACATCCACTACCTAACTAGGGGAGTTGGCCGTCAATCAGCATGACATCAGCAGTTCAAGACTGTCAACAGAATAGAGTGAAAGAGAAGCCACCGGTCTGATGACATGATGTTAGTGGAAGCCGCTGAATTCCAGGCAGGAAGTGGTCTGTGACCATCCTGTGCCAGTGAAGAATGGTGTCGGGCACAACAGGCAGGTGGTTAGCAACTAGTTTTATTCTTTTTTTTTAACAAAGTCTCGGTTATCCACTTTAAGGTTTTAAAAACCCTTATCAGTCACTGAAAGTGACAATTAGTGCGATGCCCAGTGCATGCACTCATCATCTCCCATCAGCCACACTGTGAAGCAGTTTTGGCTTGCTAATGGGTTGACATGTGTTGCTGCCATGATGGTCGTCCTATGAAGCCCAGCCAAAGGCTGTTGCTCCTAGGTAGACATCCCAATAAAAGTGCTGGGAAAGTATTACAGCACGCTCACGCTGTAGTGTGCACTGAATGGAACAGCTCCTAAACTGCCATTATGACTAAAAGTGATGTGTGGCAGGGAGAATTTTCTCCTGGTTGCCAATATTTATGCAGTCAGCCAACTAACTAGGCTTCAAACTCTATTTACCTTCAGAATGGCTCCAAATCTGCAAGTAAATAGCATTTCTCAAGGTGACAAGTTAATTTTAAAGAGGTGTCTAGAACAGTTATAAGGTAAAAAAATGTTAATAACGTGTTAGCCAGTAGATAGAAGAATATTAGAAGAATATTAAAATCTGAGAGTCCTCAGTGGTTGATACCTTTCAATGGCTAACTGAAAAGATGGTAAGTAAAGCAAGCTTTCGGGACACTATGGCCCCTTCATCAGGCTGATAAAGACACAAATTCTGAAGGCACACACATATATACATAAGCAATGTGAGATGATGCAGTATATATGATGCAGTATATATGACAGGTGACGTAAAGGTGAACTGTCTCGCAAGGATTTATAGCTTTCTACTCTCACTGAGGAATTTTCAGGTCTCCACAGGACACTAATCATAGAACAAAAATACAATCGGTTCCTCTTATCTCAGAATTTTTATTTTACCTCCCCAGCTCCTCTCCCCCTTCCAAGCCTGGCTATGCTTTATGTCACCTGTCATATTTACTGCATCATCTCACCCTGCTTATGTACAGAATATATGTGTGCGCCTTCAGAATTTGTGCAATTATCAGCCTGATGAAGAGGCCATAGTGTTACTTTAATTACCATTTTTCAATTAGCCATTAAAAGCTATCAACCACTGAGGACTCTCAGATTGTAATATTTTTCTAGAACAGTTATAGAATTTCACTGACTTAACACTGGATATTGAGGAGTGATGTGATGAGCGTAGAGAGTATGTAAACAGCCGTATCCTAACACGGTGTCTGAAAACATTTTTGGGGGTGAATATTAAGTTTTCAAAAGGGATTTTTTTTAAAGATTGTGATCAAAAGAGCCTCTCTAGGTACCTTTTGTACATGTACTGACCTGGGTTATGGTACTGTAGCTATGTATGCTATGTATCTATGTTTTGCTCCCATATCTATATAGTAAGCTCAATCATAGCACCACATTTAAGCAGTAAGATTAGTTCTAGTAGCATATGTATGCAGTAAGCTCGTTTACGTTCCTGTATCTATATAGGCAGCTTGGTTCTGTTGCTGTATCTATGCAATAGACTTGGTAAGCACGATTCTGTTCCTGTATTGATATAGTAAGCTCAGTTCTGCTCCTATACAGTGGAGAAAAAAGTATATAGTCAGCCACCAATTGTGCAAGTTCTCCTGCCACTTAAAAAGATGAGGTCGGCCTGTAATTGACATCATAGATAGACCTCAACTAAGAGAGACAAAATGAGAAAACAAATCCTGAAAATCACATTGTCTGATTTGGAAAGATTTTTTTTTTAACATTTTGGTGGAAAATAAGTATTTGGTCAATAACAAAAGTTCATCTCAACACTTTGTTATATATCCTTTGTTGGCAATGACAGAGGTCAAACGTTTTCTGTAAGTCTTCACAAGGTTCGCACACACTGTTGCTGGTATGTTGGCCCATTCCTCCATGCAAATCTCCTCTAGAGCAGTGATGTTTCGGGGCTGTCACAGGGTAACACAGACTTTCAACTCCCTCCATAGGGTTTAGATCTGAAGACTGGCTAGGCCACTCCAGGACCTTGAAATCCTTCTTACAAAGCCACTCCTTCATTGCCCTTGCGGTGTGCTTGGGATCATTGTCATGCTGAAAGACCCAGCCACGTTTCATCTTCTATGCCCTTGCTGATGGAAGGAGGTTTGCACTCAAAATCTCACGATACATGGCCTCATTCATTCTTTCATGTAAATGGATCAGTCATCCTGGTCCCTTGGCAGAGATACAGCCCTAAAGCATGATGTTGCCATCCCCATGCATCACAGTAGGTATGGTGCTCTTTGGATGCAACTCAGCATTCTTTCCCCTCCAAACACGACGAGTTGTGTTTCTACCAAACAGTTCTACTTTGATTTCATCTGACCTTATGACATTCTCCCAGTGCTCCTCTGGATCATCCAAATGCTCTCTAGCAAACTTCAGATGGGCCCGGACATATAATGGCTTAAGCAGGGGAACACGTCTGGCACTTAAGGATCTGACTCCCTGGTGGCATAAGTGTGTTACTGATGGTAGCCTGTGTAATGTTGGTCCCAGCTCTCTGCAGGTCATTCACTAGGTTCCCCCGTATGATTCTGGGATTTTTGCTCACTGTTCTTGAGATCATTTTGACTCCACGAGGTGAGATCTTGTGTGGCGCCCCAGACTGAGGGAGATTATCTGTGGTCTTGTATGTCTTCCATTTTCTAATTATTGCTCCCACAGTTGATTTCTTCACACCAAGCTGCTTGCCTATTGCAGATTAAGTCTTTCCAGCCTGGTGCAGGGCTACAATTTTGTTTCTGATGTCCTTCGACAGCTCTTTGGTCTTCACCATAGCGGAGTTTGGATTGTGACTGTTTGAGGTTGCAGACAGGTGTCTTTTATACCAATAACAAGTTCAAACAGGTGCCAGTACTACAGGTAACGAGTGAAGGACAAAGAAGCCTCTTAAAAAAGAAGTTAAAGGTCTGGAGAGGCAGAAATCTTGCTTGTTTGTAGGTGACCAAACACTTATTTTCCACCAAAATGTAAAAAACATTTCTTTCCAAATCAGACAATGTGATTTTTCAGGATTTGTTTTCTCATTGTCTCTCATAGTTGAGGTCTACCTATGATGTCAATTACAGGCCTCTCTCATCTTTTTAAGTGGGAGTACTTGCACAATTGCTGGCTAACTAAATACTTTTTTTCCCCCTTATCTCTATAGCAGGGCTCGGTTCTGCTCCCTTATCTCTGTAATAACCTCAGTTCTGTTGCTATATCTCTGTAGTAAGCTCGGTTCTGCTCCTTATCTCTGTAATAACCTCAGTTCTGTTGCTATATCTCTGTAGTAAGCTCGGTTCTGCTCCCTTACCTCTGTAATAAGGTATGTTCTGTTCCCACATCTCTGTAGTAAGCTCGGTCTGCTCCCTTATCTCTGTAATAACCTCAGTTCTGTTGCTATATCTCTGTAGTAAGCTCGGTTCTGCTCCCTTACCTCTGTAATAAGGTATGTTCTGTTCCCACATCTCTGTAGTAAGCTCAGGTCTGTAACCTTGTCTCTGTAGTAAGCTCGGTCTGCTCCCTTATCTCTGTAGCAAGCTCTCTGTGCCCTGAGGTCATAATGCCCAAATTCAAATAAAATACTATAAATAATAAAGAACTACACTGAAATAATTTGTGGGGTTAAAATTAACATCTTTATTGGTCGGGTACCTTGGTCAAGTTTTATAAAAACTTTTAATATCATAAATTGATAAATAACCACCATGAATTAAATATCAATTTTTTATAACTTAAATAAATAATTCCATAAATAACTTTAAAAATATTTCTTCCATATGGATCCACCCAAACAACTGGGTGACCCATCCAAAAGGCTTCTGCTCAACGAGCCGAGGCCCCCCACAAAGCAACCCGACCAATGTTCTACCATAGTTTGAAAATCCAAATTGAGGATATCATAACCTATATCTGACAAATGAATACAATCACGACCATACATCCCCACAATATACCCTTCCAGCTCCATATGCCTGTAACAAAAACCATTAATACTTGGAAAAAACATGGATAGCTCCCTGTTAATCTTTCATTTGATCTTCTCAAGAAACCATTAACCATTCATTTGCCAAAGGAGGTGGGAAGTGATTTCTAAAAAGGTCAAAGTCGTAGTAGGAAACAACTGTGAAACCCAAAGTAAATCCTGTTTGATTTGCCTCAATAAATCAGATGACCTGAACTTACCAATATCATTTCCGATCAAATGTAAAATTAATAAATCGGGCATGGGATAACGTAAGGACAGATCTAAAATAACTTTCTTCAATTGCGACCATCTAAGCCCTCGAACTCCATGCCAAAAAATTTTTACCGTTGAGGCGTCAAAGGATAAATTCTCTGAATAAGTCCGCTTAACTGCTCCTTGCTGCGCCCAATAGACATATGAGTGCCCAATTATCCACACACATTTGGGACCTAGAGAAATAAAATTCAACACGTAAACAACAAATTAGGGCAAACATATAATTGGTATTTAATCAATTTCTACCTTCCTAACCGTTTAATTAAGGATTCATCTAAACCAGCTGGGCAGCTTTCATGGCTGCGCCAATTCTGAAAGAATGAGCCGTTATCCTTAAATCCTCCAAGTGCAGGGCTTTCAACGATTTCTTAAGCACAAAAGCGAACTGAAACTTGGTCACAGGAGTATCGTCTTTATGGATAAAAAGAGGTCCAAATCCAGGAGGACGGATTGACAGCCATTCTTTCATCTGAGACACTGGACACAAAATATCGTGCTTGCAGAGCAAAACATGCGCAGAGTATCCTATGAATAAAATTCCGACTGCCAACCACCATGAAAGTCATCTAAAAAACGAGCCCACACCCATAAATCTTCCTTTAATTCACGAGAAATAATTATCCTGGCCATGGAAGCCGTATGACCGACTGTCGCATCATACAAGCGTCTCAAAAAAATTCTCCCTACTGGTGTAATGCAAAATTTAGTCCCTAAGGGTGCTTTCACATCTGCGTTTTTCGTAATTCGCGGCAGATGCGGTGAAAAAACCGCATCTGCCGCGTTTGCCGCATAACGTTCCACTTGCGGCACGGTTGCGGTTTTTTCCATAGGAAGTATAGGGGGACTTGCGGCAGATGCGGCAAGTGCGGTATTGCACTTGCGGCAGGTGCGGCAGAGAAAAAAACCGCAGTAAGCCGCGGTTTTTTTCTCTGCCGCACCTGCCGCAAGTGCAATACCGCACTTGCCGCATCTGCCGCAAGTCCCCCTATACTCCTATGGAAAAAACCGCAACCGTGCCGCAAGTGGAACCGTTATGCGGCAAACGCGGCAGATGCGGTTTTTTCACCGCATCTGCCGCGAATTACGAAAAACGCTGATGTGAAAGGCCCTAACAGGGATTGAAACTCTTTCAAACTGGCAGAATCACAGTTTAAAAATTGATAACTAAACTTTTCAATTTTTCTACTTTATCCAAAGGAAGCCTACAAACCATATCTGAAGAATCTAACTCAATCCCCAAAAACCAACATAAGTGTTAAATACCTACTCAACAATTCGGAACAGACCTCAGAGCCAGAATGACCTAAACACAAAAAGTCGTCCAGATATTGAAAAACATGACCCTGGAGAAAAATAAATTGGAGGCACCATTGCAAAAAAGAAAACATTTCAAAATAAACACAAGATAACGAAAAACCCATTGGTGAGCAGCGGTCGAAAAAAATAACACCCATCAAAATAAAAACCTAAAGAACAAAAACCAGACGGATCAACATGGAGCAACTGGAAGGCTGCCTGTATATCCGTTTTAGCCAACAACGCATTGTGGCCTACATCTCTCAAAAAATCCACCGCCATATCGAAGGAGGCATAATGTACAGAAGCCTTAGTCTTGTCCACCTGGGCATTCAAAGAATCACCTGGCGGAAAAGACAAATGGTGTATAAGACGGTAAGACCCCGGCTCCTTTTTAGGTACTACCCCTAAGGGGGAAATACTGAAATGTTCAAATGGGGAATCACTAAAAGGACCAGAACATCTACCTAATTGCAACTCCTTGATAATTTTGATAATATCAGGGAAACGTCTAACAGATGGCAAATTATCAATCACGGTGCAGCCAGACCCCGAAAGAATAGGGACAAAAAAACCCTCTGAAAAACCTTTAAACAGTAGAAGAGCTTTCTCCCTGTCAGGATAATGGCTTAGAAATGGGAGCATTTCTGTTACTCTCACCGGAGTCATTGCTCTTGAGAAATGGCTCCTTTGTATTAGATCCCTGAGGTGACTGTGCATACTTTCTGAAGCACTTGTTCATGGGTGAGCCCCCCGCAAATGTAGCACTCATGTTTATAATGACAGTTATGCAACTATTTGTAGGAGGATTCGTTGAAAGCGAAGCATAACCCTTTTTTAATCTGCTGAGAAGCAGGGGCTTTAACCATAGACGGCAGCCTCTGAGGGATCATTATTTGAAGCTAGAATCCTACATCTTTCACCCCCCATTTTAAAGAGGGGTGAACTGACAGCTTTTGCCAGAAAGCTTCATTGTAGAGCAACCAAGCTGTTCCGCCAAAATGTCGGTAGGCCTCTAAAACAATGTCTATGTGCTGTAGAAGTCCGCAGCACAAGCTGGGGACCTCTCACCAAGCACAGCCGCGTAAATCAAAAAGGCCTGCAGCCACAAATGAAAAGATTTAAATATCATTTTCTTGTCACTATCATCTGCCTTATCAGTCCTAAAATGCTCTTTGCTGGGGAGTAGTGAAAAAATATCCACAAACTCCCCAGCCCCGATTTTTTCTTTTACTGCTGCACTAAGATGAAAGCCCAGGGGAGAAACTTCACAGGGTAAAGCTTCCTTAAGACTAGAATCAGGGACCATGGGCCTCTGATGAACCCTCATGGAAGACCCCATAACTGGTCCTGAAAACCCTGTTAAGCCCCTAATAGCATCCTGCACAGCTACATGAACTAAATCCTGAATAGAAGCTGCATTAGTGCTAACCATATCATTAGAAATTACATTGTGCATGATCATATCACCCTCCGTTGATCTTGAAGGCGATGGCTGACGCATCTCTGGAGTTCCTGACGTCATCTCGGCTACGAGACTGGGACCCTGGAAGGTGTGTGGCGACGGGGCTCTCCTATTGCCCATGAGATCCGGAGCTGTGGCAAGACACCAGGCCTGGGACACCGCTGCAGCCGCCTGACAGCTCTCTTGCTGCGACTGCAAGCGTGCGCCCCGGCCCATGTCCTCATTCATCCGGCCCACGCTCTGCGGACCCGGAAATCTCCGGCATCATGTGACCGCAAGATCTCGCGGGGCTACGCAAGAGCCTGGTGATAGGCTCCCCGCACTGTGACACCGCCGGCCGCTTCCTGCCATGGCTCTCTGACGTCCAGGCGGCGACAGGGACAAACACAGAAGCCTCCTCGATCAGGCGCTGTGCCGGAGGCACCCCACTTCCTCATGGAGCTCGCCATCTTCAGGCTCCTCTGGAACCTACACCATTGTTGCTTCTCGGATCGGAGCTTCTTCTCCCAAGCACCGCAGGAGCCAGTCCCAACCTCCTTCAGCTCCTGCCCTCTCAGCAGCCGACTCAGGAGTTCTTCCATCTGTTCCTCCAGGCTTCTTCAGATCTTGAGGTAAACTGACAGCTCCTGACAGGAGCTGTGACCTTATATAGCCATATGGCCCCCACTCTCCCCCACTCTCCCACCAATCAGCTGTTTGAGATTTTGGGTGCGCAAAAACCAGTTTAATCGAGTTTTTATCACCTCTGACAGTTCACCAGAACAACCTATTAAACCTTTCCTGACTGGCTAACTTCTATAATGAATAATTATATTCCCTCAAGATGTCTCCCATTAAATTACAATCGGGCCATTTCATTATCTCTGTAGTAAGCTCAGTTCTGCTCCTTATCTCTGTAGTAAGCTCAGTTTCTGCTCCCATATCTGGTTCAACTCCCATATCTCTGTAGTAAACTCAGTTCTGCTCTCTTTCTCTATAATTGGGCTCAGTTCTGTCTCCATATCTGTAGTAAGCTCGGTTCTGCTCCCTTATCTCTGTAGTAAGCTCTGTTCTGCTCCCTCATCTCTGTTATAGCTCGGTTCTGGTCCCATATATCTGTAGTAAACTTACTTCCGCTCCCTTATCTCTGTTGTCAGCTTGGTTCTGCCCCCATATCTCTGTGGTAAGCTCGATTCTGCTCCCATATCTCTGTAGTAAGCTCGGTTCTGCTCCCTTATCTCTGTAGTAAGCTTGGTTTTGCACCCTTGTCTCTGTAGTAAGCTCGGTTCTGCTCTCTTTTTTCTGTAGTAAAGCTCGGTTCTGCTCCTATATCTCTGTAGTAAGCTCGGTTCTGCACCCTTATCTCTGTAGTAAGCTTGGTTCTGCTCCTTTATCTCTGTAGTAAGCTCGGTTCTGCTCCCATATCTCTGTAGTAAGCTCGGTTCTGCTCCCTTATCTCTGTAGTAAGCTCAGTTCTGCTCCTTATCTCTGTAGTAAGTTCGGTTCTGCTCCCATATCTCTGTAGTAAGCTCGGTTCTGCTCCCTTATTTCTGTAGTAAGTTCGGTTCTGTTCTCTTATCTCTGTAGTAAGCTCGGTTCTGCTCTCTTATATCTGTAGTAAGCTCGGTCTGTTCTCTATCTCTGCAGTAAGCTTGGTTCTGCTCCTTATTTCTGTAGTAAGCTCGGTTCTGCTCTCCTATCTCTGTAGTAAGCCCAGTTCTGCTCCCTTATCTCTGTAGTAAGCTGGGTTCTACTCCCCTATCTCTGCAGTAAGCTTGGTTCTGCTCCCTTATTTCTGTAGTAAGCTTAGTAAGCTCGGTTCTGCTCTCCTATCTCTGTAGTAAGCTCGGTTCTGTTCTCTTAACTCTGTAGTAAGCTCGGTTCTGTTCTCTTATCTCTATAGTAAGCCCAGTTCTGCTCCCTTATCTCTGTAGTAAGCTGGGTTCTACTCCCCTATCTCTGCAGTAAGCTTGGTTCTGCTCCCTTATTTCTGTAGTAAGCTTAGTAAGCTCGGTTCTGCTCTCCTATCTCTGTAGTAAGCTCTTATCTCTATAGTAAGCTCAATTCTGCTCTCTTATCTCTATAGTAAGCTCAGTTCTGCACCCTTATCTCTGTAGTAAGCTCAGTTCTGTTCTCTTATCTCTGTAGTAAGCTCGGTTTTGCTCCCTTATCTCTGTAGTAAGGCCGGTTCTTTTCCCACATATCCGTAGTAAGGCTGGCTTCACATTTGCGTATGGAGCGCTGCGTACCAAACGCAGCCAAACACTTGCGCACATGAATTCCTATGTTTAACATAGGAACGCATGTGCCTGCGTATGGCTGTGTTTGGCAGCATTTGCGTTCGGATGCGCATAATTTATGCGCCCTCCGACTGCGCTCCAAACGCAGCTTGCAGCATTTTTTTGTGCGTTCGCGGCGCTTGCTCTATCCGCAAGCGCCTGCAAGCGCATAAAAAATGCATTGATCTCAATGGATCCGCAGTGTCCTCTGCATGACACTGCAGGAGAATGCTGTGGATCTCATTGAGATCTCTCCCGGTGGCCGCCGGTGATGTCACAGGAGATCACCGACAGCCACCGGGAGATCAGCTCAGCCTCTGATGTTCTCCTCCTCCCCGCCGCCGCTAATCTGCTGGCGATGTCGGCGGGGAGAAACAGCTGATGTGACAGCTGTTTGAATCTTCCCGCGCCGACATCTCCTCTCGGTGTCGGCGCGGGAGATTCAAACAGCTGTCAAATCAGCTGTTTCTCCCCGCCGACATGTCCCGGAGCTTACCGGCGGCCGGGAGGAGGAGATCTCCGGCGCTGATCTCCGCCCCCGGACACCGCTGATTGGCTGCTGGGCTGCACAGTGATGTGTCCGCAGGCGGACATTATCCGCTGTGGACACATCAAAATGTCCCTGCTTTTGACTGCGTTTGTGTCTGCATGCCATCAGCATGCAGACACAAACGCAAATGTGAAGCCAGCCTAAGCTCCTTTCAGTTCCCGTATCTATGTAGTAATCTTGGTTCTGTTCTCGTATCTATGTAGACAGTTAGTGCAGTTCCTATATCTATGTAGTCAGCTTGATTCTGTTTCAGTATCTATGCATGCAGCAAGCCCGGTTCTGTTCCCATATGCCATATCTATTATATGTAAAAGCCTGTCTTTAAAACCTGTTACCTCTGCTGGTTCAATGTAGCGGCCAGAGATAAACAAGTCAATGGTGGGCCACTGCCTTGTGATTGACCCCCAGTCTGAAAAGGGCCAGACAGCCCCTGATTGCATCCATGTATATTATGTACATATTGATCTGTAAGTCAGTAATGCTTCCATGGAAAGATAGTTAAAGCTTTTTCTACAGCACTAATGAAGTGGTGCTCAAGTGTATCAGCAATTACTGGCTTGGGATTGACTTGTATCTCCCTGGGGTTCAGTAGTAGAGTGTACTAGTATCAGAATTCTTGGGTGAAGTGTTACATAATTACAGAACGTTCCTAAACTGTTTAGATTTGAAATTGTGTATCAGAAATATAACTATACAGAAAAAAACAAGGTATCATTTTAGATAGATGCACAATAAGATGCTGGTGCCAGTTTTCTCATCATGAGGCATCTTTTATTGACAGAATAGTCGTCGGGAATAGCTTTCAGAGGTCTGAACAAATTTCTACAAACACTTAAAGAGAACCAACAGGCAGGATTTATGAAACAGCGAGTGCTCTGCTGACTCACCCTCCTCCACCATTCTCCTTAGCATCTGACATCTCAGCGCAGTGGGCGCGATGATGTTACTACTGTCCGCCCGCTGTGCTAAGATGCAGACCTCTCATAAAGAAGACTGGAGCAATGGGGGAACGACAAGAGGTGAGTATTTATTTTTTATATTCAATGAGTACACTGGTGGCCTCAATACTATATGGATGACTATGGGGCGTGCATTATTTTATATGGATGACTGTGGGAATGTTAATTATTTTATATTGGAGGACTGTGGGGTGTGCATTATACTATATAGCAGATTATGGGGTGCACCTATATTATAATGTGGAAAGTTTGTGAGTTTGTCTGCCTCAAGAACTCCTCTGAAATGGTGAATGGTAGGAATGTGATATTTACACAGGTCATTGTGGGTGCAATTTCTAGGTCAACTGTCACATTTTCAATTTTGAACTGTGAAGTGGTAATGGCATTGCATTGTTGTCCTCTCAGCGATGTCTCCATTTGGCCTACATCACAGAGGCTGAGGCCCAGCCAAATGCCTTCATCCATCCATACATGAAATCCAGTCAGGGAGGGGTACAGAACACATGATGCACACAAAAGATTTAGTAGAGAATATAAGATTGCACTTGCAGTAGCAACTTCAGGTATTGCTGCAACACTGACGACTGGTGGACGAACAGCACATTTAATGTTGCAAATCCCAATTGACTTGATCCACAACAAAATACCTGTTTGCAACATAAAGAAAGGAAGTCCAAAAGCAACTGTGCTGCAGGAGTTTAAAGTACTATTCTGGGATGAAATTTCTATGATGTACAAAGCCATCAACAGAACGCTGCAGGACATTCATGGCATGATCTTATGGGAGGCCTCATTGTCATCTTAGGCTACTTTCACATTACGATTTTGAAGGGAGCCGATGCTGTCCGATAAATTCGGACAGCATCGGCTCCCTTCTGATGCCTGGAATCGGATGCCAAATAGGCATCCGATTCCGGCATTAACTCGTAGCCTTCAGTCTGGGGAAAAAAAAAAAAGTCTATGCTCACCTATCCCCGAGCCCCCGCTGTCTCCCGCCGTCTCCTGCCGTCTCCCGCTGGCTCCCGGTGTCCTCGCGCTGTCTGCAGAGGTCTTCTACTTCTGCACAGGACCTGCCGTGATGTCACAGTCACGTGACCGCAGGTTACACCATCATGGAAGGTCCTGTACTGCAGTAGAAGACCTCTGCTGACAGCGCGAGGACACCGGGAGCCAGCGGGAGACGGCAGGAGACGACGAAAGACGGCGGGGGCTCAGGGATAGGTGAGCATAGACTTTTTTTTTTTCTTTAACCCCTGCTGGAGCAGTTTGGAGCAGTTTTACTGTACTGAGCATGCTCAGTACAGTAAAATCGGGTCCGAGGAGACATCAGATGTTTCCTCGGACCCTGCTCCATACGGCCCCATGATAAATTGATCGGACCAAATCGGATGTGCACTAAATGCCATCCGATTTGGTCCGATCTGATTTTGTCCGATTTTATTTTCGGTGCAAAAATTGGAGCATGCTCCGATTTTTGCACCGATAAAAAAATCGGACAGAATCGGATCAGACCAAATCGGATGCCATTTAGTGCACATCCGATTCGGTCCGATGCCCATAGGGCTGCATGGGGCCAAATTCGGATCCGATGCTGTTCTCATTTTTAAACGTCTAAATGAGGTACAGGAAGGTTTTTCCGACACCTAGTTAACTCCCTGGGGTGTGACACAGCCTCCGGGATACCGCGCCCCATCAGCGATCATTGGTGGAAGCTCCTGCGTTACGATTGGTTGTCTCTGCATAGGGCGGCATATTTAAGGAGCTGACCAGTCACACTACACAATTGCAGTATCATCATGTATTAGCCAGCCTTCCTGCGCTGGCTGGCCAATCTTGATGCTATTGCTTTGTCCAATCACCGTACGAGTGTCTCGTAATCCACAATTCTGGCACGCCTATGTGTTGTCCCTGCTGCCAAAGGTCCTCCCATATTATCTTCTGTAGCAGCGTGTAAATGAGGGAAGGTGCTCTACAGAAGGTAACCTGCGGCACCCGTCGGTACATCCAGGGATAGAAAAAACCTTCTGTAGAGCACTTTGTAGTGGCGTGTAAAGGTGGTATCGGGTACCGCTAGCAACCGTTGGAACGTGCTCGTGCACGTGAGACACCCGGTTGTTTCTAACCTTTTGTAGCGACGTGTAAAGGTACCATAAGCTAGGGGGCTGTAATAGAAAGAAAGCTGGTGATTAAAGCAGGAGAATTATACTAACCAGTCTCCCACTGCGGTCACACTTGCTTCTGGGTATGCGCATTAACCTCATGTTTATTTACTTGATCTCCCTGAGTCGGTCGACCGGGTAGGAGGTACTCGGATACCGGGACAGGTGGTTGTTTCGGTGGGGAATCACGGCTGGTCGGTTCCCGGTTCCGTGCCCTGGACCCTCAGTGGTGGGGATGTGGGTGATGATGGGGGAAATGGTATCGTGACGCCACCTGTGGTACCTGGTAATAGGGTTACAAGCACTGCAGCTGTCCGCTGAGGTGATAGGAATGCAGCTTTTGTAGTACAGCTCCCCACAGGTGGAGCTTTACCTCAGGGCAGCGGGGTGGATCAGGGGAGTAGTAGTCCTCACCTCCTGTGATGTGTTAGAAGCCCTCCAGGCGGCAAATAACTGAGACAGAGTCCAGATTAGCTCGAACAGTTCTTTTCTGGTACTGGGCAGATGTTAATAAAAGACAAAAATAGGGGGGGGGACAAGAGGCGTAATAGTGCCCTTATCACTAGACACTAGAACGTATAGTGGTGAAAAAGGCAATTCACTCACCCATTCCAATTGTGTGACCCACAACTGGTTTGAAGGCTCATAGATTAATATCCTGATGGCTGCTGCAGGACTCCCACCGGCTCCACGCACGTGGAGATATACCAAAAAATTTAGGGAAAGACGGTGTTTTCCGGTCCGCGCTGCCAGGTTCATTCACTGCATGGAGCCTGTATTCTCTAGCATCCTCAGTAACAAAGGTGCTAAGTCCTGACTGCAGCCCATACAGTCTAGCACCTTTGTTACTGAGGATGCTAGAGAATACAGGCTCCATGCAGTGAATGAACCTGGCAGCGCAGACCGGAAAACACCGTCTTTCCCTAAATTTCTGGGCAGATGTTAAGGTACACAGTACAGTCTGGTTGAACAGGGTTGGTAGCCGCAGGTCTTGGAGGACTTTCCAGAGTCTAGCAGTGGTGCCTTTAGTATGGCGTTCCTGGTTCTGTCCCTCTGACTCTGTTTGTATTTGCCCCTCTTGAGCCAAGTCTCTAATCCTCGGGTCTGACATCTAAAGTCTCTTACTTGTCGGTGTCGTGGACCCAGTTGCGGGACCGATGTTGCGCTTCTTTAAGAGTGCGGTGGCTCCCTTGTGTCGGGCCCTCAGCTTGCCGGTCTGCATTTTGGGTTGGACCTTTTACTAGCTGCCTCGGCTCCCGTATGCCGGTGGTGACCTGGGCCTCCAGCTGGCTCCAACCAGTCCTGGAGTAACCCCCTTCAGAGTCTGTGTCACCCCTCTCCTAAAAGGTGCCCTCCTGTTGCAGCCGCCAGGTCCCCTGCGTCTGCCTTTGCTGCTCTCCTCACACCGTATGCCTGACACTATTGTCACTCCCTGTCTCCCTTTCTCTAAACTCCACCCCCTGGGACCTACTGAATATCAGTCCCCTTTGTTAAAGTGGCCTACTGTTTGGATGCAGGGTGCAGACTTTGTAGGGTCCTCCATATCCACGGCTACGGAGGCACTACACCTGCTGTTTAGGGTGCAGTACCTCCCTGTGGTGCCTTGCCATAGGGGCGCCACATCCCCATCAACCCTCTGTGACAGTGTCTGTGACATTGCTTGTGATTGGTTGTGTTAGTCAGACTGCGTCCCCACAATTTGTACCAGCATCTGCAATTGGTTGCCATACACATTATTGTATAGCAGCCGTCATATGTGTGTAACAATAAATAATTGAAAAAAATGCATGGGGTCCCCCGTATATTGTGATACACAGTTCAGATAAAGCACATGGCTGCGAGTTGCAGCCCCCAGCCATATGTGTTATGTTGGCTGCATATCAAACTATAGGGGACCCCACGTAAGTTTCTTTTTTAAATGTATTTAAATGAATAATTAAAAAAAAATGTGTGGGGTAGCCCAGATTTTGATACTTAGCCAAGATAATGTGACCCACCCCAGGGTTGTGGGGTACCTGGTCCCGAACGTTGATTTACTGGGGAATGTCATGGGCGGCATGTGCCCGGACCCGTGGCCCTGGTGGTCGCTGAAAAGGGGAAAAATAAAAAGTAAAAATATTCGTGACGCCACTCATGGTAATGGTACCGGCGCTGCTGCAGACCTCCGAGGATCATGTTGAGGCAGCTAGTTGGTAATGCTTCCCGTAGGTGGAGTGGGATCCCTGGGGCAGTAATAGAAGAATGAAGAACTCGCACAGGGAGTCAGCTCGTCAGGTGAAGATGCAGACCAACAGTCTCTGTGAGTAGGAGTATGGCTCCTCCGGTGTAGGCCAATAAACACACCACACAGTCTTACGATATGAAGTAAAAAGGTATGATAAAATGAGCGCTAGGGACAGAAACAGGCACTGGGCTCTTATCGAATATTACCTTTCAAATTTATTGTGAACAGTAGATGTTATAGGTCTCCTCGTCACAGGCGAGGAGACCTATAACATCTACTGTTCACAATAAATTTGAAAGGTAATATTCGATAAGAGCCCAGTGCCTGTTTCTGTCCCTAGCGCTCATTTTATCATACCTTTTTACTTCATATCGTGCTCAAATCCTCCCTTTGGGGAGTGTTGGTTGAGAGCAGCTCTGGGACAGGATTTGGTCAATACAGAGGAGCTGCCCTTCCCTGGGCTCGTGATCTCTGGGAGAGACTTTGAAGTTCCATAAGGAAAGGCTTCTCTACATGTAGCAACGGATTTATGCCTGCGGTTAAATCTCACCTCAAATCATCAACCTAGTTGTGCAGGGGGCGCAACTAGAAAAGGTGAGTGACATATCAATATAACCCCTTGCTTCGGCTAATTTGCACAGTGTGGCGCAACAATTTCTTGGTTTTTCTTTACCACACAGTCTTAGTCTCTGAACCGGTTTTTACTGGTGACTCTGGCAGCAAACAGTTCTTTACACAGTCCACGGGTATTGCTGGCCGGGGTAGTCACTAGGGGATCAGCACGTTTCACTGGGGACCCTCTGTGATGTGCCCGCTTTTCCTCTCATCAGTCCTTACTGCGCTCTCCTCTTTCCTTCCTGGCGCTCCCGCGCACAGAGCCCACTGCCGGTCCCCACGGATCCTTCTGGAGCCTATCGCCCTCTGAGCCTCCTTGACCCTATGCGGGGGCCTTAGGGGAATTATGCCGGGGTTGCCACGACCTCTAAAGAAGTCCGTGCCGTCCGGTTCTGCGGCTTGGAGACGGTCCTCGGGTTTGGACTGGATCCCTCCGTCTGGGAGACGTACCGGCACGGATTAGGGTGCAGCTCAACACCCTTGGTTCCCCTTCCATTCCTGGGCCACCTCTACTAACACACAAACATCCTCTTTTACCCATTTAATAACCCCAAACAAACCCAGCTCTGACAGTAAATCTACACCACAATGTCCCTCGATGATGCTGCCCAGCTCTGCTACATCACAGTCGGCAGTGACATTAAAGGGACAGTTCACCACGAGCAGTGCTCTCACACTCAAGGCACTGAGAGCCGCAGTAGTGAGTGTGGTGACATGAGAGAGTTCATCTGAGTTCACAGCTGGCACAGTTCCCATAGTAGCCCCAGCTGTGACCTCAGGTGAACTTTCTAACATGTCTGCTCTCACTGCTAGACTCTTGGCACTGTGCGTGTGAGAGCGCTACTCGTGGTGAGCGGTCAGTTTAATGTCACCGCTCACCATGATGAAAATCTGTATCTGAGACCCCTTCACCTCTACAGTACACACTGCCACACAGCAAAAATTGGTCAGGATTAGCTTGAGAAACATGAGAAGGTGTTGGTTTAGCTTCTAAATCTTTGACATCTCATTTTGGTGAGCATGTGGCATGTGATGTTAAAACAAGCGTAATCCATGGAGCCCACAGCACGAAAATTACAGGATCTAAAGCATGTGCTGCTACTGCTGCTAATATATTGGTGCCACAGGACACCCAGGCCTTGACCATTTGATGCCTTGACCATTCAGAGCAACCATGAAAAATAATTAAATAAGTTTCAAGCATCTCCTACTCATTACAATGTTAATAATGGACATCAGACGGACGTCTCACTGATGCCATTTGTCTGCTGTCTGTAATTTCCATGGGCCAATATATTTGGTGATTTTCATCTGTGATGCTGATAAAAAACGGACATGTCTCAGTGATTTGTTTGGAGATACACAGTCTGCTAATAGTGGTGTTAATAGAAATCATCAGGCCCCATGGCAGACGTTCTAATTGCTCCCCCCCAAAATACAATAATTTTCATCTGAGTCACAGAGAGCATATCTCCCAACTTTGCAGCCCTTACAAAGTAATTTTCCTCTTAGTGAAGCCCCTATAATCCCCTTTCATTACACCCATAAAGTATGATGCCGACAAAAGTGCCCCCAAAAACTGTTTTGATCCCCCCACAGTGAATTCCTTCACAGTACCTTCCACACACACACACACACACACAGTATGATGACCCTACTGTACCCACCCCCAACTACCCTGGCAAAGTATGGTGACCCCAACACTGTATGATCCCCAACTGTGACCCCCACATAGAAGTCCATGCAGTACCATGAGCTTTCATACAGTATAATGACATCCACATCTTTTCACACAGTATAATGACACCCATATTTTTTCTCACAGTATAATGGCCCCACACTGCCCTCCACACAATATGATGGTCTCCACACATACCTTCACACTGTATAATTGCTTGAATACAGTATAATGACTCTCAAATATCCCTCTAAAAAGTATAAAGTCTTCCTCATAACCCTCTAAATAGTATAATAGTCTCCAAATATAATTCCTTATAATATAATGGGCCCCTTAAAGCCCTCCATATAGAATAATGCACACACCATATGCCTCCATATAATTTATTGCACCCTCATAGTCCTACGTATGGTATAATCCACTCCCCTAGTTTTTCATATTGAATAATGCACACTCCATAATCCTCCATTCATATAGTGCAATCCATAGTCCTCCATATAATATAGTTCAATCCATAGTCCTCCATATACTATAATACACACGCTATAGTCCTACATATAATATAATGCACACTCTATAGTCTTCCATATAGTATAATACACACCCCATAGTTTTCCATATGGTATGATGCACACCCTATTGTCTTCCATATGGTATAATGCACACCCCACAGTCTTTGATATGGTATAATGCACACCCCACAGTCTTTCATATGGTATAATACACACCCCACAATCTTTCATATGTGGTAATGCACACCCCATAGTCTTCAATTTAGTATAATGCACACCCCATAGTCCTCCATATAGAATAACTAGCTTTACTTTTTTATCCAAGATAAATGTAAAGTCATTGCTTATTCTTTATAGTAAATGTTTTTAAGTGAGTGAATATAAATTTATTGCAATACTTGGGTACATGGAAGTCATTGTTTATTCCTCATAGTGAATGCTATTAAATAAATTACAATTTATTGCAATACTTGTTTATATACAATAGTTTTAGCCTGTTGATTGTGTACAACAATGAAAACTTTTGAGGGATCCCTGGCCCTCGACAATATGACAGCTGGCCATCGAAAGCAATCATCAACCAAACTCTAGCCTGTGACTCTAGTGACTGCCCTTGCAACTTATTGATTGTCATTGAAATACAAATGAAACAGGAAATTGCAGTTGTTTGAATGCAAAGGGCATGTCAGTCGGAATTAATGGAATTAGTGAAATTAGGACATGTTTGCCTTCAAATGGGCCAGTTAAAACGGTTGCTTCAATGATATAAGCATGTAAAGCCTTGACTATCAGTCTGGACCCATTGCACAGGTTGGGTCGGTCTATATTCCACAACATAACTGGAGATCCAACTTTCAGCACTAATGCATATGGTTGAATGCCACTGAGACTAAGTCAATAAAAGAATTCTACAGGATAGCTTGTAGCGTCCCCATTGTTTAAACATTTGTCTATTGAGAAGTATATTTTTGAGGCATTTGGGAGTTTTTCTGATATTGTGAAGTTCCATTCTACAACTTTTGCATGTAGGGGTGTTAAAATTTTGCGGTCCTTCAGCCAGTTGCGGTTCTGAATATTGGTGTGATATCTGGATACACATGATTAATAAGATTATCTGCTGTAGGGCAGATGTTGCAGTAGTTAGTAAAGTGATTCTGCTAAGGTCAGTTGTTGGCTCTTTGCTGTCTCCAATCTTAAATCATAACCACTGTTTAGATTTGTATTTAAAAATAATTGAGAGAAGTGATTTTAATAAACTTTCTATTATAATTCATTAGAAAATTATGATTGTAAGCCATTCATAAACTTTCTTCAAGGTGTCCCCACTACACTGTGTGTGAAACAGACATATGTTTATTATCATTCAGATCCATCTTCACAGTGAATATGGATATAAGGAAAAAGTGGACGGGACCTACACTCCTGACTGCAGCTCATGAGAAAACAATGTATCAGATTACCACAGGCTACAGCACAGTTGTTAAGCAATATCACAAGGTAAGGAAGAGAGCAAACCCATCTGTCTCCATAGAGCTCAGTCACATCTCTGTTAATCCCTTATCTGCTATCACATTGCACAGCTCACTATCAGCTGCTCAAAGGAGCTGTGGTAATACACACAGTGCTGGCAGATGCTGGCCACGCCCACACAGACAGAAAATGCTGTTTTTAAAAGAGCACAGAAAAAGTGAGAAAATAAGCCTTATGGCACAAAAAACATTATCTTAGCTGCTATGTGACCCATCATAACATCCAGTGCAGTATTGTTGTTTTGTTTGTTTCTTTTCCAATCAAATGACATTTACACTTTAAGCAAATAGCCGGAAAACGTATGAGATGTGCTGTTAAATTGTTGAATTCTCATGATGGTATTTAATTTCCTAATTACTACTTGTTTCCAATGACTTGATGATTTTAAACAGGCTTTGATTTCATTAGCTGTTCTGCCTCATGGAATAATAGGTAGTGTTTGACAGAAATCACCAGTTAAGGCTGGTTTCACATTGCATTTTTGTTAAATCCGATGCTGTCCGATAAAAATTGGACAGCATCGGATCCGAATTAGCCCCCATGTTCTCCAATGGGGATCGGATGGATTGGATTTGCACTTAATGGCATCTGATTTGCCTCCGATCTGATTCTGTCCGATTTTTTTCAGTAGCCAAAATCGTAGACTGCTGCGATTTTGGCTTCCAAGTGAAAAATCGGATCCGATTCATTCCGATTTAAGTAAAATGGAAGTCTATGGGATCAGATGGAAAATCAGATCCGATATCGGATCCAATTTTTGTATTGCGCATGCTCAAACTCTAAGGGTGCTTTCACACAGCGTTTTTCTGCAATCCGACGCTGTCCGTTGAAAATCCGACAGCATCGGATCCAATTTGGCCCCCATGTTAGTCTATGGGCACGGATTGGATTTGCCTTATTGCCATCCGATTTTTGTCGGATCCGATTCTGTCCGATTTTTTGCTGTGTCCAAAAACGCAGACTGCTGCGATTTTGGGCACAGCGGATCAAATCGGACCGAATTGGATCCAACCTGATCCGCTCCAAATAACATGGGGTCTATGGAGCGCGGGTCCGAGAAACAGCTGATCGTTCCTCGGACCCGATTTTAGTGTACTGAGAATCCTCAGTACACTAAAATCGCTCTGTGTCATCTAATTTTGCTTCTGCAATGTATATTCATACATTGCAGAAGTGAAATTTAGAGAAAAGAAAGGGTTAAAAATAAAAAAAGATTTATTCTCACCTGTCCCGCGATCCACCGATGCCTCGAGTGCTCGATGCTTCTAGGACCTGGTGTGATGTCACAGTCACATGACTGGTTACCGCAGTAATGAATGAGCAGCTGCAACCCTTCATTAGGGATATCATTGGATCTGCTGTTCCTGACCTCTCAGATCTTGATCTCCTTATAGTTAGGGCACATAGACTTGTTAAACCCACGTTTTTGAAACCCGATATACCGAGAGATGTTATAGTCCACTTCCACTTTTTCCACACTAAAGATCGATTCCAGTCCTATTTAAGGCAACATGGTTTTCCACCAAAGCCATTTGAAAAGTAAAAGTGTTGGCGGATTTGTCAAATGAGACTCTTTCTCAAAGAAAATCTTTAGCTGTGATTACGGATATTCTCCGGTCAAGAAACATCCTGTATTAACCCCACTAAAAAAAATTTTTCTTACCAGGGTAAATCTCTCTCCATTGACAATGCCAAAGAAGGCTCTAGATTACTTAAACATTTGAATATTCTTATTTCCTGAATTTTTTTTCTTCGAGTCCCAGGTTGACTGTTGGTCTTAACTTGAGCCCCTGAAGGAGATCTACAGCGTCTCTTTGAGATCCCTCCTGATTGGGATAGTCTTAATTTGTTTAGGGATAGTCTTTTAAGTATTTCTTTAGTAGATTTTCTTTTAAGTGTGTAGATTCTTTCCCCTTTTGAGTGTTTGACTCCCTTAACGTGTTATTTTCCTTTACCCTTTCTGCAAGAAAATGATTCCTACTGTTCCCATTATTCCGAGTTACTCTACCTCAATCAATTGGTCAGACCATGTCACTTAGATTCTTGTCTATGAATGTCAATGGCCTTAACACCCCTCAAAGAAGACATTTTATTTGGAAATTGATAAAAGAGTCCAAATCAGACATAATAGCTCTTCAGGAAACAAAGTTTTCCTCTATTGGCCCTCCCAGATTTGAATACGCTCATTTCCAAAGAATCTACTATGCTTCCAATACCAAAAAGAAGTGGGGAGTAGCATTATTGATTAAAGATACAGTTTCATTTGAAGAACTATATAAACTTGAGGACCCCAATGGCAGATATCTTATCCTCATAGCCAAACTTAATAACACCACTTTCACACTAATCAATACACATATTACAAATAAAGGACATATCACCTTCTTAAATAGAGTCATGAATATAGTTAACAATCACAACAAAGGAGACTTGATAATAATGGGTGACTTCAATATAGTTCCAGATGCCTTGCTAGACTCATCCACTAAATCGCGTCACTTTACTGAGCCATTAAACCCTTGGATAGTCAAATCTGATTTATATGATGTTTTTAGATGCATTAATGACTCCTCCATTGAATTCACGCATTATTCGCACCGCTTCGACTCCTATGCCAGGATAGATTTGATTCTTTCTAGTATTTTCACCCTCTCTAAAATGCAAAACATATCTCTAGGCCCAAGAACTTGGTCAGACCATGCCCCAATTTTCTTTGAAATATTAGCTGGTACGCCAATTTTTTCGGAGAGACTGGAGAAACAACAGTTATCTCTATAACCATCCACGTTTTAGACCTGAAAGTTAACAAACAATCAATAATTATTTTTTAGACAATGACATGGATAATATTGCTATCCCGACCCTGTGGTCAGCATTCAAAGCAGTTTTGAGGGGGAAACTTATTCAGTTGAATGCTCGACTTAATAAGGACAAGAGACTTAAAACTCAGTCTTTGATAAATGACATTCAAAATTTGGAGGAAACATAAATTAAATCTCCCTCCAGTACTTTATCTAGTACTATTTTGAGACTGCGAGTGGAGTTGAGGTCTCTCTTGGCATCGGAGTTTGACAGGGTGACCAATTTGACCAAATCAAAATTTTATTATTTAGACATGAAAGCGACAAAATTCTTTGCCTCCAGACTGAAACACCTCAAAACTAAAACCCAAATCAATGAGATTAGGGACGCCTCTGGCCAAATCTTCTCTCACCCAAAAGATATAGTCAATGTTTTCGCCAATTATTATACCTCACGTTATAATTTAAAGGATGATCCAAATGTATGCGCGCCTTCCAATCAGGATATTGTAGACTTCCTTGATCCACTAAATCCTCCTTCTCTCAGTGTTTCTGATTTGGAAGAATTAAACTATCCCTATACGACTTTGGAGACGTCCCTTTTATTTAACTCTCTGAAAAATGACAAATCCCCTGGTCCTGATGGCCTCCAATATGAACTTTACAAATCCTTTCCAGATCTCCTGGCCCCTTATATCGCTAAATTAGCAAACCACTCAGCTTCTCATGGCAAACTCCCGTCTGAAATGTTAAAGGCTTTAATCACGGTCATCCCCAAGGATACAGGTAGTTTAAATGATCCGAAAAACTAAAGATCAATATCTTTGCTAAACACCGATACAAAAATCCTGGCAAAGCTGGCAGCCAACAGACTGCAAAAATGTTTCAACCAGAGCTAGGGTGCACTCGGTCACCGGGGCTTCTGTATGGGATGTCACGGGTGGTCGGTATCCCCGGTGCCGTGCCCTGGCGAACAACTATACCAGGTGTTGATGGTAAAGGGTGGGGGTGAAAGGGGTTATTTACGGGGAACGTGACGCCACCTGTAGAGTCCGGTAAGGTGGTACCGGCGCTGCCAGCCGGCCACTGAGGTGATGAAGGGGGCAGCAGTGTGTGGTACAGCTCCCCACAGGTGGAGCTTTACCTCAGGGCAGCTGTGGTGAGACGGTGAGGGAGGGCAGTGATGTTAATGGTGGTACAGTTCTTACCCTTCTGCTGTTGATGTTGATGATGTTACGTCCTTTGAGCTGCGGCAGGAAGAATAACAGAAACCGTTTCCATTTTAACTTTACTTTACTCGGTACCGGCTGATGGCATAACAATACACGGTACAGTTTGGTTTAGGGTGTTGTTACCAAGTCAGGATTTCTCTTAAGGAGTCTTTAGATGTTCTTTCTCTGTCTTTCAGGGTTTCTATTCTCTTTCTAGATCTTTCTCTCTTTCCCACCTTTGAAGAGCTCTCCCGCCAGTCCTACGGTCTGTTTCTAGGAGATAAGGTCTGTCCACTACCCGGTCCGGACACGGGAACCCAAGACATCAAAGTTCCCTTCCAGCACCGCCGTAAATGTCTGTCCCTTTTTATTTCTCCTAGTGTCCTGAACCGGTTTTCAGTCCTGAGGGGAGAGGTACCTTTGTGGTGCTGTCAGCAACCCGGTCCTGTTGGGCCTGCAGCTCGTCGGCTTCGCAGTCAGGGCTGAACTCCTGGCTGCCTCGGTCGTCCGTGTCACCTGTGTACCCTCAACATGACCAGCTGGCTCCTACCAGTTCTGGTCCGTTGCCATCTGTCCTGGGCCCCCTCATAAAGATGGGGTACCCTCCACTCAGCTGAGCTGCCAGGCGTGACCACTCTGTCTGCCTTCCCAAGCCGTCTGAGGTAAATTCTTAACTGTCACTCTGCTCTATCCTAAACTCCGCCCACCACCTGTGGAACCTATCATATTACCTGTTCCCCCTACACTAAGTGGTGCGGTCCTAAGTGAGTGCTAAAAATAGACTCCATAAGATTTAAATCGTAACCTGGCAACTTACAAGGAAAAACACATTTTATATTCAAGTGTAATACCATTCTGTGGCGCATACCCGCAGGGGCGCCACAAAAACATATTAATAAATTAATCTGTAATGACCAAGTGGGATTTATACCATCTAGATTAACATCTGATGCCACAAGGAAAGCGATTGATCTTCTTATTTCTAGTGAATCCTCACAAGCTCCCACAGTCTTTTTGGCCCTTGACGCTGAAAAGGCTTTTGATAGGGTTTGCTGGAATTACCTATTTCTTACGCTTTAAGAATTTGGCATACAGGGTGGAATCTTTAATCTAGTTAAGGCTATAATCAAAAAAAGTCCGTTCACTGGGCACTGCTAAGTTAGGAGAAGTGCTTATTTTTTCATATGGGTATATGCGAGGTGGGGCATTGCTGGCCGCCTCTGGGTGCCCGCTATATATCACATCAATAATAGCATAAAAAGAAAAAAGATAGCGGCACTCACCGGGCGTGTTTCAAAGGTGCTTTATTTGGGTACCCTCATTCTAGGGTCCCACTCAGGAGGGAGGGGGTGCAGAGACAGCAGAGATGACGGATCTCCGTTTCGGGGCTCCTACCCCTTCCACGGACCTCAATGTCTGAGACATTGAGGTCCGTGGAAGGGGTAGGAGCCCCGAAACGGAGATCCGTCATCTCTGCTGTCTCTGCACCCCCTCCCTCCTGAGTGGGACCCTGGAATGAGGGTACCCAAATAAAGCACCTTTGAAACACGCCCGGTGAGTGCCGCTATCTTTTTTCTTTCTAGTTAAGGCTATGTATACCGACCCGTCGGCAAGGGTGTACTCCAATAGTGCCCTATCTCAAAAATTTTTACTATCTAATGGGACTCATCAGGGATGCACTTTGTCTCCATTACTCTTTGCATTCTTTATCGAACCTCTAGCGGAGTCGATCCGCAGAAATATCAACATAAAGGGTATCCCTTTAGATCATCGCCAGTTTAAAATCACGCTTTATGCGGATGATATTCTTCTGACTTTAACAAACCCTCTTAAATCACTGAGACATCTCTTCTCGACCATTGATAAATTCTCTTTCCTCTCTCATTATAAGATAAACATTACCAAATCTCAAATTTTAGACTTTATATTGATAATATTTTCCGGAAATACCTAAAAGAGCACTTCAAATTCTTATGGCATAAGGATAAAATAACTTAATTGGGAATTCAACTAGTCAACCCTTCAATAAACATGACCCAGGTAAATCTGTCTAACCTTTATCATTCTTTCCAATCATCTTACCGTACTCTTATCAAAGTTTGAATCTTGGTCGGCTAGAGTTATAGCATTTAAAATGAAACTCTTACCCAAATTCCTTTACGTTATTAGGGCAATTCCACTTTTTATATCTAAGTCTTGGTTCAATAAGTTCCAAACTCAATTGAGAAAGTTTATCTGGAATAAGAAAAAGCCCAGAATTCTCAAAACAACTATAGAAAAACATAAAAAAGTGGAGGTTTCCTAGCCTTTATAATCATTATTTGGCCTCAGTTGTCAAACTTTCCCAAAGATGGTTCCAGGAGCAAGATAGTGCCTCTTGGCTCACCATAGAGAAATCCTGGATCAAACCCCAGAATCTTTCGGCAGTTATAATAGCCCATCTGGAGAACGCGTCCAAACCCCCGCCTAAATTTCCCACTATACGCAATACAGTCCTGGCATGGAGGCATCTCAAGAATAAAGCGCCTAAATCAGCTGGCTTTTCTACACCGAAAAAAATCCCTCTGGAGACGTTGGAACACCTTATTGTAGGTTTAGAGGTCTCCACGTCGTTAGACAAAGGAATAAAATTTGTTAACGATCTCTTTGATGGTAACTCTCTTACTCAATTTCACTTCCTGCAAGATAGGTTTAATCTCTCATTCAATGATCTGTGTGGAGGCCTATTGCTCATTTCTTCTCTGATCAGAAAATTAAGTTCTGTTTCCCTAAGGTCATGACAAGCCTATTGGATGAGTCAGCGAAGGCATCTTTATGGTCAACTAACTCCTTTTACAATACCCTTACTAATGATACTGATCCAAAATGCCTTCCCTATATATCAGCTTGGGAGTCAGAGCTCAACATATTCATAGATTTAGACAAATTAGCCAAGGCAATAAATATAACGTATTCTAATACCGTTTGTGTCTCTATTCAGGAATCCTACTTTAAATTACTGTCCATATGGTACTGGTCCCCAGTTAAACTTCAACACATCAGCCCACAGTTTTCTCCCTACTGCTGGAGAGATTGCTCCAAAAAAGGGACTCTCTCTCATATATTCTGGAAATGCCCGTACTTGGTCGGATTCTGGTTGGGAGTGGCTGATCTGATTTTGAACGCCACGAGCCTTAAGGTTTCTCTTACCCCACGACTGGTCTTGTTGTCTTTGGGTGTCGAGGACCTGCCAAGGAATATTAGATTTATTATTTTACACATCATTCTTACCTCAAAAATCTTAATTGCAGCTAATTGGAAGTCATCAACTCTCCCTACAATACCGCAACTTATAGAGAGGGTCTCCTTGCATAGTGTTTTTGAGTACAATCATGCTATTAGGAGTAATTCTTTTGATCGTTATCTGAATAGGTGGGAACCTTGAGTCTCAATCTATTCCCCCAATCTCATGATTAGAGGTCATTTGACAAAATATTTTGTATGTTCTGACACTAATCTTTGTTCTAGGTGACTATTTCTCGGAATATTATATGGTTGTTTTTTATATACCGCTAGCATTTTCTTTTTCTATCATCTTTCTTGTTACTTAATCTACTCCTCCTAATCCTATTTTATGTTCCCTTCTTTCTTAATTTCAGGTTAACACACTGGTTGCTCCCTATAGTTTATAAGAATCAGTTTCATTTGGAATACTATGTTGTATCCCTTGTTCTTTATATGTATCCCAATATTTTTGTGGTGGTATGCCTATTTTTTTTATTGCCTTATTTTAAAATACTTGTCTATCTCCCCTTCATTGTAAAATTCCCCTTAATAATAAAAATATCTTTGAAACCACAAACTCATGCCAACCTCCCCAAGACTTCTGACTCTATATTTATGAAGCTGAACTCTCTAGTCTATATTCCACTTCCACATACAAGGTAATTCCATATTGCCTGCAGTTCTCTGGTCTTTCTGCCACCACTTTCTCCAAGTATTTTTGGGACTTGCTATCGGTATTTCCAGATCTCCCCCTGCCCACACACATCCATATAATGATCTTAAAAAGTTCACCTTCTTTCTTCCACTTCCTTACTGAAGTGCAAATTTCCGTCTTTCTTTCTAATTTCAACTGAATTTCAACTAAATCACTTTATGGTTAATTAACCCAATGTCAGCATAGCTTTGAAGCATGACTCTATAGACTATTGATAAAATGTGAAAAATGTCCTCTTACAAATCTTATCAAGCAGGATTTACATACAATTAGAATGATTATGAAAAAGTTTTGCTTTGTTACCGTATTTAATATAATCACTTTTGTTTCATTACTTTTCTTTGCTCATAGCTCTGCATACCAATAACACACTAATCAGGAGAGCTTTCAAATAACTAGTCTTAATTGATTTTGGAATTAATATCTGAAGCACAGGTAGTAAAAGTTACTGTAAATCCAGAAATTTTCCTACATTCATTGCTTTGAAAATCTGTTTCCACAAGAAATTATTCATAGCAGAGAATTAATGCAGGACACACACGCATAATTAATGTCAACAGCTTCCCCTCCACCTCAGCTCCAGGCACACACCAGTCCTCATAAATTGAGTCTATATGCACATCAAGTGCTCAGAAATAAAAAATTACCAGCTATTCGTTATGCTGGTTATTGACATTTCCAGCGACCATTCCTCATGAAACATTAGTAGACTGAAGTACAATAGAAAATTACAGATCCTCAACCTAATGGATGATACAGAATAGCAGCATGTTCAATGTATGGTATTGATTGCTACAACATTGTTATTCATCTGCTTGAATGGATTTATTTATTATTCACTTTGCTTAAAATTAAGTTTACCTTTTATCATTATGTCTTTTTAGTAAGGCTACATTTTAAGTAAGCTCATTTGACCCAGTCAGTGTAATAGTCAGGAGTTGCAATAGCGGACAGGAAGTTATAGCAGAATGGCAGTGATGGACTAAGGGAAACTGGGAGGCTAGTCTGACCCTATAGACTGGGTTTCCTTATCTGACCCTGTTCCCAGAATTACCTCTAAAGGTGAGGACGTCTGGCCCACCACCCTTTCCCTGCTCCTGACCAGTCCTGGGCTAACACCTCCTCATCTCCACCCAGGGATAGAAACAGTAACTCCACCAAGATGACTCTAACAAAGGTATATGTTTTTGTAAGGCTTCAGCAAGCTGCACAGCAGCTAAACAGCTCAAGGTCAGAGTAGAGGTTGAACTCTTTCAAGGATACCACCCGATGCATAATGGGAATATTTAAAGGCATGGGGAGTGGACAACTACATCAATTGACACACCCAGCAGCAGCTCACCTGAGGAGCCACAGCCAGACCATGGACAACAAATGCTGCTACAGCAACTGACATTAACCCCAAAGGCACCAACAGAAATAAACACATTTACACCACTGCAGACCAATTCCCAGAGATTACAGAGCAAACTACACGTGATAGTACCCTTACCTTTATGAGGGGCCTCTGGACTCTAATCAGGTACATCCAGAAGAGGTCCACATCTTGTTGATCTGTGAAACTTATTATGAATGTTAAGTACTGGGGGTAATTCAAGTTGTAATAACATAGTGTTGAAAATGTCCGATACTCTAAACCAGTGTTTCCCAAACTCTAGTCTTCACAGGCCCAACAGGTCATGTTTTCATGATTTCCTTAGTATTGCACAAGAGATACCTTGATAATTATTCAATCACCTGTTCAAAACTACGGAGATCCTGAAAACATGACCTGTTGAGAGCCATGAGGACTGGAGTTTGGGAAACACTGCTCTAAACGGACCAATAACTCCAGAATAAGGTGCCCCAGCTGCAGATCACCACCTGACAGTTCTTAACTACCTTTGAGAAAGGGTATCTTTTGATACCAGAAGCGCATCAGGTTTTTGTTCAGTGTTTTCATGATTTTAATCATGGACTGAATAAAAAACAAGTTTTATTGTATTCGGAGTGGAGCTGCCTATTTCAAGTCTTTTTCTACATTCTTTTAAAACTTGCAACAGTTATTAGTCCTTTTCGACATACGTGCCACCTAGGGACACATATGTCTTCCATCTCTTTATGCAACTGTAAACACCTCACTTGTAGAAGTTGAGAGGTTGCTTCAAAAGCTACATTGTGACTTCAGAAATTAGAATCTCATCATCTGGAAAATGCTTGCCCTTCGAAAATAACTTCATTTTTGAAAAGAGACATAAGTCCAATGGTGCAAGGTTAGCTGAATAAGGAAGATTTTGTAGAATTTCAAAACCACAAGAGCATGCTTCCATTTGGGCAACATGTGCGTTGTATACTGGGCCAATGTCTTACAGAAGGCAGACACCTATGGTAACAATGCCACATCTCTCAGATCATAGTAATGGACCCAACTTTCATCCTGTGTAATCAGTCTGTTAAAAAGTCCTCTTGGTTTCCATGGCACATCGTCAATAGAGCGTGGAGCAATCAACTTGTTCCAGCTTATGGAAAGGTGTGAGCAGCTGGGGAACCCAACTAGTAGATACCTTATGCATGGTGAATGGTTACTCTCCAAATTTCCAAAATGGAAGCCTCCACTTGCTGGATGGTGTGTTCATCAATAGTGGATTTGGGTCACCCAGGAATTGTAGTAGTTTCCGTTGAAGTTTGACTACATTTAAAATGACGATACCAGTTCTTGACTACATCATATGATAGGGAATCATCACCATAAGCCTCTTTCATCACTTCCAACAGTACCTTGGTGTGTAGCCTCCCAAGTAAAGGAACTTGATGACTGCTTTGATCCACTGGGTCCATTATCACACCTCATACCACTTCAGTACCTGTAAATAAAAACCATTATCAGTTCAGAGTTGTAAATTGACACTTAACCTTTAGGGCCTTATATTATTACACATGTAGTTTCAACATCTTGCAATAAATAGAAGTGGGATAGGGGAATCTTTAAAGAACCCCCCTCGTATTACACCCCCCTGGACCAAAAAAAGCTTATGTAGAATGTGGTGGAAAATCCCTCTAACCTCTTAAGGACCCAGGCATATTTCTTTTTTGTACTTTCAATTTTTCCCCCGCCTTTTCCAATAGTTTTTTTTTTTTCTATCAAAATGACCATACGAAGGCTTATTTTGTTTTAGGATGACAATTTTTACGTTTGAATGACAACATTCACCTTAACATATAATGTAAATAATGCTTTTTTTATTTCTTCATCAAAACAAACTATAACCTCAGCATAGATAATTAGTCTTAAAAGTAATGCTACATATTTAAAACAAAGTATAAATATAGGCTATCTGAACATAAGAAAATATATTCATGTATTCATAATAAAGATGTATTTCTACATTAGATCACCTTTGGGACATTTATTCTAATATAGTTATCCTTATAGATCTCTTACGTGTGCATGTTTATAAAGGATTGGTGAATTGAAATGTAAACCTTTTGCACGGTCTCTTTTTCTTTTAATATGTGAATATAAGTAGTTGATTTCAATGTCAGTGAAGCCCTACCTCATCTGTTTTTTCTGTATGTAAGACGGATATAAAAGACCAACAGATTGTTCAATACTTGATATACCTGAAGAAGCATTTGTATTTTATTTAATTTTCAATAATGATTTTTACCTGATTATTGGGCGCCCATTCCTTGCTTAACCACACTATAGCCATTGGAAACAGAAAAAACAATCCATTGGCAGCACTCACTATCAATAGTGTTGTGTAAGTGCTTCTTTTTTGCACCTTGACCTGATATTTTTATGATACCATTTTAGGGTTCACGTGGCATTTTGATCATTTTTTATTTATTTCTTTTGAAGGGGGTGATGTCCAGTGACTAAAAATGGTAAATATAGGACTTATATTTTCTCTTCGACGTATAATAAAACAGATCTGCAACATTTGGGTTTCATTCTGCAACTTTATTGGAAATTTATTCTTGCGCAATTTCCTTTTCAATTCAAAGCTTCTCTTGATACCTTTTGTTTGTAGAAGGCCTGCAGATCTTCATTGTGAAGCATCCGGCGGTAGACTCCCCATTATGTTTTCATTCCATCCTGATGAAATCTTTTTCCTTGCTCTTCGATAACAGCAGGAAGGTTTTCAGGAAAGTATTCCAAACAATGGAAATGTGAAAAAAATGTAACATCAAACTCATCAGACAATGCTTTGAAATGTTTCGGCATGTTCTCCATGCAGTGACGGCGTAAGTGGGTGGTGGTGATCGAACTGGGCAATGAATCAGTGTCCCAGCTTCCAGGTGGCCCCCCAAAGTCTACAGCAGGAATCACACTGATAACAGCATTAAAACAATAAATAAAAATTCACATATTTGGTACATTGCATTCGTAGCAACACAAGAGCCCCCTGCAGGCTTCAGTCTCCAGATGTTCATGATAGGTTTACTAACAATCTAAAAAAATAATCACGTCTATAAAATGTAATTAGGGTTAGGGAACCTCCTTAATTCCTAAATTTGTAGACCGTTATCAGGCAGAACTTACAAGGCATAAAGGTCAACATTTCCACTAGTGGCACAAGACAGTAATGGTACCTTTACACGCCGCTACAGGATGGTGGAAACAACCGGTAGATGAGAGAAATATATCTTGCACCACCAAATCAACCCGAGGTAGCGGCGTGTAAAGACGGTTGTTTCCACCCGTCACTTGTGGCACCTGTTTCAGAGCAGTGCTCTAAAACAGGTTGATTTCAAAGCGATGGTAGCGGGCTGTATCGGCGTGTAAATAAGGAACAAGAGGGTTGTTTCGACAACTTGCTATCTACCTGGGGCGTGACACAGGCTCCGGGAAACCGCCCCCGTTCAGCGATCATTGGAGGAAGCTCCTGCGTTACGATAGGTAGTCGCTGCATAGGGCGGCATATTTAAGGAGCTGACCAGTCACACTACACAATTGCTCGAGCGTCATGTATTAATCAGCCTCCTGCGCTGGCTGGCCAATCATGATGCTATTGCGTTGTCCTATCAGCGTACGACATTTTCGTAATCCACAATTCTGGCACGCCTATGTGTTGTCCCTGCTGCACCAGGTCCTCCCATATTACCCTCTGTAGTGGCGTGTAAATGAGGTAAGGTGAGCTACAGAAGGTAACTTGTGGCACCCGGCGGTGTATCCAGAGATAGATGTAACCTTCTGTAGCGCACCTTGTTGCGGCGTGTAAAGGTGGTGCGGGTACCGTTTTCAACCGTTTGTGCGTGCTCGTGCACGTGAAGCACCCGGTTGTTTCCACCATCCTGTAGCGGCGTGTAAAGGTACCAGAAGAGTTGTGTAGGTGTAATGATCAGGCTGATTGTTCCCTCCTATCCCACCCATACCCATGCAACATTCACAGCAGATGGAATGACCACAAACACAGGTATCGGGGATAACCCTCACGTTTACTAATGCAGGAACGGAGAAATCCAACATGGTGTAAATACTTCACAGTTCACGTGGGTAGAACACGGCAAGTACAGTTTACATTTGAATACTGACATGCAACTGGGGTCCTGGGGCTGTCACAGCATGGATCATTTAGATGGAGCATTTATATGCTGACTAGATGGTGGCCCGATTCTAATGCATCGGGTATTCTAGAATATGTATGTAGTTGACATACTGTGACTGGCAGAACTTGTTCAGTCAACGTGAGAGAACTACATATATATAGCAGCGCTATGGTATATGGCGGTACATTACATTACATGTATAGCAGCGCTATGGTATATGGCGGTACATTAAAGTAAATATATAGCAGCGCTATGGTATATGGCGGTACATTACAGCACATGTATAGCAGCACTATAGTATATGGCGGTACATTACAGTACATGTATAGCAGCACTATAGTATATGGGGGTACATTATAGTACATGTATAGCAGCGCTATGGTATATGGCGGTACATTACAGCACATGTATAGCAGCACTATAGTATATGGCAGTACATTACAGTACATGTATAGCAGCACTATGGTATATGGCAGTTCATTACAGCACATGTATAGCAGCGCTATAGTATATGGCCATACATTGCAGTACATGTATAACAGCGCTATGGCATATGGCAGTACATTATAGTACATGTATAGCAGCACTATGGTATATGGCGATGCTCTGCTCCCATCGGCCCCCCCGCTCCTCTGGCCCCTGTTCCTCCACAGTAAAAGTAAAAATAAAAAAATCCTCAGTGAGGATACTCACCTGTCCACCGGCTCACTCCACCTCCGTCTTCTAGGTCCTACAGGCCTTTGGGACCTGTCGTTGCCTGGGAAACCGATCAGCTGATCGGTCACATGACCGCTAACTGCCGGGGGGGCAGAATGGAGCAGGGGGGCAGGATGGTGATGGGGGGACAGAATGGTGGTGGGAGCAGGATGGTGGGGGGGCAGGATGGTGGGGGGTGCAGGATGGAGCGAGCGGGGCAGGATGGAGCCGAAGGTGCAGGATGTAGACGGGGGGCAGGATGGATGTGGGGGGCAGGTGGATGCGGGGGGGCAGGATGGAGGCGGGGGGGCAGGATGAGATGGATGGAGGGCATGGAGCCAGGGGGGCAGGATGGAGCCAGGGGGTAGGATGGAGCCGGCGGGGGGCAGGATGACAGGATGGTGGCGGAGGGGGGCAGGATGGTGGCGGGGGGCATTTTGGAGCGAAGCGGGGCAGGATGGCCGGATGGAGCCAGGAAGGGGGGCAGGATGGAGCCAAGGGGGGCAGGATGGATGCAGGGGGGCAGGATGGAGCAGGGGGGGGCAGGATGGAGTGATCGGGGCAGGAAGGAGCGAAGCAGGGCAGGATGGAGCCAGGAAGGGGGGCAGGATGGATGCGGGGTGGGGGCAGGATGGAGCCGGTGTGGGCAGGATGGAGCCGGGGGAGGGCAGGATGGAGCCAGGGGTGGGCAGGATGGATGCGGGGGGGCAGGATGGAGCCAGGGGGAGCAGGATGGCTGCAAGGGGGCAGGATGCTGCGGGGGTGGGCAGGGGCTGCGGGGGAGGGGCAGGATGGCTGCGGGGGGGTAGGATGTTTGTGGAGGCAGGATGGGGGGGGCAGGATGGCACCGGGCGGGGCAGGATGGCATTGGGGGGGCAGGATGGCTGCGGGGGGAGCAGGATGGCGGGGGAGCAGATCCCCCTTGCCCACTCTATTCTCACTCTGCAGCATCGCACTGTGTACAGTGACATGTGACAGGGTGGGCTGTGTGATGTCATATCAGCCCGCCCTGTCACATGACAGCTGTACAGGGAGAAGACGGGGAGAACAGCGGGAGGCGTGGAGGGAGGCAGTGAGGCAGGAAGGCGAGAAGGGAGGCAGGAAGCCGAGGAGGGAGGCAAGGAGGCGGAGGAGGGAGGCGAGGAGGTGAGGAGGGAGGCAGCGGGTACAGGTACCGGTGCTGGGGTTCCCCGCGGCCGTACACGTAGACTGGCGACAGCGACGCTGTGTGTCGCTGTCGCCAGGTTACAGCTACTGTATAATCTTCTAATTTTGAATGCACCGGCTTTTTGCATACTCGCCGCTCATCGGTTGCCGCTGCTAGCAGCAGCCAATGAGCGCTGATGTGTGATTTCGGCATCAGACAGACACGATTAGGAGATTATATAGTAGATATTGGAAGGTTCAGAGTCTTTTGGTGGCATAGGAGTAGAAGAGTAGATGCATATCAAAAGGATGGTACAGACCTTGGAATTCTGTGGTACTTTACCAGCTTATCACAGCACATGCAAAAATTCCCTTGGAGCAATTAACAGTCCGGACAGTCGAGGATATAGGGTTAGGAGCCTTTAGCCATCTTGCTGGAGAATTCAGAGAAATGTTTGGCCTTGGGGTCTGCGGGAGGTTTTGAGGTAAAGTGCATCTTCACGTGTGCTCTGCTCCCTGAGGAGTCTTGGCCAGGACTGGGGATTTTTCAGCCTGTCTACACTGAAGCTAGAAGCAGCTCCACTCCTTCAGCCCCAATTTACATGTCGGCTTCTGCCAATACTATAACTATACATTCTACCAGCAGATGATGCTAGAGTACAACAAATGAAAAGTGATTTAATAGAACAATTGGAATATGGACGGATAGGTACAGTCCGCGCTGCTGAATACGAAATGACAAGACGTCCAAGTTAAAGTGATCGGTGCCTTTATTCCATGCCCTACGCATTTCAAGGTTGTCCCAACGTCTTCCTCAGGAGAGAACAGCTCCTGAGGAAGAGGCTGGTACAGCCTTGAAACGCATAGGGAATGGAATAAAGGCACCGATCACTTTAACTTGGACGTCTTGTCATTTCGTATTCACCAGGTGGACCTTACCTATCTATCCATATTTCTGTTTATTCGCCACCTTGAGTGGGGGTCCTGCGGCAGCTGATACTAAGCTTTGATACCAGTTGTGGGTCTCACAACTGGATAAGTGAGCAGTTTAATTTATTACTCTTTCCAGTTTGTTTGGGAGATTTGACCCATTGCGCCCTTGTCTACCCCATTTTCGGTTAATAGAACAATTGGAACATGGCTGCAAAATATGTGACATTAATGAGTTTCAGTTAATTTAAATCATATAACAATAGAGGGCAGGGCCGTATTTTTTCCAGCCTAGTCGCGTCGCTCCCCCCCCCCCCTCAGTCAGACTAAGCGTATGTGCACACAGCATTTTATTTTTCAGGTAGATCCGCTCAGTTTTCCACCTGAAAAAGCAACAAATGAATGCTAAAAAGGAATGAACTCATGCACAGCAATGTAAGAATAACCTGCTGTTCATATGTTCAGACGTTTGAGGTTTTCCTTTTCAACTGTGTGTCCTATCTATTATCTGAGTTCCAGCATTCGGGGGGTTCACAGATCTCAGTGCTCGTAGTCTTCAGATAGTAATTAGACCTCCATACACATGAGACTAAAGTTGGCTAAACCTGCGAGGACAGTCTAATTGTGCATGGGCGCTCTAACTGATGATTAGTCGAGGGAATAAGGATCCAGCATGTCCGATTACAGGCTGTAGATCCTTTTGTCCTCTAAGTGATAAGCTGCAGCCAGAGACGCCCTAAGGCCCCTTTCACATCAGCGGTTCTGTCTGGATACGGCAGATTTACCACATCTGCCGCCTAACGGCTTGTCTTGCGGTATACTTGCAGAAAGCCCCCATTCATTCTCTATGGAGCTTGCCGCAATCCCACAAATCCGGCAGTTGCGGCCGCAAAGAAAATTGCGGTTAGCAGCAGGTTTTTTTGCAGCAGCAAGTGCCGGATCTGCCGGAACCAGCAGAACCGCACTTGCCGCACCCGACCGCAAGCCCCATAGACAAGGCATGGGGCTTGCCGGATCGGTGCCACAAGTCAGCCGTTAAACGGCAGATCCGACGCCATTTGTCCTAACAGCAGCTTCCATACAGTATACAGGAAGACTGGGAAGAATGAGTGCTCCTGTAAATGAGAAAGCCAAGCAAGCTCACTGCCGGCCGAGTGATCGGACACCTATCTATAGTGCTTAGGGGCTTTAGTCAATTGTTTGACTGACATTCAGCTGTATTTTAAGTCAAGCACACTTACCCTACAATGTTTTAGGATAAAGTCTGTTACGTTAAAGATTACAACATCCACAAGACTACATTACCAGAACCACCGGCAATACAATAACACATTACTAAAACCAGTCAATAAATCACAGAACCATTGTCAATACAGTAATATATCACTAAAACCAGTCAATATATCACCAGAACCCCCCATTAAAACAATAATACATCATCACTATAACCCCTGTCAGCACATCACCAGAACCACCGGCAATACAATAATACATAATCAGAGCCACCGTCAATACATCATCAGAACAGTATATTCCCTATATAAATGTGTATACAGATTAAAAGTCCCATACTGCTCATCCTTCTTCCACATGTCCCATACTGCTCATCCTCCTCCCACATGTCCCATACTGTTCACCCCCCATATGTCCCATGCAGCTCATCCTACATCCATATGTTCCATGCAGCTCATCCTTCCCCCCATCCCTCTCTCATGTTCTACACAGCCTCTCCCCTCCCATGTTCCACGCAGCCTCTCCCCTCCCATGTTCCACACAGCCTCTCCCCCATCCTTGCAGATTCTCCCCCACATTCCATGTAGTTTCTCCCCCCACGTTCCATGTAGCTTCTCCTCCCCATCCATCCAATTACCTTCTTCCTCTATCTCCATCCATCCATCCATGTACCTTCTCCCCCATCCACCAAACCATCCATGTACCTTCTCTCCCATTCACCCATTTACCTTCTCCCCCATCCACCAAACCATACATGTACCTTCTCCCCATCCATCTTCTCCCCCCTTTTCCATGCCACTCCGCCCTTTTCCATGCAACTCCCATCCATCCGTCCATCTTCTCCCCCTTTTGCCATGCCGCCCTCCCATCCATTCATCTTCTGCCCCCTTTTCCATGCCTCTCTCCATCCATCCATCTTCTGCCCTCTTTTCCAAGTCGCCCTATCCATCCATCTTCTACCTGCTTTTCCAGGCCTCCCCCTCCATCCATCCATCTTCTGCCCCCTTTCCATACCGCTCCCCCACCCATCCATCCCCTTCTGCCCCCTTTTCCAGGCCACTCCATGCATCCCATCCTGCCTCATTTTCCAGGCCGCCCCATCCATCCATCTAATTATCCCATTATCCTGCCCTCTCTCTTCCAGGCCACCCCATCCATCCCATTCTGCCTCCTCTTCCAGGCCGCCCCATCCATCCATCTCTCCCCCTCTTCAAGGCGCCCATCCATCCACTCCATCCATGCCATCCATCCATCCATTCCATCCATCCCATTCTGTTTCCCCCAGGCTGCTATCTTCAGGCTTGAAAAAGGATCTTGGTCCGAAACATGTCGCTTGCGATGCTCTCTGTATATCTAACATCCATGTATTATGAGCATAACACCGGCTGTACTGACAACTGGAAAATTATTTGATTAATAAATCTTCATTTGAGCATTATTCATCGGGAGCTGGACCATCACTTGCCTTCTTCACATTTCTACGTGTGCTGCCAGGACGCAGGTCCGTGCATACGAACATACGAGGGGTGAGATGATTGCCTTTAACCTTATTATCTTTGGCTGTAATAGCGCCTTACCTGACTCCACGCTCCTCATCACGAATCCCGACTCCCGGCAGCTTCTTCCTCTGCAGCTCCCTGTCTCCTGCTCGCCGACACCAGCCAGCACCTGGCACTAGCCAGCAACTGGCACTCTGCTCGCTGGCACTGAGCAGCAGCTGTAGGACATAATATAACATATCAGTGTGTGTCACCAGCTCCTTAAAGGGAACCTGACCCCTAAAAATCCGCCCCCAGCCTTTTAAAGACCTGTCCTTGCACCATCATAATCAATTTATAGCCATCCCTTTGTTTCAAAATGGCAATTTCTAAAGTTTATAAAAGTTAGTTTTGTACCTGCAGAACAGCGGATTCTCAGTACTTGAGAAGTCACACAGGGCGTTCCCTGTGGCTTCTCATCGCCGTCTGCAATGTAATTATTTAAGCCCCGATGGGCGTGCTAAACAATACAGAGCCTCCTTATCACCGTAGATGGGCGGTATAGCCGCTATGACACTAATCGCATCATATCCGGCTATACTGACGTCAGTAACACCCATTTGGGTGTATTGCGGACTTCGCGATGATCATTGCACATGCGCGAAGTTGGTTTGCGGCAGCTTATCTGTGATGAGCTGCCGTAAACCAATTTTACGACATCCATACACCGCGGAGCAGCAGCACGAAGAGGGATCTCTCGTGCTGTGAATAACAAACGCTGTTTTCGCAGCCCCCATTTTCCCACCAACGAACGAGTGTACTGATGTCAGTATAGCCGGATATGATGCGATTAGCGTCATAGTGGCTATACTGCCCATCTACGGTGAAGAGGAGGCTCTCTAATGTTTAGGATGCCCATCGGGGCGCGAATAACTACATTGCAGGCGGCGTTGAGAAGCCACAGGGAATGCCCTGTGTGACTTCTCAAGCACTGAGAATCCAAAGTTCTGCAGGTACAAAACTAACTTTTATAAACTTTAGAAATCGACATTTTTCAGACAAAGGGTGTCTAGAAATCGATTATGATGGTGCAGGACAGATCTTAAAAGGCTGGGGGCTGATTTTTAGGGGTCAGCAGGGGCGGACTGGCCCAGGTGGAAGGGAGGCATTTGCCCCCCAGGCTGGTAGTTCAGTCCTAGTTCAGGGCCACCCGCACAGTGAGAGCGGCCGCCACTGACAGCGGGACCCGGTAGGCGGGACCGGAGCAGGAAGGTGGGTGAAGCATCTCACCCCCCCCCACATGGCCTGCGGACTGCTAGCACCCCTCTTCCCCCACACATGGCCTCCGGACTGCTAGCACTCCCCCATCCCTCACATGGCATCCAGAGGACTGCTAGCACCCTCACCCTCCCCTCACCGCTCCTCACATGGCCTCTGGACTGCTAGCGCCCCCCTCCCCCTGCTCCTCACTTGCCTGCAGGGGTGGACTGCCCCCAAGGGCAAGATCTGCCAGTCAGCCCCTGGGGGTCAGGTTCCCTTTAACAGAAGAAGAGCAGAGGTGAGCAGGACTATGACCTCTGACACCACAACTGAGCACACAAAACACTAGATGTGGGGATCTCTCTGTCCTGTGTCCTGCCAGTGCTGCTGTCCAGTGTTATCTGGACCTCCATCATGTCAGGAGCAGCTCACCTCATCTCAGTGTCAGAATCTGCTGAGGTGAACAGTGCACTCTGACCTCTGCCTGTGATGGAGTTATAGATATAACACTAGACAGTGCAGCATTCACCAGGATATGAGGCAGAGTTATTAGCACAGCCTGTCCAGAGATCAGCACTTCTCCGCCTGGTGCTGCAGTGCTCAGTGTTATCTGTATCTAAATCGCAGGAACAGGTTGGCATCGCGCTTAGGACTTTCACCTTCCCCTCTTCTGACTAAGCAGAGGTGAATGTGCTGCAGCACAGGGAGCACCGAGCTTCATATTCCTGAGTATGGTGGCACCCAGCGCCACCCGGCACCAGGTAGCACTAGACATCCGTCACACAGTGCATCTGTGTGACTGCAGAGGATCGCATCCCCGCACTGTCTACCAACCATGTCCTGGCTGGCACTTCCTGTATTGTGCACAGACAGGTAGTGCCAGCCAGGACATCGTGGTCAGTGTGCACACAGACAGATATGTATCCCGCCACTCGCCATCAGGCAGCTCGCTCAGCTCATTTCACATACCACTGTCACTGAGCCACTGCCTGAGCCGCTGCTTGAGCCGCCGGCGATGTGGTTGCGCGGGAACTTTCAAGACCTCCTCCAGTCCTTAATCCATGACGGGGAGGCCCCTGCAGCAATACTTGAGGAGGGCGTGGGCCGATGGGGTGGGCGGGGCTTAGGGGCGGGGCAGGGCGGTCCGACCAGACCCAGGAGTTTAATAAAAAAAAAAAAAGAACTTGTTTAGGCTCCGCCCTCCCCGCATCCCAGTGCCCTAGGCACGTGCCTACGAGTGCCTAAGGGCAAATACGGCCCTGCTCTGGGGCTGTCCTTTTCACCAGTGAATAACTTTCACTTTTTTACAGCCCTAAAAGACGTTCAACTCTTCTCATGGAAAGTCATCTTACAAAAACTACACAGCAAAAATCAGAGACATCCAGAGGAGTTGAATCCTGGTGAGAGGGAAGCCCTTGAAAATCTTGAGGAATTGGCTAATGAAATGGAATCTACTCAAACAGGTAGGTTTCCATCCCAGGCGTTCCCCAGATCTACGACGTTCCCGCCCTTGTCCGTTTGTCCAGCAGTGGAAATTTTTACTAACTTGGTGGTCGAAGACCTGAAACGACTTCCAGTTCATTCCAGGTCTAATAATTTGACACACAAACAGCGGTGTGCATTGTCAGACCTGGAAAAAATGAATGATGTTGTGATAAAGCCGACGGACAAGGGTGGGAACATCGTGATCTGGCCGACTGACCAATACGAACGGGAAGTATTCCGGCAATTGCGGGATAAAGATACGTATCGTAAATTGAGCTGTAACACTGTGACCTCGTTCACGAATCAACTCCAGGCCATCCTCGGCCGAGCATGTGAGGCAGGTATTATTCCTAAAAAACTTGTGGAGGGACTCACCGTCAGGTATCCTAAGTTGCTGACCCTATATTTATTACCAAAAATCCACAAGGACGCCGTCACTCCGCCGGGGCGTCTGATCGTTTCCGGCATGGGAGGGCTGTGTAATCCGGTATGTAGATTTATTGACTACTATTTGAGACCATTGGTGGAGTCGCTGCCCTCCTATGTTCGGGACATACGGACGTCCTAATGAGTATTGACGGCGTCTCGGTGGATAAGGGTACTTTACTGGTAACTTCTGACGTTGAGTCCCTTTACACGTGTATACGGCACAAGGATGGCCTGAGGGCAGTACGTTTTTTCTACAGGTGAGTGGGAGGGATGGCGCGATCAGTGAACTTATCCTTGAGCTGCTCCACTTTGTCTTGACCCATAATTTTTTCGTTTTTAAAGATAGTTACTATCTACAGACCCGGGCACTGCCATGGGCGCGGCTTGCGCCCTCGTACGCAACCTCTTTCTCGGTTTCTGGGAGAGGGGTCTTTTGTGTGGCGGGGGCGGGCCGGCCGATGCCCATGTGCAGTGCTGGCTGAGGTATATTGATGATTTATTTATTTTGTGGCAAGGCAGGGTGGAGCAGCTTGACGAGTTCATGGGACGACTTGCGGAGAATGAGGTGAATATAAGGCTGACGTATAAGTCTGATATACGCAAATTGACTTTCTGGATATCTGTGTGGAAATTGGTCTGGATGGCACCATACAGACAGATGTCTTCAGGAAGTCAACAGCGGTGAATTCGCTTCTTCACGCATCATCGTCCCATGATCGTTCGACTGATCGCGCCATCCCCATGGGCCAGTTTCTCCGCATGAGGCGAATTTGTTTGTCGGATGAGTTGTTTGAGAGACAGGCACTTGACCTGAGGGAAAGGTTTCGAGAGCGGGGTTACAGCAACAGGTCGGTGAAACGGGAGTATCTAAGGGCCAAAAACACTCCCCGAGATGACCTACTCTATGGGCAGAAAGAAAAAGACACTAGTAATAACATGGGTCAGCCCATTAGATTTATATCCACATTCAATCATGGTTGGGGTAGGATGAGGGAGATATTAAACAGACATTGGCCCATATTACTCTCCGATCTGTTTCTTAGGGGCTCGATCTCTGATCGTCCGCTTATGACTGCGAGGCGGGCGAGAAATCTCAATGATGTGTTGGTCCATAGCCATCATTTAACTACTACACCAGGTCTGATCGCTCTCAACGCCCTCTGAAGTGAACTTTTCCCTGTGGTCACTGTGTGGCCTGCTCAAATGTGCAACGCATTGCGTCCTTCACCTCTTCGATGGCTCCCGAACATATGAGATTAGACATATCCTGTGGCACGAGCAACGTGATTTATTATGCCACATGCTCGTGTCCACAGATCTATGTGGGAAGAACATGTAGGGAGCTGAGGAGGAGAGAGAGGGAGCATGAGAATGGCATTTCGGCAGCCCCCACGGTGAAAGACAAATCCACACTTAAGACATTACCACGACACTTTCTGATGCATCATAATAGTGATCCGTCATCCCTGATGTTTCGTGGAATTGACGTGATCCATGGTGGCATCAGAGGTGGTGATGTCTGTAAGATTCTATCGCAACGTGAGACTAAGTGGATTGTAGCACTAGATACAATGTCATCACGAGGTCTGAATGAACACTTAAGCTGTGCGCCTTTACTATAGCCACCCCCGCTTGGTGGCCTCGGACCTATATGTACCTCTTCTACTGATGTCAGTTTGTCTGACGTAATTTTAACCTTTGTCTTACTTTTAAGTTGTTTTAGGTCCCGTTTTCTGTTTTTTTGGATGAAAGAATCGCTGTCTGAGTACGTTTCCATATGATGAAGTGCGTTGAATATCTGTAATGGGTGTCATGAATCATCTCATTCATCCTGTTGGTGGTTGGCCTCATATTTATCGATCGTGGATGGAGAAAATTTACAGAATCCACAAAGTGATTTGATACTAACATGGACTTTGTGGTTGGAAGAGGGAAGAGATCATGTATATGTTATCCCATTGTTATGTACTTTTATTTTCTTCTAAATCCATGTTAATAGGTGAACTAATTTGTGAGCTCACCCCAAAGATGGATGCCTGTAGTAATTTGACCACTATGTATCTGAGAGATTGTGCACTATTAAGTATAGATCTATACATGTTTCACTGGGCTCTGTGCGGCGTATGGCGGTCACTATGGTGATTCCTGTTCGCCCAAGCGTGGGTGCGTGCGTTGCAGGGCATGTGCAGCTGCCATGGTTACGCGTCCTGGCTGCTGCTCATGCAACTGTGACGTTGCACTGCTGCGGGGTGGCACTTCGGAATCTGACCGGCCGGGTGACACGTCATATCCGGTCACATGATGCCGGAGCGTAACGTCACTTCCAGTGACGTAGTCGAGCACCGGCGGCGGGCCCTCTAACATCCCCCCGATGAAGTGACCCGCTCCTAAGGGTCACGAAACGCATTGGGGTTCGGTAGTCCAACAAACACCCCTCCCTGTGTGCTCCAATACCTATGGCGTCCGATGGACTGGGTAATGTTTGTGATTTTCATGTCTGCTCCCCACTTCATTGACATTTCAGTATCCTTCCTATGTCCTTTTCCTTGTAAAGGGTCTCTGTGGCTGTCATTTAATCCGGGCAATACAGCAATAAACACTAGGCACTTTATGTAGGGGCACTTATAACTCCATATGGCCTTTGATTTGTAAAGGAGATATATATATATATATATATATATATATCATTCTGGTAGATACAAATGTGCTCCAATTGATGCCTGTAATATGGTTTTACTGTTGTATAGCCGATAAATTATTCTGTGGGTAGAGGGCAATCATTGTTAACCCTTAATATTACTACAGTGTGCCTCTGTGTTGTGGCACTACACCTCTGTCCTGTCCTTTGTCTTGTGGTAAAAATAAATGAAATTTGAATATGATTACTGGAGTATATACTCTTTTTTCATGTCTATATATGCTTTTGAGTAGCTCCTTGGGAGTGGGACATGTCCTACGGGAATGCCCCATATCCTATTGTTGGGAATTTTCTGTATTAACAGTAAAACTTGCATTATCAGCAAAGATGGAAGTAAAACCACTGCAACAATTTCAAGAGACCACCTCAAAAATAACATAGGAGTGGCTTCAGAACAACTGTGTGACCATTCTTGTCTGGCCCAGCCAGAGCCCTGACCTAAGCTCAATTGAGCATCTATGGAGAGATCTGAAAATGGCTGTCCACCAATGTTCATCATCCAACCTGACGGAACTGGAGAGGATATGCAATGAAGAATGGCAGAGGATCCCCAAATCCAGATGTGAAAAACTTGTTGCATCATTCCCTAGAAGACTCATGGTTGTACTAGCTCAAAAGAGTGCTTCTACTCAATACTGAGCAAAGTGTCTGAATACTTATGACCATATGATATTTCAGTTTTTCTTTTTTAATAAATTTGCTCAAATATCTACATTTCTGGGTTTTTTTCATTCAAGATGGGGTGCAGAGTGTACATTAATGAGAAAAAAATTAACTTTTTTGAATTAACCAAATGTCTGCAATGAAACAAAGTTAATAATTTAAAGGGGTCTGAATACTTTCCATACTCACTGTATCACATGGGAGATGCTGGTACCATATTCAATATACAGTTAGGGCCAGAAATATTTGGACAGTGACACAGTTTCCGCGAGTTGGGCTCTGCATGCCACCACATTGGATTTGAAATGAAACCTCTACAACAGAATTCAAGTGCAGATTGTAACGATTAATTTGAAGGGTTGAACAAAAATATCTGATAGAAAATGTAGGAATTGTACACATTTCTTTATAAACACTCCACATTTTAGGAGGTCAAAAGTAATTGGACAAATAAACATAACCCAAACAAAATATTTTTATTTTCAATATTTTGTTGCGAATCCTTTGGAGGCAATCACTGCCTTAAGTCTGGAACCCATGGACATCACCAAACGCTGGGTTTCCTCCTTCTTAATGCTTCGCCAGGCCTTTACAGCCGCAGCCTTCAGGTCTTGCTTGTTTGTGGGTCTTTCTGTCTTAAGTCTGGATTTCAGCAAGTGAAATGCATGCTCAATTTAGTTAAGATCTGGTGATTGACTTGGCCATTGCAGAATGTTCCACTTTTTTGCACTCATGAACTCCTGGGTAGCTTTAGCTGTATGCTTGGGGTCATTGTCCATCTGTACTATGAAGCACCGTCCAATCAACTTTGCAGCATTTGGCTGAATCTGGGCTGAAAGTATATCCCGGTACACGTCAGAATTCATCCGGCTACTCTTGTCTGCTGTTATGTCATCTATAAACACAAGTGACCCAGTGCCATTGAAAGCCATGCATGCCCATGCCATCACGTTGCCTCCACCATGTTTTACAGAGGATGTGGTGTGCCTTGGATCATGTGCCGTTCCCTTTCTTCTCCAAACTTTTTTCTTCCCATCATTCTGGTACAGGTTGATCTTTGTCTCATCTGTCCATAGAATACTTTTCCAGAACTGAGCTGGCTTCTTGAGGTGTTTTTCAGCAAATTTAACTCTGGCCTGTCTATTTTTGGAATTGATGAATGGTTTGCATCTAGATGTGAACCCTTTGTATTTACTGTCATGGAGTCTTCTCTTTACTGTTGACTTAGAGACAGATACACCTACTTCACTGAGAGTGTTCTGGACTTCAGTTGATGTTGTGAACGGGTTCTTCTTCACCAAATAATGTATGCGGCGATCATCCACCACTGTTGTCATCCGTGGACGCCCAGGCCTTTTAGAGTTCCCAAGCTCACCAGTCAATTCCTTTTTTCTCAGAATGTACCCAACTGTTGATTTTGCTACTCCAAGCATGTCTGCTATCTCTCTGATGGATTTTTTCTTTTTTTTCAGCCTCAGGATGTTCTGCTTCACCTCAATTGAGAGTTCCTTTGACCGCATGTTGTCTGGTCACAGCAACAGATTCCAAATGCAAAACCACACACCTGGAATCCACCCCTGACCTTTTAACTACTTCATTGATTACAGGTTAACGAGGGAGACGCCTTCAGAGTTAATTGCAGCCCTTAGAGTCCATTGTCCAATTACTTTTGGTCCCTTGAAAAAGAGGAGGCTATGCATTACAGAGCTATGATTCCTAAACCTTTTCTCCGATTTGGATGTGGAAACTCTCATATTGCAGCTGGGAGTGTGCACTTTCAGCCCATATTATATATATAATTGTATTTCTGAACATGTTTTTGTAAACAGCTAAAATAACAAAACTTGTGTCACTGTCCAAATATTTCTGGCCCTAACTGTATCACAGATGAGACACTGGGGTTGCAGCCTATACACCACATGGGAAATTCAGGGGCTGCAGCCTATACAGCACAAAGGAGACACCTAGACTGTAATATATACTAGTGCATCTCAATGAATTAGGCCCCTTTAACATAGGCGTTTTCTTGAAAATGTGTCTGATCCAGCAGATTTACCGTATCTGCCGCCTAACGGCCGCACTTGTAGCACTGATCCGGCAAGTCCCATGCATTGACTATGGATCTTGCGGCCGGGCGCGGCAAGTGCGGCAGTTGCTGCCGCGAAAAAAACAGTGGTCAGCAGCGTTTTTTTTTCGCGCCCGCAACTGCCACATCTGCCGCAGCTGGCAAAACAGCACTTGCCACAAGCCCCATAGACAATGCTTGAGGCTTGCCGCAAGCGTGTCAGAAGTGCGGCCACTAGGCGAAAGATGCGGCAGATGCGGTAAAACAAGTGTAGTAATCACAACGTCCATGGGTAGCATTATAAAACCTCATTGCCGCAGTAACTCACCCATAAGTATCTGCAAGTGACCCCCAGTGTCTGGGGGTGACCCCAACACGTGTTTCCATGTATTAATGTTTGTGACCTCTGTGTCGGTCTCTTCTGGTGTCATGTACCATCCAATCTGTACGGTCCCAGTTTTTTGTACTTGCAACTGGCCTTGTTATTAAACTTTTGCACTATTATAGCCATTGTTGTATGCGACTGTTTACTGGGTTTATTACGGAGGTAATAATTATAATAATAATATTATAATTTAATAATTTATTCTCTTGTTTAAAATATACATATACATCACATAGTAGACCCTGGTATAAATAAATCACCTAGTGTACACTTTGGCATAAACATCACTTTGTAGGAGCAGGGGCTACAGCCTATATATGACATCAAAGATTCTGGGAATGCAGCCTATATATCTCATGGGAGATGCTGTGGTTGCATCCTATAGATTGCAGATGAGATGGTGGGGTTGCAGCCTATATACCACATGATAGATACTGGGGCTGTAGCCTATACATCACATGGGAGACACCGAGACTGTAATATATACGTCACATAGGAGACACTGGAGGACTGGTTCATATGTATCACCTTGAAGACGTTGGTGAAATGGTACATATACATCACATAGGAGACAATGGTGCATATATATCACATAGGAGATGTTGGAGTAAATACATCACATAGCATACACTTTAGCATATGTATCACATGGGAGATGCTGGGTCTGCAGACTATACATCACGTGGAAGATGCTCAGGCTACAGCCTATATATCACATGAGAGATGCTCCATCTGCAGCCTATACCTCACATGGGAAAATCTGGGGGTACATCCTATACATGTCATGGGAGACGTTGGGGATGCAGCCTATTTATCTAATGGGGACGTTGGGGATGCAGCTTATACATCACATGGGAGATGCTGAGGATGCAGCCTATACATCACATGGGAGATGCTAGAGCTACAGCCTAGATATCACATGGTAAATGCTAGAGCTGAAGCCTATAATCACATGGGAGACTCTGGGGATGCAGCCTATATATCACAGTTGAAACAGTGGAGTTGCAGCCTATACATCACAATGATAATGCTAGGGCTGCTTTCTTCACTGGGATGAGATCACAGAGTGCACCAACTGAAAACAAAGCACATCCTGATGCTGGCACTGGATAGTACGTAAAGCATCATTGCATGCACCACAGCGTTCTGTATTGAACGTTGCATGCATATACTCACTGTGCACAGAGAAATTAAGGGGCCTGGGGCAAAATGTGACCACCACCCCTTATATATAGCTTTATGTACTGACTTTATTTTTCTGTTTAGTAACTGATGGACTCAGTGTCATCCTATGTAAATATCTTTATTATCATGTGCATATTTTGGTCCATATGGTTATGTAATCATGGTTATTCACTAACGCCCCCTTCACATCACGATTTTTGTGGATCCGTGGCTATGCGTTGTAAAACGGATAGCCACGGATCCAATTTGGCCCCCAAGTATCCCTATGGGCACGGATTGGTCTTTAATGGCCATCCATGTGTGCAGGGATCCGATTGTGTCCATTTTTGTCACATCTCCAAAATCGGAGACTGCTCCGATTTTGGGCACAGCAGACAGAATCTGACAGCATCAGATCCAACGCTGTCCGATTCAAATAACATGGGGGTCTATGGAGCTCAGATCTGGCAAAAAAAATGGATTTTTCCCAGATCTGGTGTTAGTGTACTGAACATGTTCAGTAGGGATGAGCGAGTATGCTTGTCACTACTCAGTACTCGCACGAGTATCTCGGTACTCGGGGTACTCGGCGAGTACTGAGTAATCTCGCGATACTCTTGCTATGCTCGGGGTCCACCTCCCTGCATGTTGGCGTTCTTTAGAGAGCCAGCCCACATGCAGGGATTGGCTGACAGACACTGTAATGCCACAGCCATGTTGGTTGTGGCATTACAGTGATTGGCTGGCCGCACAGCGTCATCAGGTCTTTATAAGACCTGACAGCGCTGTGCTCATCACTCTGCTCCACAGACAGTCAGTGTAGGGAGAGGTGCTGCTGATTGAGGGACATATTTGTGGCCTTTCAGCTAGTGTAGGCGCAGGGCTGCCATTCTAATTACCACAACAGTCCTTCTGAGGACTAATAGAGCTGTATACATGGAGGCAGAGTATATAGCAAACTTCGTTGTGCCAGTATACCAGCCTGCATCACATTTGGGGCTGGTGTACAGGCTGGAAATCTCATCATCCCAAAACACTGCTTTTAGGGATTAATTTAGCTCTCTATAGGCAGGAGTAGGTTGTAGCGTAAATTAGGATACGCCAAAAGACTCGGTATTCTCGTCAGCGTTTGTGTCTCACCAGTCCACCTGCAGGGCCTTAATCTCTAATCTCAGTGTCCAGCTAAAACAACTCTTGTCTGCATTCATTTAGCTCTCTATAGGCAGGAGTGGCTTGTAGCGTAAAATAGGATATGCCAAAACACTCAGTATTCTCGTCAGCGTTTGTGTCTGAGCGGTATAGCTGCTTTAATTTAATTTCCAGTCTTAGTATCCAGTTAAAAAACAACTTGTCCACCTTCATTTACCATTTTTTGAGGCAGGAGGGAGATGTAGCTCCAGTTTGTATATGCCAAAACACTCTGTATACCCATCTCAGCGTTTGCGACTGACCGGTATAGCTGCTATAATTTAATCTCTAATCTCAGTATCTAGCTCAAAAACAACTGGTCAGCATTTTCAGTTAACAGGCGGGTGCGTTTATCAGTAATGATTCCACCTGCGGCAATAAAAATATGCTCTGACAAAACGCTAGAGGCAGGGCAGGTCAGGACTTCCAAGGCGTAGAGGGACAATTCCTGCCAAGTGTCCAGCTTGGATAACCAATAAGGCACAGAGGAATCTAGGAGCACTTTCGTACGATCGGCAAGGTACTCCTTCAGCATCTTTACAAACTTTGCAGTCCTTCTGACAGTACCCCGCACCTAAAGCCTGTGCTATGAGAGGGGCTGAGAAAACTCTCCCAGATCTTTGAGAGTGTTCCCTTACCTCTGCTGGATTGGACTTGTGCCTCTCTCGGCCGGACGCCTTGGTTATCCACCGAACTGTGATCTCTGCCAGAAGCGTTTTCAGAAGGGAATTTTTTTACTAATTCTGCAACTAGGGCCTTCTGGTACTGCAGAATTTTTGTAGACCTCTCGGCCTAGGGTATAAGAGAAATAAAGTTCTCCTTGTAGTGTGGGTCTAAAAGTGTCACCAACCAGTAATGAGTACATAGGGGATTATCCACAGCACCTCATGGAAAAGGAATCCTTTGGGTTCCAAATATTTAGGCGCTACGTCCAGGCCAGGGAGATCCACCCAGCGATACCAGTACTTATATAAATAGAAGAACAGCGCCTCACCAGCTGGTAACTTAATTCTTCAAAGTTTTATTCCATCCACCACAGCACAACGTTTCGGTTACAAAACCTTTTTCAAGTGCACATACTACACAAATACACCATGTGTTATATAATACAAAACTCCACCTCCACTGACAAACAGCCAATCAGTGGGCAGCATAGAAATAAACAAAGTTAAAAATCACCTAATTTCTAGACATAGATCAACTAATCCTATAGTAGCATACTGATGGCACATGAATCAATGTTATCACATAATCATCTTGTACATCGCGCCATGTATAGTCCAGACTTTACTGATAACAACGCTCGCATAGTGTAGCCGGTCATCACCAAGCATCCCCGATCGTCATGGTAACTGCATGTCACTCCGGTCACGCACCAATCGGAACAGTGCAGTTCCGGAGAGCTTCTGCGCATGCGACGGCGTCCGTCCTTGATTGGTTCTCACTCCTGTCACTCTGCTCGCAACATTATCGGCCTGTTCCGGCTAACGGCGTCCGCATCAATACGTCATCACGATGCGAGTCTGTGTATTGCACGCTGGATGCCGAGATTCTTCATACTATTATATACAGGAGTGAATACTACAGCTAATATGCGGGAATTTAGTTATCAGTCCACATACATACTATATTACACAGCCAGTGTAGACAAGGAAATGTTATTATGATCGGGTTTTTCCACAGAAACATTGCATAATACCTCATGTATATTTCTAACAACTAATGCAGAATTATCATATAAGATGGGTAATTTCTCGGTTGTTACAATACATAACCCATCTCTGGTGTTGTAAAAAAACATAGAACTACCATATATAGAACTCATTGATTGCTAGGATATAGCATAAAACTGTATTACGGGAACAGATATCGTTAACTTCTATGGGAAAATTACATAATCTCATATTACCTAATACAGTCAACCTATTTATTGCACCTTTAAGGGTCAATGCATAACAGCCCTTGAAACACTGATGAAGTCATATGCAATAAGAAAAAGCATTAAGTGGTAACCAAATTAAATAAGAACATAAAAAAATCAACCACTAGAATGCTATAATAGACCTTATCCGGTATCCATACTACCTTACCCCCATACATTACCGAATATTGACCTCTTACAGGGTCACATTTATATTTAACAGGTTTTATGCAATTATCCCGCAACACATGCCATCCAAAAAGATTGATAGTCATCCATCTAGATAAATCAAAAGTGATATTAAAAACAAAATATAAAAACAATAATTACATGATGATAAGAAAGAAGAAACATCAACAGGCACCGAGTAAACAACCCCGCTGATCATACTCTAAATTCATGCCTTTTGGGAACAGGGTATCCAGCTCAAAGATCCATTTTAATTCTTTCATTTTCAATTGAGCAACACGGTTACCACCCCTCCTCAGGGGAGGTACATCGTCAATAACCCTAAATCTGAGTTGGTTAACCGTGTGGCCCATTGAATGAAAATGCCTGGGTACCAGCAAATCTATTAAACCAGTTCGGATAGTGCTTTTGTGTTTCCCTATGCGGGCTTTTACCTCCATCGTTGTCTCCCCTACATAGAGAAGGCCGCATGGACAACAGATTGTATAAATAACAAAGTCACTATTACACGTGTACCTCCTTTTAATTTCATATTTCTTCCCCGAACGTGGATGATTGAAGTGCCGGCCCTTCAAAAGGTTACCACAGCATGTGCAACCCAAGCAGGGAAAATTCCCCAAACTGGGTGGCGCAAAAGTTCTTTGGATGTCTCTCTTCCCGCTGCCAATGTCAGCGTGTACCAAGTCATCTTTCAAGCTATGTCCCCTCCTATAAGATATTAATGGGAGTGATTTGAACTCCTCAACATCGTCATGTCCCTTACTCAAGAAAGGCCAATGTTTTTTAACAATGTCCATAATCTTCCTACTAGACCTACAATAGGTAGTCACAATAGGAATCCTCCTAGGGAGAGTTGTTTTCGATTTTACCTTCAACAATTCCTTTTGTTCAACATTCAGAGCTTTTGTTTTAAACCTTACCAGGTTGTTTTTCGGGTACCCTCTCATTAAAAATCTATTAATCATCTCTTGCAATCTGTCCTCAATCTTAGAGTCATCGGCAACAATCCTTCGTACCCTTAACATCTGACTCCAGGGGATTGACTCTACCATTTTTCTGGGATGTTCACTTGAGAAATGCAATATACTATTTCTGTCAGTGCTCTTTATAAAGAGATCAGTTTTCAATGTCCCATTGTCCTTATACACCAAGGTATCCAAAAATTGCATCTCTACAAGTGAGCATGTCATCGTAAAGCCCAGACCAGGGTGTACATTATTCAAATAGTTCAAATAGTTTTTTACAACACCAGAGATGGGTTATGTATTGTAACAACCGAGAAATTACCCATCTTATATGATAATTCTGCATTAGTTGTTAGAAATATACATGAGGTATTATGCAATGTTTCTGTGGAAAAACCCGATCATAATAACATTTCCTTGTCTACACTGGCTATGTAATATAGTATGTATGTGGACTGATAACTAAATTCCCGCATATTAGCTGTAGTATTCACTCCTGTATATAATAGTATGAAGAATCTCAGGCATCCAGCGTGCAATACACAGACTCGCATCGTGATGACGTATTGACGCGGACGCCGTTAGCCGGAACAGGCCGATAATGTTGCGAGCAGAGTGACAGGAGTGAAAACCAATCAAGGACGGACGCCGGCGCATGCGCAGAAGCTCTCCGGAACTGCACTGTTCCGATTGGTGCGTGACCGGAGTGACGTGCAGTTACCATGACGATCGGGGATGCTTGGTGATGACCGGCTACACTATGCGAGCGTTGTTATCAGTAAAGTCTGGACTATACATGGCGCGATGTACAAGATGATTATGTGATAACATTGATTCATGTGCCATCAGTATGCTACTATAGGATTAGTTGATCTATGTCTAGAAATTAGGTGATTTTTAACTTTGTTTATTTCTATGCTGCCCACTGATTGGCTGTTTGTCAGTGGAGGTGGAGTTTTGTATTATATAACACATGGTGTATTTGTGTAGTATGTGCACTTGAAAAAGGTTTTGTAACCGAAACGTTGTGCTGTGGTGGATGGAATAAAACTTTGAAGAATTAAGTTACCAGCTGGTGAGGCGCTGTTCTTCTATTTATATAACAACCAGTAATGAGTGTCTGCCAAGATGTTGATAACGTGAGGGTCACAAGACAGGCAACATCACATAAAGTCAGCCATGTGCGCCAGACTGTTAACACGCAAGACTTCAGGTCCTCACCAACAGAATAACTGACCATGCTGTCTTCATTATCCTTCTCCTCCTCCTCCTCTCCCCTGTCCTCTGGCCATCCACGCTGAGCCGACGGTATGACGGTTGTGCAAGTATTACCGTCAATTCCGCATGAAAGTAGCTCTATTTTTTCATCCTCCTCTTCATAGTCCTCCAATGCACGTTGGGATGAGATGAGGCTGGGCTGTGTGTAATCACCCGTACGGTTTATTGCTCCAACTCATCGTGCTGCGCCTGCAATGCATCGGCTTTGATTTTGAGCAGACAGCATTTTAGAAGACAGAGAAGCGGGATGGTGACGCTAATGATGGCGTCATCACCGCTCACCATCTTGGTGGAGTCCTCAAAGTTTTGGAGGACGGTATATGTTGGACATCCATGTCCTCTCCTGAGGTCTTATGTGTGGAGTTTGAACCGTATAACGACGGCCTAGTTGATGCAGGTAGTCAACAACTGCCCTCTTCTGCTCACAAATCCTGACCAACATGTGCAGTGTGGAATTCCAATGCGTGGGGACATCACACACCAGTCTGAGACGGAAGCTGCAAACGCTGCTGAAAGCTGGCAAGGGCGGCTGAAGCAGTACAGTCATGGCCAAAAGTTTTGAGAATGACACCAAAATTATATTTTCACATGATCTGCTGCCCTCTGGTTTTTATTTGTGTTTGTCTGATGTTTACATCACATACAGAAATATAATTGCAATCATATTATGAGTACCAAAAAGTTATATTGACAGTTAGAATGAGTTAATGCAGCAAGTCAATATTTGCAGTGTTGACCCTTCTTCTTCAGGACCTCTGCAATTCTTCCTGGCTGCTCTCAATCAACTTCTGGACCAAATCCTGACTGATAGCAGTCCATTCTTGCATAATCAATGCTTGCATTTTGGCAGAATTTGTTGGTTTTTGTTTGTCCACCCGTCTCTTGATGATTGACCACAAGTTCTCAATGGGATTAAGATCTGGGGAGTTTCCAGGCCATGGACCCAAAATCTCTCTGTTTTGTTCCCTGAGCCATTTAGTTATCACCTTTGCTTTATGGCAAGATGCTCCATCATGCTGGAAAAGGCATTGTTGGGCGCCAAACTGCTCTTGGACGGTTGGGAGAAGTTGCTCTTGGAGGATATTCTGGTACCATTCTTTATTCATGGCTGTGTTTTTAGGCAAGACTTTGAGTAAGCCGATTCCCTTGGCTGAGAAGCAACCCCACACATGAATGGTTTCAGGATGCTTTACAGTTGGCATGAGACAAGACTGGTGGTAGCGCTCACCTCTTCTTCTCCGAATAAGCTGTTTTCCAGATGTCCCAAACAATTGAAAAGGGAATTTGACTCACCATGGCCGGGACTCCGGTTTAGACAGGCAGTAGCTTCTTCCTCCTTGTCACGGGTGGACCGCGCCTGCCGGTAGTGGGGCCCAGTAGAGTGCAGATCAAAAGTTGAAGACGTCTTGAGGGAACAGATTAAGGTTTTAATTTGTCGTGATGCCACCTATGAGTGTTTCGATAAGTCTTACCGACGCTGCAAGGCCTCCGGGGGATGGAATGCAGCAAGATGGAACGCTCCCCACAGGCTGAGCGGTGATCCCCGGGGCTCGAGATGCTTAAGATGTTGTGCGGCAGCTGTGGTTACCTTGAAGTGCGGACGGACAGTTCATAAGAAAGCACGGACACTGTAAGTCTCTGTAACGGGTGCTTTACTGTAACCAGCAGGTAATACATGGCATACAGTTTGTGGGTAGCAGACCGGGTGGACTCAGCAGTGATAGGTGTCCCTCAGAGATCCGCGGTGTTCCTCCATTCTAACTAAGTAGGTTGCCGTTGTCGCCCAGGAATACCAGGTCGGGTACAGGGAGGCTGCTTGAATGCCCTATCCGGGGTATACGTTCCGGATGCTTTGGGGAGCCTTGGGTCCCTTGGTGGGTACACCGCTGGTTAGACGACTGGATTTGGCTGTGGTGGGGTGCTCCTGTAAAGCCGCTCCTCCACTCTTCTGGTTCGCATAGCAGAGCTGAACTGCTGCTAGCTTCGGTACCAGCAAACCGGCTGTAGATGGGCACGGGATGATTTTGGACCTGCATGATGATGCCTGTAATTGGTAGGGAGATGGCCGGTAGGAGATGGCCAGGGGGCCGCACAGGACTGTGCGAGCCCCCTCTCCTAGGTTGCAGAGCTGGGATTCTGCAGAGGGTCTTCTAGGTTGCTGTTACACCTTCAGCCCTCGAACTCCAACTGTTCTTACATTCTTGCAGACTGTTGCAGACTCACTGACTGTACTAAACTTAAACTTCCACTACACACTACCCTTGCACTCCGCCCACCAGGACCTTGATTGGCCCTCTATGCTAAGTGATGCATGCAGGGTATGGATCTCTGAGTTAACCGTGTGACTGCTGGGTCAGAGAATATTGTTGCTGCATTTGTGGCTGCAATACCCTCCTGTGGCGCACTCGGTGCGGGGCGCCACAGATTCATCAGAGAAAATGACTTTACCCCAGTCCTCAGCAGTCAACTCACACCGTTGATGGTGGTATTTCTGCTTGTGCAACTACAGGTGCAGGAGAGGAGGCATCTTCGCATGCAGTATGGACAGGGGATTGGCTTGCACGCACAACAGTGGAAGATGCAGTGGTGTCACACGCAGACACTGCTCCTGGACTCTGGTGTACATCCCACAAAGTCGTGTGCTTTGCTGACATGTGCCTGATCATGCTGGTCATGGTCAGGCTGCTAGTTTTGCTACCCCTGCTTATGCTGGCATGGCAGGTTTGTGAAATGGCCTTTTTGGAATTATCTGCAGACACCTTAAAAAACAGCCAGACTCGGGAAGACCTAACAGTTGTACTGGCAACTTCTGTCATGTTGTTGTTCCGGGGAACAGTTGCCTGCCTTCTGCCTGCGGCCACCACCCTGCTTCTTCCGGCCTGTTGTGATGCTACGCCTAACTCCCCCTGTGCACTGCTGTCCTTGCTCTGCATGTCCTCCTGCCAGGTTGGGTCAGTTACTGGATCATCCACCATTTCGTCTTCCACTTCCGCACCCTGGTCCTCCTCCTGACTTTCTACCAATTGTGTCTCGTCATCGTCCGCCTCTTGTTGAGACACGTTCCTCATGTCCCTTTTGAAACTAATAGAGAACAGATCCTCTCTAGAAAAAAGATATATTGGATTTATAAATTAAACACACTAAAGCTAAGCGGCTTGAATGAGATTACACGTCTGCAGGACAAAGTACCTCGTGGTCCGAGCTGCTGCGTTCGTATGATAGAAAAACCAGATACAGCGGTATGTCTGGGTATGGTGGTAACTAGTTTATTTCCAACGCGTTTCGGAGTCTTATCCCAAACTCCTTCCTCAGGGAACATGGATGAGATTACAGACCTTTTCAGATAAGGTTCTGTGTTTTTTTGGTTGATGATCCTTAATGATGGTGATGGTGAGCTGCAGTGGCTCTGCAGAAAATGACTTTACATAGGATGAGATTTTGAGGGCAGGAGAACAATGGGGTGTTTAGAGTAAAGGTTTAGGAGAGCGGTGTCAATTGAAATAGTATATGTTGCCTGAGGATATTAGTTCAAGACCTTGGAGGGCAAAGTAAAAGAAATGATAGGAGTTGGAGTAGTATCCTCCCATGAATAATACAGTAGGAAATGAGAGAGAAAAAGGAGAACTCATAGTGGGGATAAATAGAGGATTCTTTTACAATGTTTAATAAATAGATTTAATAGATATTTAATTAATAGATTTATTAGATTCAATAGATATTTTATAGTTGATATTTATAGAGTTTTTAGTAATTTTTAGCATATCTTAGCAAGAATGAAATGTGATATCTAATATATAAAGGTGAATGTGTGTGTGTGTGTGTGTGTGTGTGTGTGTGTACAGTCATGGCCAAAAGTTTTGAGAATGATACAAATATTAATTTTTACAAAGTCTACTGCTTCAGTTTTTCTAATGGCAATTTGCATATACTCCAGAATGTTATAAAGAGTGATCAGCTTAACAGCAATTACTTGCAAACTTAATATTTGCCTAGAAAAAGAACTTTAACCCCCAAAACACATTTCAACATCATTGCAGTCCTGCCTTAAAAGGAGCAGCTAACATCGTTTTAGTGATTGTTCCATTAATACAGGTGTGGGTGTTGATGAGGACAGTGGCAAAGAAGCCACTTCTCTCCAGAAAAAACCTCAGGGACCTACTGATATTCTGCAAAAGGTACAGGGAGTGGACTGCTGAGGACTGGGGTAAAGTCATTTTCTCTGATGAATCTTCTTTTCGATTGTTTGGGACATCTGGAAAACGGCTTATTCAGAGAAGAAGAGGTGAGCGCTACCACCAGTCTTGTCTCATGCCAACTGTAAAGCATCCTGAAACCATTCATGTGTGGGGTTGCTTCTCAGCCAAGGGAATCCCACCCCCTCCCCCCTTTTTTGTCTTGCAGCCAAGGGAATCGGCTCACTCACAGTCTTGCCTAAAAACACAGCCATGAATAAAGAATGGTACCAGAATGTCCTCCAAGAGCAACTTCTCCCAACCGTCCAAGAGCAGTTTGGCGCCCAACAATGCCTTTTCCAGCATGATGGAGCACCTTACCATAAAGCAAAGGTGATAGCTAAATGGCTCAGGGAACAAAACATAGAGATTTTGGGTCCATGGCCTGGAAACTCCCCAGATCTTAATCCCATTGAGAACTTGTGGTCAATCATCAAGAGACGGGTGGACAAACAAAAACCAACAAATTCTGGTACAATGCAAGCATTAATTATGCAAGAATGGACGGCTATCAGTCAGGACTTGGTCCAGAAGTTGATTGAGAGCATGCCAGGGAGAATTGCAGAGGTCCTGAAGAAGAAGGGTCAACACTGCAAATATTGACTTGCTTCATTAACTCATTCTAACTGTCAATATAACCTTTTGGTCCTCATAATATGATTGCAATTATATTTCTGTATGTGATATAAACATCAGACGAATACAAATAAAAACCAGAGGGAAGCAGATCATGTGAAAATATAATTTTGGTGTCATTCTCAAAACTTTTGGCCATGACTGTATGTATGTATATCCGGGATTGGCATCTACACAGTCGCAACTACAGCCCCAAAATTTTGCACAGTCACACGTCTGGACCCCGAGAGCGTCATAGGCTATGTTGTGAGGCGAAATTTTAACCCCGCGCATTCCAATTCACCACACAATTTTGCCCCTATCTACATAATGGGGAAAAAGTGACAGTTACCAGTGGACAATTGTGAATGAGAGGGGCTTAATGACAGCACCAAAGACTAACAGCACATACCAGAATATAGTCACTAAGGTGGGGCCCCAACATGGGATATTCACCACGCACCGGAACATGTATACACATCACACGCACACAAAGAGTAACAGCAAGTGTATAGTTGCTAAGGTGCAGCCCCAACATTGGATACTCACCACGCACCCAAACAAACACACACACACCACAAAGAGACACACACAACACAAACCCTCACCTGATGAAGATGGCGTTCCGCCATTGAAACGCGTTGTGAATAAAAGCTAAGTTATCTTTTAAACCCTGTAAATCCCTGTGTAAGCGCTCCTTAAACACAAAAAAGTCTATCTGGTTTCTAACACACAACACAGAGACACCCCCCCCCCCAAGTGGACACACACACACAACCTACAGCGATACATCGCACTCACCCCACATGGACACACACACCACAAAGAGACACACACAACACAGAGACACACACACCACACAGACCCCCACACAGGGAACACCACACAACAAGCCACCCTATAGGACACATGCACTCACCCCACAGGAACACACACACACACCCAGGACACACACACCACACAGACAGACACAGATCTGCACAAATCACCTCACACAACTCGCCTCATAAGTGTGCTATCTTTATTTTCCAAACATAAACATCTGATTAAAAACAGCCAATGTGCAACACATGTGCCATATAGGGAATTAAGGCAGATGTCAGTCACATGAGCTGTCTATTATGTGTATGTGTGAGGTAACATATACTGCCCGGCCAGGGGAGGGTTTACTGTTGGCTGGAGATTTATTAGGCTGCCTATAGCAACCAATCACAGCTCAGCTTCTATTTTCCTACAGGTCATTAATATGACATATTCAAATTCTATTTTGTTATAGCTAACAGCAGTTATTTATTAACCCGGGCGTAGCCGGGTACTACAGCTAGTTTAATATATTTATAATTGTGGGGTAATATCAACTTTATACGTATTTAATGCATATCAGAGATCAGGGATTGTTTGAGATCAATAAAGCTGTTTGTGATTGAACCTTTTTTTGATGTCTGGAGACGTGTTTGACGTCAGAAAGGTAGTTTTTTCATTTTTTAATTGCCAATATAAATGAGTGGACATCTGCACATGTATGTAATGCTTGTTTCTCCTGATGAAGTGAGGAGTACCACACGAAACGTGTTGAGATTTTATAAATATAGATTCTTGGATTAAGCTTTCAAGTCAATTTAATACTCGGGGCAGCGCACGTGGAAACTCCTTTTCATTAATTTTTTTTTTGAACCATCATTTTTATTATTTAACATTAAATTAATACATACGTTCCATGACATATCTTACATAAAAGGTTCTGTCAATAACATAAATTTACAATATTGTAAAACAATACAATACATGTAATCACTTTTATGTATATGTCCTGATAGTATAACATCTAGCAATTATAGAAGTATATAATTTCCCTTATACCCTCCCCCCTCCCCTCCTAGATAGCGTAACAACAGCTTTTGTGATTGTTCATTCTAAACATATGCGACTGTTTTGGGTGGTCTAACACTAGTTATCGCATTTGAGCCTGCCCAACGTATCTTCTAGGTCTTCTCTGGCGTACCAAGCAGATGATCTATGGGGTACCATAAAGGTCTTAATTTCAGCGTCTGTGAATTCAAGTTCAATGAACCATCTCCATTTGTAGAAGAATTTTGATGTTAACTTGCTGGGATTGCGCAGTGCATCTAAGGATTCAATTGCGAGAACAGCACGTAGTGACGATTTGACCTGCTGTATATCAGGCGGTTTATCATACAGCCAAGACTGCAATAGAAGCCTCTTAGCAGTGATTGCGATATAGTGGAACAATATGTGCAACTGCTCCTTCCCTTCTAAGCCTCCTTTATAGTGGAAAAGCCACATCATTGGGTTCAGCCTATCTAGTCCCTTGCAGAGACCTCTCGCCCATCGTTCCACCCCCTTCCAGAATAGTTGAGAGGCAGGACAAGACCACAGACCATGCTCCAGATCTGTCAACGGGGATTTACATTTAGGGCATTCTATCCATCGGTCCTGGCTATTTTGAGTATGTGGTATATTAAATGCCTGTATAGTCCCATGCATGATCCGGAATTGTGAGTCTCTCCACCTTTCATTGTGGATATACCTCCTAAAATCTCCCCATCCTTCCAGTATTTTCTGTGCGAGGTCAGGGTCTTCTATACGTTTTTTCCATTTTGCAAAGAGAGTAGTCTTCCTTGTCGGTCTCAAAGCTGTCTGTAGTTTAGCGTAAAGAGATGTAATGGAAATATCTCCCTCGTTCAGTTCCATTATATTGGACCACAGATTATCATCTATCTCCCCAGAGATATCTCGTAATTGAGAGAGGAGATAGTGGTAAATCTGGCGATATTGTATAGCCTGAAATCGAGGGAGATTATAGGTTTGTAGGACCTCATTTTCCGTCATCCATCTTCTCTCTCTAGTGTTAAAAAGGTCGCCTAAGGTATTGATGCCTCTTTCCCTCCAAGCCGCGAAGAGTTGATTTTCACGACCCAGTTGGAAAGCCGGACATTTCCAAGGGTTAAGTATCTTGGATATTTTCCATGATAAGCTTAATTTTTTCCTCACCCCCTTCCATGTAGCTATTGTGTCTCTGTAAATAACCGTGTTCTTAAGTTTTTTGGGTATATAAGGCATTGGAGAATGCAGCAATGCTGACAGTTCCCATGGTTTAGCAAATTCTCCTTCTAATATCACATCAGAGTGTCTGTTGGATCCCTTTATCCAGTCGAGTACATTACGTAGGATACATATCAAGTTGTATCCGCGGATATCTGGGAGTTGTAAACCTCCTTCTTGTCTCGACTGCATCAAGACACCAAGAGCCAATCTAGATTTTTTTCCCCTCCACAGTAATTTTGAGAATGCTCTATTCAGTTTAAGTATATCTGTATGTCTCAACAGCATGGGGAGAGTCTGAAGCGGATATAAGAGCCTGGCGAAACTAATCATCTTAAGCAGATGGCATCTTCCCATCAAAGATAGGGGCAGCTTAGCCCAACCCGTCAATTCTTTTTCAATTTTCAAGAGAATTGGTGTAAAGTTTAGTTTGTATGTCAGATTAGGATTTCTAGCCAATTGTATGCCTAAATATTTGATACTTTCTTTAGCTATCGGGAGGTCACAAAATTGTGTTTTTTGTGAGTGTCTACTTTTTGGATTGATGAACAGTATTTCGCATTTTTCTTTGTTAAGAGAAAAGCCCGACTGTTTGCCTATATTTTCAATGGTGTTTAATATTTGGGGTAAATCTCTCATTGGGTTTTGAACGTACAGAATAATATCATCCTCAAAAAGAGATAATTTAATTTCTCTGGTTCCCACTTTAAAACCCTCGTAAATCGTGCTTTTTTCTAAATAGAGTGCCAAGGGTTCTATTGCCAAATTAAAAAGTAGAGGGGATAGCGGGCATCCCTGTCTTGTTCCTTTTTGCAGGGAGAAGGTGTCGGACAGGTAGCCAGGAGTGCTAATACATGCTTTTGGGTTATTGTACAAAGATTGGAGATATTGTCTGAAAGGACCCTCCATCCCCATGGAATCTAAAACTTTACCCAGCCATGACCACTTTACATTATCAAATGCTTTTTCGGCATCTAGTGTGATCATGGCTGGGTCCCCCCTCTCCAATCCCACTTTCTTTCCCATGACATCTATCAGCAGCAGCGCTCTTCTGACATTAGTAGTGGTCGATCTACCTTTAATAAATCCGGCCTGGTGGGGAGGTATCAATTTTGGCATAATTGTTGCTAATCTGTCCGCCATTATTTTAGAAAGGAGTTTTAGATCCTGATTTATCAGGGAGATCGGTCTAAAACTCGCCGGGTCTGTTAGTACCTTTCCTGGTTTGGGTATGAGTTTGATATGGGCCAGATTCATCCTATCAGGTATGGGAGCGCCCAGTAGTATAGAGTTAAATAGGTCTCTCAGTACGGGGGAAATCTGTTCTCTAAGGGCTTTAAAAAAAGCCCCATTGTAACCATCTGTTCCAGGCGCTTTACCTGAATTCATGGCTTTAATTGCGCCCTCTATTTCCATTGATGTAACTGGACTATTCAGGAATTGTTTATCTTCTTCTGTTAGTTCAGGGAGACGGAGCATATGTAGTAAGTCTGTCTGGATGGGTATTTCCGGGTCTCTATCTGAATACAGGGAAGCATAGAATTTTCCCAATGCCTGATTAATATCTCTAGGATTGGTCCACGTGTTACCTCTATTGTCTATTATTTTTTGGATGGGAGGTGAGATCTGATTACCCCGGGATAGCCGTGCCAGTAATCTACCGGCTTTATCACCGAATTTATGGAGACTAAGTTCCAGTCTACTTTTATAGATAGTTTCTCTACGTCTTGCCCACATATCAAATGTTTCTTTGGCTAGCTGCCAGGTCTCTTTATCAGGGCCAGCCATCGTATTTTTATATCTAGAGTAGGCATTTCTGACTTCCAGGCTAGCTTTTTCAAATTGCTCTTTTATTTTTTTTTTCATCCCCATGCTGTAAGACATTACATTACCCCTCAGTACCGCCTTCGCCGCTTCCCAGAATAAGCCCGGATCAGAGCGATGCGCTTCGTTGTTTCTCGAGTAAGCCGACCACCATTCTCTGAGGAGGGAAACAAAATTTTCATCTTTAGTAAACGTGTCTGGGAACCTCCATAGATAATCTGATCCTTTCTCATAGGTGTCTTTGGATTCCATCACCAATGGGCCATGGTCAGAAATCACCATATCCTCAATTTTGATTTCGATTAGTCTTTGTAGCATAGCAGGAGTAGTGAAGAACATGTCTATTTTGGACCAAGACCCATGGGGGTGGGAAAAGTGGGTGTACTCTCTGTCTAGAGGATGTACCGTCCTCCATGCGTCCGTCATATTTGCCACTGTAAAAATAGACTCAAGAAAATTTTCTGTGCGTAGTCTTGTTGGCGGCTGATCTCTCCCTATCAAAGGTGACGAATGTCTCCTATCTTCCTCCTGGTTTAGTACCATATTAAAATCGCCACCCACTATCCTATTGTGTCCCTCATCCGCTAAGAGTCTAGTTTGCAGATCCCGGAAGAATGTCTTTTGATTAGTATTTGGCGCATAGATATTGTATACAGAAAATATGTCTTTCTGAATCTGTATGGTCATCTGTATTATGCTGCCTCTATTATCTACCTGTGTGGATAGGATTTTGTGTGGTAAAGATCTATGAATCAAAATTAAAACACCCGCCTTCTTCTCAACCGCTCCCGATCCATAAATCTCCCCCACCCACGATTTTTTTAATCTGAAAAAGTCTTCAGATGTCAAGTGGGTCTCCTGGAGCAAGGCAATATCTGTGCGGAGTCTCTTAAGATGCCGCAAAATCATCATGCGCTTTGACGGGGAGCGCATACCCTTTACATTCCAGGAGACCCACCTAACCATCGTGGCTGCTATCTTGGTAATTTTCTGGCAAATAGTACTCCATACGTTCCACTATCTCTTTTTCCCGCATCTTCCTCTCTATGATGGTATAAGATTCCCAAGTATGGTGTTGATGTTCCTTTAAGCTGTTGTTGCTAACTCTAGGTACCTTCCCTTTCCCCAATTTTTCCCTCATGGTAGTGTCCACTTCTTCTCCTTTTCTATCCTTTTCTTTGACTTCTCTTCTTCCCTTCAATACAACCCATATGCGGACGTCCCATCCCGCCACGACAACCAGCAGATTATGAATTGCATATTTATGTTTTAACATATGCCCTTAGTTTTCCTAATTCTTCATTAACTAACCGCCCCTTCACCTTATTTCTGGTTGTAGTCATCGCCACCTATGTTTAGAATCTCCATACAAATAACATTGGGTACGAGGCCCCTTAGGGGATTCTGGTTATTACTAACAACACACAACTATCTTTTTTTTTTTTAAAACATACGAGGATTCCCCAAATTCTGCTCGAAGAGAAACTTTTCATTCATTTTTACACACCTTGGATCCCTTAGGACAGTGATGGCGAACCTTTCTGAGGCCGAGTGCCCAAACTGCAACACAAAACAAAATTATTTATGGTGAAGTGTGTAGTGTTGTAGTGCAGATGACGATAGATCCAGAAGCACACACAGATATGCTGAACTGCTCAGTCGAGCGGCCATACTTTAATGAATCTCTTCCCTTTCCCAGCTCCCCCTTCTCCTGCCACAGCTCCTCCTCTATCTTACATCACTGTTACTAGGCAGAAAACAAACAGGGGAGACACAAGCAAACTACAGAAGATATAACAACATTACATCTCTTATTATCTTACAAAAAAAACAAAGTAAATAGTTAACCGTTTAAAAGTTCGCGTTGTAGAAAAGTTTTTTTTTTTTTTCTCTACTGCAGAATATAGTCCGCAAGGTGGACTGGTGGCCCTCGATTTGTTCTCCCAGGATACCGTCGAGACATCTCATTTCCAGATAAACTTGGGGGGTCTTCTGAGGTATCTCCTATGGGAGCAGCTGAGGTCATTGTCTCTGGCAGTAGGTCGTCGCTATCCACTTCCTCTGCATGCGTCGTCTCTGGGACGTAGCCACGAAGTTTTTTAAAATGGGACGCATTTCTAGTGACCTGATGATTTTGGTTTTTAGCAGTAATCATGGTGCCTCTGATCTGTGTGGCCTGAAAGGGCTCGGGATAGTATGGCGATGCAAACTTGTCGCTAGGTCTCAGTCTCTTCACCAGAACCCAATCACCCACCTTTATTTCTGGATGCTTGTAACGGCGGCTACTTTTTTCTGCATACTGCTTCATTTTACTCTTAGAGACGGAATCATTAATAGAAATTGGGGTTTGGACAGGAACTGACGGAATGCATGGGATTTTGACGCGCAAGGGCCTGCCGAACAATGCCGTTGCTGGTGGTATCCCAGTAGTGGAGTGTGGTGTGGCTCTGTACTGTCTTAGGAATCTATGTAATTCTTGTTGCGAGTCCTTGTGCTCCATGGTAGCAATCCTTAGGGTCTTGTTGATTGATTGCATGAATCGTTCCACTTCTCCATTGGCTTGAGGCCAGTACGGAGTTACTTTCCTGTGGGAGAAGCCAAGATAAGTTGCCAATGACTGAAAGTCTGTGCTATTGAATGGAGGACCATTGTCCGTCTTCACTGTCTCGGGTATGCCATAAGCCGAGAAAATCTTGTCTAATTGTGGTATAACTGCCCTGGCTGATGTTGTCGAAACATGTTCAATGACTGGAAACCGAGAATAGTCATCCATGACCACCAGCAGGTAGGTGCGGTCCGGTAAAACACAAAAATCAACACTGACAGCAGTCCATGGGCTCTTTGGCAGGCGTGTCATTTGTAGAGGTGCACGCCTATGGTCAACTATAGTTGCTTGACAAGGAATGCATGTTTGGATCAATGCCTCTACTCTTTTGTCCAGTCCTGGAAACCATACTTTTTCTCGAAGTAGTTGCTTTGTTTTTACCACCCCTTGATGAGCCTCGTGGGCCAGATCAAGTACACGGTACTCCAGTTTCTGAGGTATCACCAGGCGACTGTCACGCAACAGCAGATTTGAGTCCGACACTGAGAGTGAATGTCGTGCATTAAAGAAAGCCTCCAAGTAACCTACTCGATCTGTTGGTTGAAGGCGAGCCTCAGCAAGAAAACAGCTCCATTTCTTAGACCGAACAGAGTCTATAACCAACTGAAGTTGGGGATCAGAGTCCACCGCCTGTTGTATTTCCTCCATGGTCATAGCTCTTGGCACTGAATGTGCAGCAACGAAATTTACATGTTCCTCCGCTAGAATAGTTGCTGGAATGTTGTCCTTAGTAGGTTGTGGTATTGGGTGTCTTGAGAAATAGTCCGCCGGGTTTCCAGCTCCTGCCTCATATCTCAGTTGAAGATGGTAGTTCTGTAAGCGGAGCAACCAGCGTTCAATTCGTGGAGGGGGTTTGGAAGAGTGTTTGTTGAAAATGGGAACAAGCGGTTTGTGGTCACTTATGACTGTGAACTTGTGTCCGAAGAGGTACAGATGAAAGTGGAGGCATCCCCACACTACTGCAAGAGCTTCCCTTTCAGTTTGTGAGTAGCGCTGTTCTGTATCTGTTAATTTCTTGCTTGCGTAGGAAATTGTAGAAATGTTGCCATTGTTGGACACTTGTGTGAGAATTGCACCCAGGCCTACCGGGCTAGCGTCTACAATCAGTTCTGTGGACTTTAATGGGTCAAAGTAAGCCATAACAGTGTCACCAGTTAGGCTGGACTTCAATGCGTCAAACGATGCTTGATGCTCAGTACCCCATGACCAAGGGATATCTTTCTTTGTGAGTTGTCTCAGGGGTTCAGAAATAGTGGCTAGGTCGGGTATGAATCGTCCACAGTATGTGACTAGTCCTAGAAAACTGCGAACCTCTGAGGCATTTTGAGGTTGACCAGCAGATTTGATGGCAGTGACTTTCTGTGGATCTGCTGACACACCTTGTTCTGAAAAGATGTATCCAAAAAAAGTTAATGACGTTTGGTTGAACTCACATTTAGATGGATTGACAGTTAGATTGCAGGCTTGCAGTCTCTGAAACACTTGCTCAAGGTGACTGTCATGTTCTTCTTGGGTTGTCCCGTATATGAGAATGTCATCACTGACGTTGAGGACTCCCGCTATTCCAGACAGAACCTGACTGATAACATTTTGAAAAATTTCTGCGGCTGATGAGATACCAAAGTTCAACCTCTTGAACCTACGCAGGCCCATATGAGTACTAAAAGTTGTGATGTACCTGGAGTCTGGATGCAACTCAAGTTGATGATAGCCAGATTTTAGATCAATTTTTGAAAACACCTTTGCACCATTCAGATCTGTGAGAATGTCATCAATAGTAGGCGTGATGTGCCTTTCTCTTTGAATAGCTAGATTGGCATGCCGCATATCACATCCTTGTAATATCTGCATTTGGATTTCTTTGTCTACGTCTGTAAACTCACAGTAAGCTGCAAGGTGCCGTAGCCGGACATGATATTCATCAATGCTTTCTGTGGCTGATTGCTTTGATTGTCTAAACTTGAAGATTTCAAATGCTGCATTTCTGTGTGGGGAGAAGTGTTTGCTCAGTGCTGCTTTGGTGAGCTCATAGTCCTTGTCCTCCCCTGTGTTAGGCAGAGTAGTGAAAATGTCATAGACTTGCTCCCCTGCATAGTGTAATAACATGGCTTTCCTTCTTGTATCATCAGTTATGTTCATGGCTTGCAGAAATATCTCAAAGCGCTTCAGCCATTTATCCCAACATGCTGCTAGGTTTGCTTGGGACTGATGCACATCAAAAGCTGGGAATGCAGGTAGACAAGCCATGGTGAGCACTGATGGTCTTGTGGCACTGAAATACCTTTAGCTGATGAATGAACGCTTCCTCGTCGCCAATTGTAGTGTTGTAGTGCAGATGACGATAGATCCAGAAGCACACACAGATATGCTGAACTGCTCAGTCGAGCGGCCATACTTTAATGAATCTCTTCCCTTTCCCAGCTCCCCCTTCTCCTGCCACAGCTCCTCCTCTATCTTACATCACTGTTACTAGGCAGAAAACAAACAGGGGAGACACAAGCAAACTACAGAAGATATAACAACATTACAAAGTGCCAACAAGATAATATAACCTAAATTACAGCAGTGGTTATCTATTACAAGCGCTGCACAGGGGGGAAGAGCCAGCAGATGCTAATTCTCTTCCCTGTACAGGGCTTGTAGTCCTGAAACACAGATGATCAATTCAATTATTTTAGCAATTAATTGATTTTAAACTTACCTTTGCAGTCTTCTCTTCCCTTCAGCAGTGGTCAGACAGCTCATGTGTACTGGACATTTGAAGCAGAGCCGCTGCCACTGCCCTTTCTAGAAACAGCAGGTGGATTGATCTGTATGGAAAAACGCTGAATATTAGACAGAGCAAGCAAATTTCATACTGAAATCCTGGTCCCTATCTTGTAGTAGTATCTCCATCCTGACCCTCTCCTTGTAGTAATGTGCTCCATCCTGACCCTCTCCTTGTAGCTATGAGCTCCATCCTGACCCTCTACTTGTAGTAATGTGCTCCATCCTTACCCTCTCCTTGTAGCTATGAGCTCCATCCTGACCCTCTACTTGTAGTAATGTGCTCCATCCTGACCCTCTCCTTGTAGTAATGTGCTCCATCCTGACATTCCCCTTGTAGTAATGCGCTCCATCCTGACCCTCTCCTTGTAGTTATTTGCTCCATCCTGACCCTCTCCTGGCAGTAATGTCCCTATCCTAACCCCCTTGTTATAGTAATGTCTCCAGCCTTATCCCCTTGTAGTATGCTCGATCCCTGTCCCCTTGTGGTAATGTCCCCATCCTGCCCCCATCATGTAGTAATGCCCCCATCCTGCAGTAATGCCCTATCCTGCAGTAATATGCCCCCTCCTTGTAATAAAGCCACCATCATCCCCCTTCTTGTAATAATGTAACCATCATGCCCCCTCCTAATGTCACCATCATGCCCCCTTCTAATGTCACCATCATGCCACCTCCTAATGTCACCATCATGCCCCTCTTGTCACCATCTTGCCCCTCTTGTCACCATCCTGCCCCTCTTGTCACCATCCTGCCCCTCTTGTCACCATCCTGCCCCTCTTGTCACCATCGTGCCCTTCTTGTCACCATCGTGCCCCTCTTGTCACCATCGTGCCCCTCTTGTCACCATCATGCCCCTCTTGTCACCATCGTGCCCCTCTTATTTGTCACCATCATGCCCTTCTTGTCACCATCGTGCCCCTCTTGTCATCATCCTGCCCCTCTTGTCACCATCCTGACCCTCTTGTCACCATCATGCCCCTCTTATTTGTCACCATCGTGCCCTTCTTGTCACCATCCTGCCCCTCTTGTCACCATCCTGCCCCTCTTGTCACCATCATGCCCCTCTTATTTGTCACCATCGTGCCCTTCTTGTCACCATCGTGCCCCTCTTGTCACCATCGTGCCCCTCTTGTCACCATCATGCCACTCTTGTCACCATCCTGCCCCTCTTGTCACCATCCTGATCCTCTTGTCACCATCGTGCCCCTCTTATTTGTCACCATCATGCCCTTCTTGTCACCATCGTGCCCCTCTTGTCACCATCGTGCCCCTCTTGTCACCATCGTGCCCCTCTTGTCACTCTCATGTCCCTCTTGTCCACATCCTGCCCCTTGTCACCCTCATGTCCCTCTTGTCCACGTCCTGCCCCTTGTCACTCTTATGCCCCTCTTGTCTCCATCCTGCCCCTTGTCACTCTCATGCCCCTCTTGTCCAGATCCTGCCCCTTGTCACTCTCATGTCCCTCTTGTCCAGCTCCTGCCCATTGTCACTCTCATGACCCTCTTGTCCAGATCCTGCCCCTTGTCATTGTCATGCCCCTCTTGTCCAGATCCTGCCCCTTGTCATTGTCATGCCCCTCTTGTCCAGATCCTGCCCCTTGTCACAATCCTGCCCCTCTTGTCCAGATCCTGCCCCTTGTCATTCTCATGTCCCTCTTGTCCAGATCCTGCCCCTTGTCACAATCCTGCCCCTCTTGTCCACATCCTGCCCCTTGTCACCCTCATGTCCCTCTTGTCCACATCCTGCCCCTTGTCACTCTTATGCCCCTCTTGTCTCCATCCTGCCCCTTGTCACTCTCATGCCCCTCTTGTCCAGATCCTGCCCCTTGTCATTGTCATGCCCCTCTTGTCCAGATCCTGCCCCTTGTCATTGTCATGCCCCTCTTGTCCAGATCCTGCCCCTTGTCACAATCCTGCCCCTCTTGTCCAGATCCTGCCCCTTGTCATTCTCATGTCCCTCTTGTCCAGATCCTGCCCCTTGTCACAATCCTGCCCCTCTTGTCTACATCCTGCCCCTTGTCACCCTCATGTCCCTCTTGTCCACATCCTGCCCCTTGTCACTCTTATGCCCCTCTTGTCTCCATCCTGCCCCTTGTCACTCTCATGCCCCTCTTGTCCAGATCCTGCCCCTTGTCACTCTCATGCCCCTCTTGTCCAGATCCTGCCCCTTGTCACTCTCATGCCCCTCTTGTCCAGATCCTGCCCCTTGTCACAATCCTGCGCCTCTTGTCCAGATCCTGCCCCTTGTCATTGTCATGCCCCTCTTGTCCAGATCCTGCCCCTTGTCACTCTCATGCCCCTCTTGTCCAGATCCTGCCCCTTGTCACAATCCTGCCCCTCTTGTCCAGATCTGCCCCTTGTCATTGTCATGCCCCTCTTGTCCAGATCTGCCCCTTGTCATTGTCATGCCCCTCTTGTCCAGATCTGCCCCTTGTCATTGTCATGCCCCTCTTGTCCAGATCTGCCCCTTGTCATTGTCATGCCCCTCTTGTCCAGATCTGCCCCTTGTCATTGTCATGCCCCTCTTGTCCAGATCTGCCCCTTGTCACCCTCATGTCTCCATCCTGCTTCTCATTATACCGTGGCTTACAAAAAAAAAAAAAGATCATACTCACCTAGTACTCCCGCCTTCACCGCTCCTCTTCTCCTTGCGTCTTGAGTCCCAGCGTCACATGACCGCGGTCATGTGACGCCGGCGGGGCGGAGCTTAGAGAGAGTGTCGGAGACGCGGAGAAAGGAGAATCCTCCGGTCCGACACGGCTTTGAACTGCCGGCGCCATCATGCCGGCAGTTCATAGCTGCAGTGAGAGGCGACGCCGCGTGCCAGGGAAAACGGCTCTGCGTGCCATCCCTGGCACGCGTGCCATAGGTTTGCCATCACTGCCTTAGGAGGTGCAGCAGCCTGGCTCTTTGCGATCAATAAGTGTTGTGATCTGGCACAACCCTCAAAGGTGAGTGCATCACACACCGAGTTATATTCTTTACCACACAGATAAGACCCTATGTGTGCCATTTCTCCCTTTTTTATAGTGTATATTTCAGGTACATTTACCGTATATACTCGTGTATAAGCCGAGTTTTTCAGCCCAAAAATTGGGCTGAAAAGTCACCCCCTCAGCTTATACACGGGTCAATACGGTAATCCTAGGTGTCCGGGTGCTGGGGAGGCTGGAGGAGGCGGAGGGAGGCTCCTGACAGAGCGGCCCGTCACATGGGGCCGCTCATTAGATATGCACGGCTCCCCCCGCCCATCACAGCGGCAGGGGAGCCGTGCATACAGCCCCCAGATGTTTACAGGCCCCCAGTGGGGTATACAGCAGGCCCCCATATACAGCAGGCCCCCAATGGCACTCGCCCCCCCACACTGTGCAGAGCCCCCCCATCCGATGCATTATGTTACCATCCAGCCGCGTCTTCATCACCGTCCTCCCGTCCATCCTCTCGCGCTGTGTTCGGCTCTCATGTGACCCGGCGCGATGACCTCATCCGACTGCGACCGTCGGGTCACATGAGACCGGGAACACAGCGCGCGAGGATGGACGAGAGGACCGGCGGTGATGAAGACGCGGCTGGATGGTAAGATAATGCATCGGGAGGGGGGGCTCTGCACAGTGTGGGGGGGCGAGTGCCACTGGGGGCCTGCCTGTATATACCTCTGGGGGCTGCTGCATTATATACCTCTGGGGGCTGCTGCCTGTATATACCTCTGGGGGCTGCTGCCTGTATATACCTCTGGGGGCTGCTGCCTGTATATACCTCTGGGGGCTGCTGCCTGTATATACCTCTGGGGGCTGCTGCCTGTATATACCTCTGGGGCTGCTGCATGTATATACCTCTGGGGCTGCTGCCTGTATATACCTCTGGGGGCTGCTGCTTATATACCTCTGGGGGCTGCTGCCTGTATATACCTCTGGGGGCTGCTGCCTGTATATACCTCTGGGGCCTGCTGCCTGTATATACCTCTGGGGGCGGCTGCATGTATATACCTCTGGGGGCTGCTGCCTGTATATACCTCTGGGGGCTGCTGCCTGTATATACCTTTGGGGGCTGCTGCCTGTATATACCTCTGGGGGCTGCTGCCTGTATATACCTCTGGGGCCTGCCTGTATATACCTCTGGGGCCTGCCTGTATACCACACTGCTGGGGGCTGTATACCTGTGCTGGAGTCCACCCTCGGCTTACACACGAGTCAATAGGTTTTCCCAGGTTTTGGGGCAAAAGTAGGGGGGTCGGCTTATACACGGGTCGGCTTATACACGAGTATATACGGTAGTAATAACATAAAAGGTATCTTAAAAATTTATATATGTGTTAGGGCCGCTTTACACACACCAACTTCTGTGACCAACTTCTGAACAGATCTCTAGTTGCAGTGAAATCATGGACACATTGTTCCATTTTGTGACTGTGTATAAATGAAACAATGTGTCCATGATTTTACTGCAACCAGAGATCTGTTCAGAAGTTGGTCACAGAAGTTGGTGTGTGTAAAGCGGCCCTTATTCTTATAAAATCCTCCTTTCAACTGAGTTTGAGAGATTGGGAAGTTAGTCACCGCCCCTAATTAGTGATTACAATAATTGATCTACAATTAGTAAGAGGTGTCTCTGGTACGCCCCCAGGCTCTATGTGTATTCATGAGCCTAATAAGCGGCAGCAGGGACAAGTGGAGCAGGCTGCTCCCAAAAATGATGTGGAGAGACCTTGTAGAGTCTTATAAGACCGTACTGTCCACTTTTGGAACAATCCACTCCTCTTGTCCCCAGGGCCGCTTACTAGGCTCATAAATTCTCATAGAGCCTTTGGGTGGACCGGAGACATATGGGAGATTGCTATACTGAGAGAAATAAGGTCTCTCCAAATTATTTTTGGGAGCAGCATGCTCCACTTGTCCCTGCTGCCATTTACTAGGCTCATGAATACTCATAGTGCCTGGGGGCGGACCGGAGACACCTCTTACTAATTGTAGATTGACTCACCGTGCCGGGACTCCGGTTTAGACAGGCGATGCTTCCTTCCTCCTTGTCACGGGTGGACCGCGCCTGCCGGTAGTGGACTCAGCAGTGATGGTGTCTCTTAGAAATCCGCAGTGTTTCTCAATTCTAACTAATTGGTTGCCAGTGTCGCCCAGGAATACCAGGTCGGGTACGGGAGGCTGCTTCAATGCCCTATCCATGATGTACGTTCTGGATGTTTTGGGGAGCCTTGGATCCCTCGGTGGGTACACCGCTGGTTAGACGACTGGAAGTTGGCTGGTGGTGGTGTGCTCCTGTAAAGCTGCTCCTCCACGTTTTCTGGTTCGCGTAGCAGAGGTGAACTGCTGCCAGCTTCGGTACCAGTGAACCGGCTGTGAGTTGTGGGCACGGGAGTCTTTTGGGAACCCGTGTGGATAATGCCCAATCCCGGTAGTTAAGGCCTCAGGTGCTGACACCCGACCGGTGACGGCCCGGGGGCTGCACGGGGTGCAGAGCCCCCGCTCCTCTCCAAGTTCAAGTTCTCTGTTCTAGCCTGTTCCAGACTGTTCTGTGTAGACTATTGTGTGTGTTCTACTACACTTCCCTAACACTCCACCCACCAGGACCTAGGATTGGCCCTCTGTTCTAGGTGATGCATGTAGGGTTGGATTTCTAAATTAACCAGATCACTGCTGTGTCAGAGAATATTGCGGCTGCTTTTATGGCTGCAATACCCTCTTGTGAGGCACTCGTTGTGGGGCGCCACATAGATCAATTATTGTAATCACTAATTAGGGGCGGTAACTAACTTCCCAATCTCTCAAACTCAGTTGAAAGGAGGATTTTATAAGAATAACACATATATACATTTTCAAGATACCTTTTATGCTATTACTAAATGTAACTGAGGAAGACTTATATCTAGGTCAAAACGCGTTGTACTATATACTGCATAGTTTAAAAAAAAAAAAAAAAAACTTTTCATTTTTACAATACGAATGAAATAAAAGAAAAAAAAAATTTAAAAAGAAAACCCTGGACGAGTATGGAAGCGCCGCTCCAGTCTGAAACCGGTTTTCATTACCCTTCTATTGTGTATTTATCACGTGTCACCTAATCCTTGAGGAGCGTTATGCTTTATGTAATTATGTAGTGGTCCCTGTTGGAGAGGATACATAATATGTGTTACTTATGATAATTATGACTGCACAGATATGTGGGTAGAATAATAGGAAATCATTATAATCAGTTAGCAGGCGATTCCTTAGATTCTGCAATGACCGATAGTACACTTTGCAATCTGACTTGGAAACATAATTCAAAATAGCTATGATGAAGGAACAGAATTGCCTTAAGTCAATAAAAAAAAACAACTGTCCAGCCGGAGCAAGAAAGAAATATGTCCCTGGCGGCTTCTTCCATGTGTCATAGCTAAAGTATTACTGCATCAGTGATAATAGTTTGGTTTCTAAAGGGACTGTTATGAATTTCCTCAATTCCAGAAGTGACTCTGCTAACTTTATTACACAATGTACAAATAGTCTCTTGCAAAGAATTTGCTTGTTTGCAGCATTTTTCTTTTTTCTAAGTACAGTACATCATTTCTTTATTATTTTTTGCACTCAATATAGGATTACCGTAGTTTATGTTCTTCACTCTTCTCAAGGACAGATCAGCACAGATAAGGCTGCATTCACATTAGCGTATGTGAACGCAGCTTATGCTGCGTTCCCATACGCAGTCAAACGCATGCGCACTGCGTTCCTATGTTTAACATAGGAACGCATAGTGCCTGCGTTTGGCAGCGTTTGCTGCGTTCGGGTGCGGATGCGGATGATATCTGCTCCTTCCGGGGTCCAGCGTCCGCACCCGGGACGCAGCATGTTGCATTTTTTGTGCGCTCGGGGACCTTGGAAAATCAGCAAGCGTCCCCAAGCGCACAAAAAAAGCATTGGCGTCAATGGGTCCGCAGTGTTCTGCGCTTGACAGCGCAGGAGAACGCTGCAGACCCATTGAAAGATCTCCCGGTGGCCGCCAGTGATGTCACAGGAGATCACCGACAGCCACCGGGAGATCAGCTCATCCACTGATGATCTCCTCCTCCCCGCCGCCGGTAATACCCTAGCGGTGTCGGCGGGGAGAAACAGCTGATGTGACAGCTGTTTGAATCTTCCCGCGCCGACATCTCCTCTCAGTGTCGGCGCGGGAGATTCAAACAGCTGTCAAATCAGCTGTTTCTCCCCGCAGACATGTCCCGGAGCTTACCGGCGGCGGGGAGGAGGAGATCTCCAGCGCTGATCTCCGCCCCCGGACACCGCCGATTGGCTGCCGGGCTGCACAGTGATGTGTCCGCAGGCGGACATTCTCCGCTGCGGACACATCAAAATGACATCGTGTTTGACTGCGTTTGTGTCTGCATGCCATCAGCATGCAGACACAAACGCTAATGTGAAGGCAGCCTAAGCGCAAACATTATACTTAATAGAAAAAAACCAGGGCTGAATTTTGACAAACTGGCCAATATTTAAACTAGGGCCCCCCTTGAGGACCCTACATTGTGTTAACCTTCATGCTTGTATGAAGTAGTAGTACAAGAAGGAGTCAAAGCAGCTGCTTTACTGTGTCCTCACAGAACTTTATGTGCCCCCACTAAAATGGTACCATAAGTGAAATCCATTAGGGTTCCTACACAGTGCCATGCCCCTTTCATGGTCCCAACACAATTTAATAATTCTACAGTGTCCCACACCCTTTATGATGCTCCTAAAGTACAGTCATGGCCAAAAGTTTTGAGAATGATACAAATATTCATTTTAACAAAGTCTACTGCTTCAGTTTTTCTAATGGCAATTTGCACATACTCCAGAATGTCATAAAGAGTGATCAGCTTAACAGAAATTACTTACAAAGTCAATATTTGCCTAGAAAATGAACTTTAACCCCCAAAACACATTTCAACGTCATTGCAGTCCTGCCTTAAAAGGAGCAGCTAACATCGTTTTAGTGATTGCTCCATAAACACTGGTGTGGGTGTTGATGAGGACAGGGCTGGCGATCAATCAGTCATGATTAAGTAAGAATGACACCACTGGACACTTTAAAAGGAGGCTGGTGCTTGGTATCATTGTTTCTCTTCAGTTAACCATGGTTATCTCTAAAGAAACACGTGCAGCCATCATTGCACTACACAAAAATGGCCTAACAGGGAAGAGTATCGCAGCTAGAAAGATTGCACCTCAGTCAACAATCTATCGCATCATCAAGAACTTCAAGGAGAGAGCTTCCATTGTTGTCAAAAGGCTCCAAGGCGCTCAAGAAAGACCAGCAAGCGCCAGGACCGTATCTTAAAAACTGTTTCAGCTGGGGGATCGGACTACCAGCAGTGCCGAGCTTGCTCAGGAATGGCAGCAGGCTGGTGTGAGTGCTTGTGCATGCACTGTGAGGCGGAGACTCTTTGAGCAAGGCCTGGTTTTAAGGAGGGCAGCAAAGAAGCCACTTCTCTCCAGAAAAAACATCAGGGACCGACTGATATTCTGCAAAAGGTACAGGGAGTGAACTGCTGAGGACCGAGGTAAAGTCATTTTCTCTGATGAATCCCCTTTTCGATTGTTTGGGACATCTGGAAAACAGCTTATACGGAGAAGAAGAGGTGAGCGCTACCACCAGTCTTGTCTCATGCCAACTGTAAAGCATCCTGAAACCATTCATGTGTGGGGTTGCTTCTCAGCCAAGGGAATCGGCTCACTCACAGTTTTGCCTAAAAACACAGCCATGAATAAAGAATGGTACCAGAATGTCCTCCAAGAGCAACTTCTCCCAACCGTCCAAGAGCAGTTTGGCGCCCAACAATGCCTTTTCCAGCATGATGGAGCACCTTGCCATAAAGCAAAGGTGATAACTAAATGGCTCAGGAACAAAAACTCCTGGAAACTCCCCAGATCTTAATCCCATTGAGAACTTGTGGTCAATCATCAAGAGACGGGTGGACAAACAAAAACCAACAAATTCTGCCAAAATGCAAGCATTGATTATGCAAGAATGGACTGCTATCAGTCAGGATTTGGTCCAGAAGTTGATTGAGAGCATGCCAGGGAGAATTGCAGAGGTCCTGAAGAAGAAGGGTCAACACTGCAAATATTGACTTGCTGCTTTTAACTCATTCTAACTGTCAATATAACCTTTTGGTACTCATAATATGATTGCAATTATATTTCTGTATGTGATATAAACATCAGACAAACACAAATAAAAACCAGTGGGCAGCAGACCATATGGAATATAATTTTGGTATCATTCTCAGAACTTTTGGCCATGACTGTAGGATATCCCCAGTGTCCACCTTACACACAGTACAATGCAGCCAGTTCACCCACACACAGTATGATGCACCCAGTCCACCACACATTATGATGCACTCAGTGCACCCACACACAGTATGATGCACCCAGTGCACCCACACACAGTATGATGCACCCAGTGCACCCACACACAGTATGATGCTTCTACAGTACATTGTGTGGAGGGAGCACTGAGGTTTATTAGTGCATGTGGGAGAGGCAGAGTATGATGCCTTTACAGAGCCTCTATAAAGTAGGATATTCCTACCCTCTCCCCTCATAGTATGATGCACAAACAGAGCTCCTACACAATAAGATTCTCTTATATAGTATTAATTCCCAGGGTTCCTACACCCAGTATGATGCCTCAAGGTCCTTGCGTACAAAGTATAATGCCTCAACAGTGCCACTATCTTGATGTCTCCCATACAGTATGACACCAATAGGGTTTCTTTCACGCACTATTATGGCCATATACCATGCTTCCAAACACTACAACGCACCCACAGTGCCGCACACAAACAGTATGATACTTGACCACATAACCAGAGGCCACCATATCGAGCCCCTTAGTCAAGCCATGTCAGTACCCCCCATTCTTCAATAGACCACTGGACCCTCAGAACCCCCGATCCTCTGATGACAACTTCCCGAACCCTAAAGACAGGAGCCTTTCTGCTTCTGCAGTTTGCTCCCCATTTGGCTCTATCATTGGTCACCAAAGACTATTTTTGACCTTTTATCAATTAGTGAGATAATTTCTCTTCTTCTGGCATGGTGGACTGAAACCTTAAAAAAAAAAAAAAAATCACGAAAACTGTATGAAACCCGCCACAAATACGGTAGCCCTGGAGGTACAATTATTTAAAGCAAATTCAGCAAGGGGCAGAAACTCTACCAAGACTTCCTGATTAGATAAAACAAATCACCTCAAATATTGCTCTTTCGCTTGATTCATCCTCTCAGTCTGTCTTTAAAGGGAACCTGTCACCTAATCTATGGCCCCTAAACTATCACTACCTGCCCCTACAGACCCTAACTAGCTCCCTAACCATCCCTGCCTGACCTAATAGGGCTTTATATAGGTGAAATAAACACTTTATAAACTTACATGATCAGTGGCAGTGGGGCGTTCCTGACAGTAGGGCGGGGTCCTCAGAGCCGCGCTCCCCCCGCCTCGCTCCCTTCCTAACGCCCTAATGGGCGGCATTGTGGATTTGAAGAGCGGGGGAGCCCAGTGGAATCATCCCGCCCCGCTCTTCATGACGCGGACCGGAAAGCGCGTCATTTCCGGTCCGCGCATGCCCAGTGCGGTGGATGAAGCCGACGCGAGTCCCGGCGTCGCTAAGCAACGATCGGGAGCGTCTTCTGAAGGTGAGTATCGACAGCCCCCCCCTCCCAAAACTGCACATATATATGTGTGTGTAATCCACATGTATATATGGATTACACACACATATATATATATTCACTTTGACTAGGCACATTTCATATGTGCATCTATATATTATATATAGATGCACATATATATATAGTTAGATTATATATATGTGTGCATGTGTATATATATATATATATATGTGTGTGTGTACATATATATATATATATATATATATATATATATATTTATATATAATATATGCACACACACACAAAAAAAATAATATATAGATATAGTGTTAGAGTATATATATATTTGCATGTATATGTGCACATACATATATATATATATATATACATATATATATATATATATATATATATATATATATATATATATGTATGTGCACATATACATGCAAATATATATATATACTCTAACACTATATCTATATATTATTTTTTGTGTGTGTGTGCATATATTATATATATATATATATCTATATATACACATATATATATATATGTGTGTATATATGGTTAGATAGATTATATATATATATTATACAGAAATATATAGTAAATTACACATATTATGCATATGTGTGTAAATGTATATACATATACATATATGTGGATACTAAGACATATAAATATATATGTATATGTGTGCATATGAATATATACACACGTGTATACATATGATTAGCCACATATATACATAATGTGTGTATATAGTAATATATATATCTGTATCTATAGATATGTATATATACACATGTATATATATCTATATGCACAGAAATACATACATATATATATATATACACACACACAGATACACACACACATTCTTATACACACATACATATACGTGTGTATGTATATATATATCTACTCTATAATTGCCGTAGGCATTTTCGTGTCGGCCCCCGAAATCGCCGTGGCTTTGTCACTATGTGACGTCACCACGCGCGAGCAATGGCCGCGAAGCGGTCATTGCGAGTCGCTGGCCGAAAATAGAACCAGAGGGTCGGCTACAAAGCTAGCGATTTACCGCTGAGGTAGCGCGAGCAATGGCCATTGCGAGTCGCTACCTCAGCTGCCGCACGTCCCACTATACTTTGAATGGGGATTCATTGCGACTCGCTGTGTACCCGCGAGCAATGGCCGCGAGGCCATTGCGAGTCGCTACGTCAGCCGCCGCAAGTCCCCTTATACGTTGCATGGGGATCCATGCGAGTCGTCGTCGTCGTCATCCTACTACTACTACTACTACTACTTACTACTACTACTACTACTCTAGCCGCACAGACCCCCCCCCTCAATGGCCGCACAGACCCCCCCCAATGGCCGCACAGACCCCCCCCAATGGCCGCACAGACCCCCCCCAATGGCTGCACAGACCCCCCCCCCAATGGCCGCACAGACCCCCCCCCCTCAATGGCCGCACAGACCCCCCCTCCCCCCCTCAATGGCCGCACAGCCCCCCCCCCCCTCAATGTCCCAAAGTCAGCTGTGACCGCCTGGCCCTTGGACACTGGCTGCCATGCACACATCAGCTGGTAGGCTCCATCACTTACCCACTGAGGACGGATCACTTCCAGCACCTCTTCACATGGCAGTGCTCTGAACTTCTGAATCCTCCTCTCCTCACTCAGACACCTGGCAGGTTCCAGCCTACTCACTCCCAGCTGCAACCCAGTGAGTCAATCAGCACATCTTCACTCACACACAGACCTGACATGTGATTAACCCCCTGTGCACCATTCAGGTTTAGCCCAGCAAAGCACTCCAAAAAGTATTGAACACACCCCAATAAGTATTGAACGCCCCCAAAAAAGTATTGAACACGCCCCAAAAAGCATTGAACGCGCCCCAAAAAGCATTGAACGCGCCCCAATAAGTATTGAACGCACCCCAAAAAGCATTGAACGCGCCCCAATAAGTATTGGACCCCCCCAAAAAGTATTGGACCCCCCCAAAAAAAGTATTGGACTCCCCAAAAAGTAGCTATCTACTATATAATTGCCGTAGGCATTTTTGTGTCGGACCCCGAAAACGCCGTGGCTATGTCACGCTGTGACGTCACCACGCGCGAGCAATGGCCGCGAAGCGGCCATTGCGAGTCGCTGGCCGAAATAGAACCAGAGGCCCGGCTACAAAGTTAGCGATTTACCGCTGAGGTAGCGCGAGCAATGGCCGCGAGGCCATTGCGAGTCGCTACCTCAGCTGCCGCATCTGCCGCAACTCCCCCTATACTTTCAATGGGGATCTATTGCGAGTCGCTGTGTAGCGCGAGCAATGGCCGCGAGGCCATTGCGAGTCGCTACACTTGCGGCGCGGTTGCGGTAATCCCCATAGAAAGTATAGGGGGACTTGCGGCAGGTGCGGCAGCGAGTCGCTGGCTGAGTGCGAGCACTTGCGGCGCGGTTGCGGTAATCCCCATAAGGATTACCGCAACCGCGCCGCATTGCGAGTCGCTGGCTGAGTGCGAGCACTTGCGGCGCGGTTGCGGTAATCCCCATAAGGATTACCGCAACCGCGCCGCATTGCGAGTCGCTGGCTGAGTGCGAGCACTTGCGGCGCGGTTGCGGTAATCCCCTTAGAAAGTATAGGGGGACTTGCGGCAGGTGCGGCAAGTGCGGTTTTTGCCGCACCTGCCGCAAGTCCCCCTATACTTTCTATGGGGATTACCGCAACCGCGCCGCAGATGCGGTTTTTTAAATAAAATAAAATAATTTTAATACAAATAAATTTTCATAAAATAACAAATAATAAATACATTTAATAATAATAAAAATAGTAAAAAAACAAAACAAAATAAATAATAAAATAAAAAATTCCTATCTACTATATTGGATTATTATTTGAAAATCTAAAAAAAAAAAAAAAAATATTCTAGACACCCGATGCATTTGCATCGGGCTCACAGCTAGTATATGTATAAATACATAGCTGTGTATACAGACATACATATCAGTATACACACATTATCTATGTATATGTGTGCATGTATATATATATATATACTTGTGTGTGTGTATATGTGTATATACAAACATATATATATATATATATATATATATATATATATATATATATTTTTGTAGAGAGAGAGACTGAGGTTGAGAGGGTCTGTGAGTTTTGTGTAACGCTGTGACTTGGGTGACGCAGTAAACTTCACCTGAGGTCAGAGTTAATCCTCGTCACTCTATCTGACCTCAGGTGATCTACACTGATGTCACCCTGTTCACATCGGTAACAGAAAACTCACTCAATGGGGGTCACGCTGTGAAGTGGGAAGTTTCACATGAGGTCAGAGAAAACATTGCTTTATCCGACCTCAGGTGACCACAGACCATGAATGCTTCACTGCACGAGCCTTCAAATATAATTTTTAGGGAATCTTCACTAACGGACGGACCTCTACCAGGATCCTGGATGGATATGTGGGAGTAATAAAGATGGAGTCAAAATACGTGTTTGTGTTTTTTGTTGTAATAAAAAAAATTTTCTCGGTGTTTGTGTCTTCTTTACTACTAAATAGAGATTCATAATGGCCGTGTCTAACATTGGCGCGACATTATAAATCTCGGGCTTAGTGCCAGCTGCTAAAATAAAGGTGGCATTAACCCCTTATTACCCAGTCTGCCACCGCCACAGGGCAGCTGGAAGAGCTGGGTACAGCTCCAGAATATTGCGCTTCTATAAAAGCGCAATATTCTGGGGCGGCTGCGAGCTGCAATTCTCAGCGGGGGAGGCCCAAACGCTTGGGCCTCCCTACGCTGGGGATTCCAGCCCTCAGCTGCCTAGTTGTACCTGGCTGGCAAGAAAAATGCGGCGAAACCCACGCCGTTTTTTTTCTTGCCAGCCAGGTACACCTAGGAAGTTGGGGGTGGATGGCAGCTCCCAGCTGCCTAGTTGTACCTGGCTGGCAAAGAAAAATGCGGCGAAGCGCCACGCCGTTTTTTTTCTTGCCAGCCAGGTACACCTAGGTAGTTGGGGGTGGATGGCAGCTCCCAGCTGCCTAGTTGTACCTGGCTGGCAAAGAAAAATGCGGCGAAGCCCCACGCCGTTTTTTTTCTTGCCAGCCAGGTAGACTTAGACAGCTGTAGGCTGCCATCCACCCCAACTACCTAGGTGTACCTGGCTGGCAAGAAAAAAAACGGCGTGGGGCTTCGCCACATTTTCTTTGCCAGCCAGGTACAACTAGGCAGCTGGGAGCTGCCATCCACCCCCAACTACCTAGGTGTACCTGGCTGGCAAGAAAAAAAACGGCGTGGGGCTTCGCCACATTTTTCTTTGCCAGCCAGGTACAACTAGGCAGCTGGGAGCTGCCATCCACCCCCAACTACCTAGGTGTACCTGGCTGGCAAGAAAAAAAAACGGCGTGGCGCTTCGCCGCATTTTTCTTTGCCAGCCAGGTACAACTAGGCAGCTGGGAGCTGCCATCCACCCCCAACTACCTAGGTGTACCTGGCTGGCAAGAAAAAAAACGGCGTGGGGCTTCGCCGCATTTTTCTTTGCCAGCCAGGTACAACTAGGCAGCTGAGGGCTGGAATCCCCAGCGTAGGGAGGCCCAAGCGTTCTGGGCCTCCCCCGCTGAGAATTGCAGCTCGCAGCCCCCCCAGAATATTGCGCTTTTATAGAAGCGCAATATTCTGGAGCTGTACCCAGCTCTTCCAGCTGCCCTGTGGCGGTGGCAGACTGGGTAATAAGGGGTTAATGCCACCTTTATTTTAGCAGCTGGCACTAAGCCCGAGATTTATAATGTCGCGCCAATGTTAGACACGGCCATTATGAATCTCTATTTAGTAGTAAAGAAGACACAACACCGAGAAAAATTTTTTTATTACAACAAAAAACACAAACACGTTTTTGACTCCATCTTTATTACTCCCACATACCCATCCAGGATCCTGGTAGAGGTCCGTCCGTTAGTGAAGATTCCCTAAAAATTATATTTGAAGGCTCGTGCAGTGAAGCATTCATGGTCTGTGTCACCTGAGGTCGGATAAAGCAATGTGTTTCTCTGACCTCATGTGAAACTTCCCACTTCACAGCGTGACCCCCATTGAGTGAGTTTTCTGTTACCGATGTGAACAGGGTGACATCAGTGTAGATCACCTGAGGTCAGATAGAGTGACGAGGATTAACTCTGACCTCAGGTGAAGTTTACTGCGTCACCCAAGTCACAGCGTTACACAAAACTCACAGACCCTCTCAACCTCAGTCTCTCTCTCTACAAAATATATATATATATATATATATATATATATATATATATATATATATATATATGTTTGTATATACACATATACACACACACAAGTATATATATATATACATGCACACATATACATAGATAATGTGTGTATACTGATATGTATGTCTGTATACACATCTATGTATTTATACATATATATATATATATATATACATACACACGTATATGTATGTGTGTATAAGAATGTGTGTGTACCTGTGTGTGTGTATATATATATATATATGTATGTATTTCTGTGCATATAGATATATATACATGTGTATATATACATATCTATAGATACAGATATATATATTACTATATACACACATTATGTATATATGTGGCTAATCATATGTATACACGTGTGTATATATTCATATGCACACATATACATATATATTTATATGTCTTAGTATCCACATATATGTATATGTATATACATTTACACACATATGCATAATATGTGTAATTTACTATATATTTCTGTATATATATATATATAATATATATATATATATAATCTAGCTAACCATATATACACACATATATATATATATGTGTATATATAGATATTATATATATATAATATATGCACACACACACAAAAAAATAATATATAGATATAGTGTTAGAGTATATATATATATTTGCATGCATATGTGCACATACATATATATATATATATGTATATAATATATATATGTATGTGCACATATACATGCAAATATATATATACTCTAACACTATATCTATATATTATTTTTTTCGTGTGTGTGTGCATATATTATATATAAATATATATATATATATATATATATATATATATATATGTACACACACACATATATATATATATACACATGCACACATATATATAATCTAACTATATATATATGTGCATCTATATATAATATATAGATGCACATATGAAATGTCACTAGTCAAAGTGAATATATATATATGTGTGTGTAATCCATATATACATGTGGATTACACACACATATATATGTGCAGTTTTGGGAGGGGGGGGCTGCCGATACTCACCTTCAGAAGACGCTCCCGATCGTTGCTTAGCGACGCCGGGACTCGCGTCGGCTTCATCCACCGCACTGGGCATGCGCGGACCGAAATGACGCGCTTTCCGGTCCGCGTCATGAAGAGCGGGGCGGGATGATTCCACTGGGCTCCCCCGCTCTTCAAATCCACAATGCCGCCCATTAGGGCATTAGGAAGGGAGCGAGGCGGGGGGAAAAGCGGAGCCTTCCTCTGCAGTTGCTCCCCATTTGGCTCTATCATGGCCCAGCATTTGACCTTTATATTATGAATAATTTCTTTCTTCTCATCAACCTTAAAAATCCGAAAATGTAAAAGCACAATCGGTTACCCGGAGTACATTATAAGCAATTCCAGGGGCAGAATTGACTAAGTTTAGAGGCACATAATATTGGTTTGACATCTTCATCTCTTTAAGTCTTGGGATGGTATGCTGAGTAGAATGACAATTTGATACCCAATCTGGAGTAAAAACTACTACAAAAACTGGACGCCTCGGAAACAATGTTTTGGGGAACACCAAGTAGTTTAATGATATGATAAATTGAACAACATAGCTAAGCTCTTAACAGTGGTCAACTTTAGAAATGGAACCAAATGAACTGCTCCTTGTTGAAACCAGTTTAACATACGCGAAACGAGCTTTGGAGAGACTCTATTTTTTTAGAGACCCTGGTAGGGATACAATCTTTCCATGGGTATGATGTCTGGTTACCATTTGAACCTAAATGTGCTTTTGCTGGTGCTAATTATGAGCATGGGATGTTACTATAGAACCTTCAACCATAACATGGATCTGGGCACTTGGCCTTTGCAATAGAAAATTGAGTACTGTTATATTGGTTATATGTGTAATATGTATGGATGAAATCATAGTATCCTTAGTGATTAAAAATAACACTGTGCAATAACACTCATGTGTGGTAGGAGTAATTTCACTTGTGAGGACACTAGTCTCATTATTCCATATTTTGTTTCCTTTATTGTAATCGTGGGCCCTGATTCTTTGTTTTCTGTCATTGTTTGTCCACCTCATGTATTTGCGTGATTTTCTCTGAGACACTTGAAAAAATAATTTTAACCTTGTGTATTCAATAAAAACATTTGTAAATTTTTAGTCAAAAATCTCCTGTTTAATATTGCTGAAATGGTCCACCACCACCCACGCAACAGTATTACCACTAGAAGTAGGTAAATCAGTGACAAAGAAGTCCATAGACAAGTGGGTTCAGGGCTGTGATATCTTACGCAAGAGATAACCCATAAAACCTGACAAAGAAACTTTAACCCTGGCAAAGACGCTGCAATTAAGAAAATACTTATCAACATCCTTTCGAGAATTCTGCCGCGAAAAGGACCAAGAAGGGATCTCCAAGTGGCAGAAGAACCAAGTTGCCCAGCCAAAATGAAATCATGCACCTCATCAAGAAGATCCATGTGTCAAGGGGATGGTACACACATATTGCCAACAAGCAAACCCCCTGGTGCGCTATCCTGAGCAGCCTGAATGCGCTATCTTAGGTAAATCATCGAGAAATTAGACTGAACAAAGATAAGAGCCCACTGCGCCTGTCTGGCGTTTAAATACTTGGAGGCATCACCATACAATAGATTTTTATTATCGGGGAAGACTGTTACCTCATGTCTAGCCCCCTCTAACCAGTGTCTCCGTTCCTCAAAGTGTCTTTTAACCGCCAAAAGTTCATGGTCACCAATATATAGTTAGATTTGGCTTGAGAGAATATCCGAGGATAAAAAGCACAGGGATAAAGGTAACCATTTGTTTACTCCGTAAGAACAGCCCCTATCCTACACAGCAGAAGCATCTACGTCAACCAAAAAGAAGGCAAATCAATGTCAGGTTGGCTGAGAACAGGAGCTTTGGAAAAGGCATGTGTTGAATGTAGAAAAGGCTTTTACTGCCTTAGCTGACCATGAGGAAAGTCTGTTTCTTTGTTGGTCATGTCAGTTAAAGGCTTGCCTGTGACCAAAAAGTACCTAATGAATTTGCGGTAATAATTAGCAAAACTTAAAATGTCTTCAATGCTTCAAGATTACTCGGTTGGAGCCAATCAATGACAGCCTGTAAGAATTGGACCAGCTGCTATTCAAACTGACAATTCCCCAGGTTGATTGTCACAAAGATTTTGAAGGTCTTGATGGACATGCTCCCGGTATAGCTCCTGAGAATATGTATAAATCAATATGTCATCCAGATAGATGACCACAAATCTACCCACGAGAGAGCAAAAAATTTAATTAATGAAATCGGCATCACTAGAAATGACCTTCAGACATATTAAAAGCAGTTGTCGCTTCGTCAACTCTTCGAACACGTATGAGATTACATGCCCCCCTCAAGTCAATTTTATAAAACCAAATTGATTAAACGGTAAGGGGTGAAGGATAGGGATTGCGGATGGTAAATTAATTAATCTCTCTAAAGTCCAAGCATGTATGCAACCCTTATTCTTTTTACTTACCGTACCAAAAAAAAAAACTGTTACTGGAGAGGTGGATGGTCATATATGCCCCTTGGAAAGACTTTTCTGAATATACTGCATACTGTGTCTCTGGAAGACAGGATAAACAAACTAGACTTAGCTGAGCAACTTTGACTCCAAACATCCATCTATCTTGGAACATAGCCAGCATTGAAGACAAGTGCATGGTCAAAATAAATAGCCCCTTCCAAGGTGTGATAGGGGAAAGAAAACGAGCAAGTGAAAACACCTGAATATAGCTAAAGAGGAAAGCAAGAGAAGATAAGAGACAAGAGGGGTACTCCTATGGGTATTACTCGGTGGTCTAATGGGGGGGTTCAGACTATTGCACTAAACTTTCCTGGTTGTACCACCTGTACAACCAGGAGCTGTAGCATGTGGTGTATTTCCTGCACACCAAGCGGGCCCAGCCTCACAGCTAGACAGCGTTCACGTGTCGGTGACATCACCGGAGGTTCTGTAAGCTCAAGTCCTCAAGGTTAGTTCTCCCGACGGCCTCCTCTCCCACAGCTCTGTCACTAATCCCTCCATGAGGGGCACTCAGAAATTAAATTAAGGATATTAGTGTATCCAAGGACCAGAGAATATGCTAGGGAGGAGGATGTTTTTTCTGGGTGTTTAATCAATCACAAAGCGTTTCGGCAGTAAATGCCTGCCAGGTAATCACCTGATGAAGGCAGGTATTTACTGCTGAAATGCGTTGCGATTGATTAAACACTCTAAGGAAACATCCTCCTGCCTGGCATAATCTCTGGTGCCTGGATTCACGAATATCCTTAATTTTTATTAAAGAAGAAAGCAAAACAGAGGAAAGGAAAGGAAAGACAAGAGAATCAGCAAGTACAAGAATACAAAACACACTGTGGTCCAACATAGTGTGAAACCGACCAAACAACCTGAGGTCACTGGATCGAACTCCAGAGTTGAGCTATGACAACACCTCATCCAAAGTCCCAACAACAATTCTCCCACACATCATGATGCCAGTGGAAATGCTGATAGTGCTGCCACAAACTGTAATGCTGATAGTGCCTACACACAGTATGATGTCTATAGTGTTCCCTTATCACAATATGATGCCCATAGGCAGTGCCTCCACACAGTACAATGTATCACACATTCAATTATCATGGCCCCAGACAGTGGCCCTCATGCACAGTATTATACCCCAAATTGTTCATCCCACACAGAATGATGCCCACAGTATCCATCAACCCCACAATTAGTATAATACCCTCACAGAGCCTGCCGCAGTGCTCGATGCTTACACAGCGCTCCCTCATGGTATGATGCACCTACAAAGCCCCTCACCATGTCCCAACACTGAAAGATGCCAACAGTGTCCCTCTTTGCAGAGTATAAAATCCAAAGTGCACCCTTCGAACAATATATGCACAAAGACAGTGCCCCCACAAATGCACACAGTACATAGCATGCCCCCATACCAGAATATCATGCCCGCAGGGTCCCCCCCAGCATTATTATTCTATCAGTGTTCCACACACAGTATGATTCCCCCAGAATTCCTAATGTTCCACAGTGTCCACTTTACACAGTATGATGTCCCTACAGTGTCCACCCACACAGTATGATTCTGTGATGGATCCTCACGCAAAGTTTAAAGCAACAGTATAGTAGAATGCCCCCAGAGTGTCTCCACACAGTATAATGCACTATGTCCCGCACACACAGAATGATGTCCCCAGTATGGCCACCACACTCACACAGTATAATGTCTACATACAGTAGGCGGCCCTCACAGTAAGATGCACCCTGTTCCCCCCCATTACACATACGCTCAGGCCCGTATTTGGAGCTCCTGCCGCCCTATGCACTGTCAGCGGTGCGGCCCCCCCCGTCACGCCACATCCCCCATCGCACCACGCCCCGTCGTGCCACGCCCCCTGCTTTGTACCACGCCCCCCCCGTCGTGCCACGCCCCCCCCGCAGACAGACTGCTTTGAAATAAATACAAAGAATAATAAAATCTTTTAATGATTTTAATTTATGTGCAAAAGGCAAAAATAAGGTGATAAATCATCTTTTGGTTGGTTAGGGATGAGCTAGCAAGGTGCGGAGCAGTGATAGGAGGGGCTAAAAGGAGCCGAGAGGTTCCCATTATGGTTGGAGTAGTGGATGGTTGCTAGATGACCACCACCGTGTCCCAAAAAGGCTGTGACATCAGCAATTAGGTGGCAGTCATGTCTTGGGTCGTAATCATGTGGAGAGAGCTAGTTTGCCCCTATAGGGTCCATGAAGGAGTGAAAAGGACCACGGCAAAGTATATATACTTTTAGACTGACCACTTTTTTTTCAATCTGAGAGGCCTATTTTTCTATCTACTGGCTAAGGGTGCTTTCACACCACGATTTTTGCATTTCCGATGCTGTCCGAAAAAAATCGGACAGCATCGGACCGATTTTCGGGCCCCATGCATCCCTATGGGGATCGGACCGAATCGGATGTGCACTAAATGCCATCCGATTTGGTCCGATCCGATTCTGCCCGATTTTGGACGATTTTTTTCAGGAGAAAAAAATCGTTGCCTGCAACGATTTTTTCATCCGAAATTACAAAATCTGACAGACTCGGATCGGACCAAATCGGATGGCATTTAGTGCACATCCGATCTGACCCGATCCCTAACATGGGGCCCTATGGAGAAGGGTCCGAGGAAACATGTGATGTCTCCTCGGACCCCATTTTACTGTACTGAGCATGCTCAGTACAGTAAAACTGCTCCTGGGAGCACAAGGGTTAAAAAGAAAAAAAAAAAGTTTATTCTCACCTCTCCCCGAGCCCCCGCTGTCAACCGCCATCTTCCTCTAGGCTCCCGGTGGCTCCCGCAGGCTGCCGGTGTCAGCAGAGGTGTACCTCTGCTGTTCAGGACCTGCGGTGATGTCACAGTCATGTGACTGCGGGTTACCATGGTGAACCCGCGGTCACGTGACTGTGACATCACCGCAGGTCCTGTGTACAGCAGAGGTACACCTCTGCTGACATCGGCAGCCTGCGGGAGCCACTGGGAGCCTAGAGGAAGATGGCGGTTGACGGCGGGGGCTCGGGGAGAGGTGAGAATAAACTTTTTTTTTTTTTTTTCTTTTTTTGCAGCCCGGCGCCGATTTTATGCCGGAATCGGGTGCCTATTTGGCACCCGATTCCAGGCATCAGAAGGGAGCCGATGCTGTCCGATTTATATCGGACAGCATCGGCTCCCTAAAAATCGTGGTGTGAAAGCACCCTAACACGGTATAAATATTCTTCACTTTTTTTTCTTCGTACAAAATCATCCCCATGCATGACAAAGCACCATCTCTTGGTACAGAGCATAGCCCTGAGTAATTGGCTGCTATGGACATAAAAGTAGAGAAAACCATGGTGTGGCTACCAGTCTCCCCTGATCTCAACCCTATTGAGAAACTTGGAAGTACCTTTAAGCAAAAAAATCTAAGATGCTGTAAGACATTAACTGTCAAACCAGCAGCTCTGGGAGTCAATTCTGACATCCTGCAAACAAATGCAATCAGAAAACATCCAAAACCTGACAAGTGCAATAAATGCAATATTTGTGAAGGTGATATCAAAGAAAGGTGATATACAATATGAGACATACTGGTAGGATGTTTTCATTGTGAGCCCCAATAGGGACAGTGTTGATGATGTATGTAACGTGCTGTGGAGTTCATAGTGTAATATAAATGTAAAAAAATATTTCTTCATATGTCGTCACAATACCGGGATCTGAGGATCTTCTATGTCGAGGTCAGGGGCTCTCTGACGCCATGTTGCTGCCTGTCTCGCTGTCGTCCTCTTTTGACACTGCAGTGTGGTGGACAAGAGAGCATTAACTGGTTAATAACAAGAAGTATGTGTGTACTAACTGAGCCATAAACCCCCCATACCATGAAGTATGGAGTGTACTAACTAAGCCATAAATCCTCCCCATGCCACGTCCAGCAGACATTGTCTGATTACTATATGGATTTTATTATTAGGGTAGGGACACACTGGCATGAAACTCGGATGAGTGCAAAGTGGGATTTTCTCACATTGCAGTCAGACCAATGTTAATCAATGCATGCGCACATGTGAAAGGGGGCCATAGAGGAACATTGCTGTCTGGACCGTATGTTCGTGCTTCTGGCATGTGTTAGCATGGACTGCACACATGCCGGAGGCACGAAAGTGAAAGAGGACTTAATGTGTGAAAATGTAATTCTACACATGTACTATATTGTGGCACCTGTGAAGGGGCTGCAGGAGTGATTTAAAAACTCTACTTTCTTACTATCAGTGTTTGCAGTCATGTTGGATTTTGCCTGCAGAGTGGGACTTCTGCGCTACTTGTACACACAGAACTGATAGAATTGGCGTAGGAGCGTGATCTACACCGCATTTGACAGGTCAGTACATAGAGAAGAGGCAAAGAAGTCTCACTCCGCGGGCAAAACCCAACAGGACTTCAAACAGCATGCTGCAGGTCTGTGTGAACCCCCCTGCAGCATATAGCATGCTGCAGGTCTGTGTGCTCCCCCCACTCATATAGCATGCTGCATGTCTGTGTGAACCCCCCTGCAGCATATAGCATGCTGTAAACAGGGCTGTGGAGTTGGTAAGGATAGGATCAGACTAGTGTCAGCCTTTTCGCTGACAGATCCGTGAAAAACTTAGAATTCTGCAGGCTGAGTGCAAGCGTTAACGTGCTGTACACTGTGTTCAGGCTCCTATGTATCCCTACGGTTACCGGTCTCCCATCGCAACCGGCCGCTTCACACAGAAGTCCCGGATATGCGCTATTTCTGAGCGCACACAGAAACACGGTTTGCAGTAACGGATATATAGGCAGCCTGAACACACCGTTACACCACGTTAACGCTTGTGCTCAGGCTGCAGAGTTCTAAGTTTTACACGGATCCGTCAGCGAAAAGGCTAATGCTAGTGTGAGTAGTGCAAGTCAATCCACTGACTCCAACTCCTGAATTTCCCAGACTCTGAATACAATTCCTTCAACTTCGACTCCTCCAAACATGGCTGATGTTTAAGTGATATATTTATTGTAGAACAATGGTAACATCAGGTTTTAAACGTTATTGTAATACAAGAATAAAGCTCTTTAGAAAGAACATAAAACTAATTCATAACATTAATAAACTCAGCACATTATACATTGAACCACTATACCCAATTTGTTGTTATATATTTTAGTAGTCGGAGTCAGTCCATTTTCTACTGACTCCACCAAAATGGGCTGCAACTCTGACTCCACAGCCCATGCTGCAGGTCTGTGGGCCACCCCCCTCCTATTTGGTATGCTGCAGGTCTATGAGCCAGGGCCGGCTCTCTCCCATATAGCATGCTACAGCAGGTCTGTGCGAGCTGCTCCCATACCTCCTCCCCCCTCCCCCCCAAACCTATGCAATGCTGCAGTGCCTGCAGGCTGCTGCAGCCCAGGTCTGTGTGGGCCACTTGCTCCCATTCCCCCCATATGTATGCAATGCTGCAGTGCCTGCTGCAGCCAAGGTCTGTGTGTGGGCCGCTGTCATCCCGACCCCCCTACCCCTATATCATATTGGGGGGGGTTAGCAGCCCATATAGGCTTGGGCTGCAGCAGCCTGCAGGCACTGCAGCAGTGCATAGATAGGGGGGATGGGAGCAGCCCACACAGACCCGGAGCTGGGGCGCTGCAGCATTGCATAGATATATAATGTGGGGGATGGGAGCGGCCCACACATACCCGGGGCTGGGGGCGCTGCAGCATTTCATAGACATGTGGGGGATGCGAGCGGCCCACACATAACTGGGGCTGCTGCAGCAATGCATAGATACATATGGGAGTGGCCACACATAACTGGGGCTGGGGCCGCTGCAGGCATGCATAGATACATATGTGGGGGATGGGAGCTGCCCACACATACCTAGAGGCTGCAGCATTGCAGAGATACATATGGAGGGGGGGGGAAGGCCGGGGGCCTTACCCAGAGGGTCCATTCCCTGCTGCTGCTGCCAGCATGCCATGCTGCCTATGTCCTCCTGACTACTGATTCCCTCCTCCTGCTGGCTCAGCTGGGGCTGGCTGGTTACAGACTGCTAGTACAGACTTGTGGGTTGTTGTTGTGCTGTGCACGTCACTGTACTTGATGCCTGCCGCGGCGCCTCCCCGCCTATCCACCATTGCCATCAATGATGATGCATCATGAATCTGATGCATGATGATTGACGCCCCCTGCCCTGGCCCATGCTGCACCTTCACACACGCGCCGCTGACTCAACATAGCTGAGCTCAGCCGCTGCCTGCCTGTCGGGAATGTGCTGCCGCCCACCCTGGCAGTGGCGTAGCAACTTTTGTGGCGACCGGGGCGGTCGAAAAATTTGCCGCGACTGCCGCCCCTTTGGTCGTTGATAATCCGGAAGCAATGTCTATAATGTTTTAGGATCAAGTCTGTTAAAGGGAACCAACCACCCCAAATGCCCCCCCCGGACTGTTAATATGGGTCCCTACACCCAGCACACACATTTGGTGCAAGCGTTTTTGCTAAAAAAAAATGTTTTGTAAAAGTGAAGATCTAGCTTTGTAAAGTTTAAAACATGTGGCCGACTGGGCGTTACTTAGCTTGTTCTGCCCATTCTGCCCCCTCTTGAAGGCTGCCCCATCCTTCCATTCTGCCCCCTCTTCCAGGCCGCCCCATCTATCCATCTTTTCCGTTCTGTCGCCCCCCCCCGGCTGCTATCTTTGGCTGTAACAGCGGCTTACCTGACTCCACGCTCCTGATTCCGGATCCCTCATCCCGGCAGCTTCTTCCTCTGCAGCTCCCAGTCTCCAGCTCGCCTGCACTCGGCACCAGGACCACCCCTGTGTACATCCAAATCCCTGCACCCCTGTGCCCCATCCAAATCCCTGCACCCCTGTGCCCCATCCAGATCCCTGCACCCCATCCATATCCCAGCACCTCTGTGCCCCATCCCAGCACCCCTGCGCCCCATCCATATCCCTGTGCCCCATCCCAGCACCCCTGTGCCCCATCCCAGCACCCCTGTGCCCCATCCATATCCCAGCACCCCTGTGCCCCATCCCAGCACCCCTGTGCCCCATCCATATCCTGCGACCCATCCCAGCACCCCTGCGCCCCATCCCAGCACCCCTGCGCCTCATCCCAGCACCCCTGTGCTCCATCCATATCCCAGCACCCCTGTGCCCCTTCCATATCCCAGCACCCCTGTGCCCCATCCATATCCCAGCACCCCTGCGCCCCATCCCTGCACCCATCCCAGCACCCCTGTGCCTCATCCATATCCCTGCACCCCATCCCAGCACCCCTGCGCCCCATCCCAGCACCCCTGCGCCCCATCCATATCCCAGCACCCCTGTGCCCCATCCATATCCCAGCACCCCTGTGCCCCATCCATATCCCAGCACCCCTATGCCCCATCCCTGCACCCCATCCCAGCACCCCTGTGCCTCATCCATATCCCAGCACCCCTGCGCCCCATCCCAGCACCCCTGTGCCTCATCCATATCCCTGTGCCTCATCCCTGCACCCCCTGAGCCACATCCCTGCACCCCCTGAGCCTCATCCCTGCACCCCTGTGCCACATCCCTGGAACCCCTGTACCGCATCCCTGCACCCCCTGTGCCGCATCCCTGCACCCCCTGAGCCTCATCCCTGCACCCCCTGAGCCTCATCCCTGCACCCCCTGAGCCTCATCCCTGCATCCCCCTGAGCCTCATCCCTGCACCCCATCTTCAGCTGTTCCCAGCTACTGGAGCCCTGCCACCTGCTCCTCAGACTTACCTGGCGCAGCGCGGCCTGAGCCACCGCCGCCTGTGCTGCCCGGGCGGGATCTTCAAATCCCCATCTCTGCCTCTGCCGCCGCCGCACTTGCCATCTGACGGACCTTCCCCCCCACGCGCTCTCTGCCATGGTCTCCTCCGCAGCAGGCCCTCCTTCTCCCTTCCGGCGCAACAGGCTGCAGCAGGCTGGGGGTGAGGTGGGCAGGCGGCGGGCCTGATGATGAGGGGGGGGGAGAGGGAGCGGGACTTAGCACCCGGCTGCAGGCTGGGTGAGGTGGGCGGGCAGCGGCCTGATGACGACGGGGAGGGGGGGAGGGATTAAAGGGGCGGGGCTTACAACCCAGCCGACACAGGGCAACAGAAAAAAAAAGAGAAAAGAAAAAAAAAGAAAACACGCTGAGACGCCGCCCCCTGTGAATGGTGCCGCCCTAGGCACGTGCCTACGAGTGCCTAATGGCAAATACGGCCCTGTGTGCGTGTGGTGTGTATACATGTGTCCGTGCGTGGTGAATATCCCATGTTGGGGCCCCACCTTAGTGACTATATTCTGATATATGCTGTTAGTCTTTGGTGCTGTCATTAAGCCCCTCTCATTCACAATTGTCCACTGGTAACTGTCACTTTTTCCCCATTATGTAGATAGGGGCAAAATTGTTTGGTGAATTGGAATGCGCAGGTTTAAAATTTTGTCTCATAACATAGCCTATGACACTCCCGGGGTCCAGACGTGTGATTGTGCAAAATTTTGGGTCTGTAGCTGGCAGCTGTCGATTTTCCTACAACACTTTTCCATTCACTTTTTCCCGATTATGTAGATAGGGGCAAAATTGTTTGGTGAACTGGAACGCGCAGGGTTAAAATTTCACCTCACAACATAGCCTATGACGCTCTCGGGGCCAATCCAGGATATACATACACACACACATTCAGCTTTATATATATATATATATATATATATACAGTTAGGGCCAGAAATATTTGGACAGTGACACAAGTTTTGTTTATTTAGCTGTTTACAAAAACATGTTCAGAAATACAATTATATATATAATATGGGCTGAAAGTGCACACTCCCAGCTGCAATATGAGAGTTTCCACATCCAAATCGGAGAAAGGGTTTAGGAATCATAGCTCTGTAATGCATAGCCTCCTCTTTTTCAAGGGACCAAAAGTAATTGGACAATGGACTCTAAGGGCTGCAATTAACTCTGAAGGCGTCTCCCTCGTTAACCTGTAATCAATGCAGTAGTTAAAAGGTCAGGAGTGGATTCCAGGTGTGTGGTTTTGCATTTGGAAGCTGTTGCTGTGACCAGACAACATGCGGTCAAAGGAACTCTCGATTGAGGTGAAGCAGAACATCCTGAGGCTGAAAAAAAAGAAAAAATCCATCAGAGAGATAGCAGACATGCTTGGAGTAGCAAAATCAACAGTTGGGTACATTCTGAGAAAAAAGGAATTGACTGGTGAGCTTGGGAACTCTAAAAGGCCTGGGCGTCCACGGATGACAACAGTGGTGGATGATCGCCGCATACTTTATTTGGTGAAGAAGAACCCGTTCACAACATCAACTGAAGTCCAGAACACTCTCAGTGAAGTAGGTGTATCTGTCTCTAAGTCAACAGTAAAGAGAAGACTCCATGACAATAAATACAAAGGGTTCACATCTAGATGCAAACCATTCATCAATTCCAAAAATAGACAGGCCAGAGTTAAATTTGCTGAAAAACACCTCAAGAAGCCAGCTCAGTTCTGGAAAAGTATTCTATGGACAGATGAGACAAAGATCAACCTGTACCAGAATGATGGGAAGAAAAAAGTTTGGAGAAGAAAGGGAACGGCACAAGATCCAAGGCACACCACATCCTCTGTAAAACATGGTGGAGGCAACGTGATGGCATGGGCATGCATGGCTTTCAATGGCACTGGGTCACTTGTGTTTATTGATGACATTACAGCAGACAAGAGTAGCCGGATGAATTCTGAAGTGTACCGGGATATACTTTCAGCCCAGATTCAGCCAAATGCTGCAAAGTTGATTGGAAGGCGCTTCATAGTACAGATGGACAATGACCCCAAGCATACAGCCAAAGTTACCCAGGAGTTCATGAGTGCAAAAAAGTGGAACATTCTGCAATGGCCAAGTCAATCACCAGATCTTAACCCAATTGAGCATGCATTTCACTTGCTCAAATCCAGACTTAAGACGGAAAGACCCACAAACAAGCAAGACCTGAAGGCTGCGGCTGTAAAGGCCTGGCAAAGCATTAAGAAGGAGGAAACCCAGCGTTTGGTGATGTCCATGGGTTCCAGACTTAAGGCAGTGATTGCCTCCAAAGGATTCGCAACAAAATATTGAAAATAAAAATATTTTGTTTGGGTTATGTTTATTTGTCCAATTACTTTTGAACTCCTAAAATGTGGAGTGTTTGTAAAGAAATGTGTACAATTCCTACATTTTCTATCAGATATTTTTGTTCAACCCTTCAAATTAAACGTTACAATCTGCACTTGAATTCTGTTGTAGAGGTTTCATTTCAAATCCAATGTGGTGGCATGCAGAGCCCAACTCGCGAAAATTGTGTTACTGTCCAAATATTTCTGGCCCTAACTGTATATATATAAATAAAACAAAAAGAGCAGCACATGGATCTCAGTGGGTGCAGATATCCCCAATTGCAATCCTGTAGTTTTGCAGAGATACTCCCTCACAGCCTCCATATACAGCCATCACAGCCTCCATATACAAGCAGCACAGCCTCCATATACACCAAGCACAGCCTCCATATAACCCAGCACAGCCTCCATATACATCCAGCAGCAGCCTCCATATATCCCAGCACAGCCTCTATATACAGCCAACACAGCCTCTATATACAGCCGGCATAGCCTCCATATACCCCAGCACAGCCTCCATATACCCAGCACAGCCACTATATACAACCAGCACAGCCTCCATATACAGTTAGCAAAGCCTCCATATGCCCCAGCACAGCCCCCATATACCCCAGCACAGCCTCTATGTACAGCCAGCACAGCCTCCATATACAGTCAGTACAGCCTTCATATACTGTAAAGGGCTGGCCGGAATGTCATATCCGGCCCAGTGCAATATGGGGGCTTATGATGTCACAGGCTCGGCTTCAATATGTGCACTGCACATGCGCCAGAGCCGAGCCATACGCTGTGATCAGCCTCACAATGCCCCGGACCAGATATGATGTTCCGGACGGTGCTTTACAGTAGAAGAGAAGGCGGGAAATTTCAAATAGAGGGGGAACAGAAGAACGAATGATGATGCCCAGCAGGGCTTGCTGAAAGCAAGCGAGGAGGGGAGAATGGAGCCCCGGAGATCGCCCATCGCAGTCTACGGATGTAGACTACATGTAAGTATATAAGCCATTCTCTTAAACTTTATAGTGCTGTTTTAGGTGAGACATCAATGGTTAGGGATGAGCTAGGAAGGTGCAGGGACAGGTAGTGGTAGCAGAAGGAGTAGAACGAGCTGTCAGGTTCCCTTTAATACCGTGTATTACCCCTCTAAAATCAATGGCAGCTTAAAGTCTTTTGTGGTAGTTGTGGATGAGGCTCTTTATTTTATCAGATGGTAAAATAGCCTATTCTTCTTGGCAAAAAGCCTCTAGTTCTTGTAAAATCCTGGGCTTTTTTGCACGAACTGCACACTTGAGTTCTCCCCAGAGTGGCTCAATGACTCCAGAACCTTCACTTTATCCTGCTGTAGCCCATGACAGGTCGACTTGGCCTTGTGTTTTGGATTGTTGTCATGTTGGAACGTCCAAGTACGTCCCTTGCACACCTTCCGGGCTGATGAGTGCAAATTTACCTCCAATATTTGCTGATAACATGCTGCATTCATCTTTCCTTCAACTTTGACCAAGCTTCCTGTGCCTTTGTAGCTCACACATCCCCACATCATCAATGATCCACCTCCATGCTTTACAGTAGGAATGGTGTTCCTTTCATCATAGGCCTTGTTGACACCTCTCCAAATGTAGCATTTATGGTTGTGGCCAATAAACTTGATTTTGGTCTCATCACTCCAAATGACCTTGTTCCAGAACTTTGAAGGCTTGTCTCTGTTATGTTTAGTGTATATTAGGCAAGATACTTTGTGTCATTTGTGCAGTAATGGCTGTCTTCTGGTGACTCCACCAATGCAGCCTATTTTTCTGCAAGTGCCTCCTTATTGTGCATCTTGAAACAGCCACACCCCTAGTTTTCAGTGAGTCCTGAATTTGAGCTGATGTTATTTGTGGGTATTTTTTGCATATTGAACAATTTTCCTGGAAGTTGTGGCCAAAATTTTTGTTGGGCTACCTGACTGGTTTGGTTTTTATAGAGACCCTGATTTTCAATTTGTTAATCAAAGTTTGAACAGCTGACTGGCAGTATCAATTCTTTGGATATCTTTTTGTATCCCTTTCCTGTTTTATACAGTTCAACTACCTTTTCCCGTAGGTCTGTTGACAATTCTTTTGCTTTCCCTATGACTCACAATCCAGAAATGTCAGTGGCTGGATGAAAGATGCAAGAATCTGTCTGGATCCCAGAAACTCACTCAGCTTTTATGCCCATACACTGATTACAATCAGTAAAAGAAGAAAAAAGTAGCAAACTCACCAGCCGATGAATTAGAGTCTTCTTTAATGTGCAGGCAGGGTTACATAGCGTGAAGGGAGTGGGAACAAAAACCACAGACAATAGCAACCATTTAGCACTGAGCGCTTCTAAGGTTCCTACACCCATGGTGCTAAGTCATCTTTTCTGCTAGTTTCTTACACTAGTTACAAGCAAACTGATCACAGGTGAGGATGCTACCTTTAGTAGCAACTCAAACCAATTTTTTGTCAACTTCTGTGCGTGTTATCAGGCCAAAATCATTAAGGCCCCGTCACGGGGCGACATCGCCGCCAATTACATAGGCGATGTAGGGGCGTGGCCTATCGGCGGCGATATCGCTCCTACGTCGCCTCATGTAAAGAGGCGATGTCGGTGCCGCCGGGAGGTCGCCTGGTTTCAGAGCAGTGCTCTGAAACCAGGCAACCGATCTGGGGCGATGTGTACACATCGCCCCATGTAACCGGCCGCCGGCCACCTGTCAGGCGATAGGAGCCATAGGCTCCCATTGTCCTGCATCACCGCTGGGGTTTTCAGACACCCCGGCGGCGATGCCGCCTGTCAGCTCGCCGGCGCGGGGCTGGAGATGTCGCCCCATATAAATGGGGGACGGAGACGCTGGCGGGGCGCCAAAAACGTGCGTGCACCCGCCAGTCGCCGCTGACATCTCCAGCCCCATCGCCGGGTGTGACAGGGCCTTTAGGGTATGTGAACTTTTGATCAGGGTCATTTTGATGTTTTTGGTTGTTATTATGGTATTTAAAGACAGAAGACCCAGTAGTTTGACAATAAACGGCTTTACCCAACCACTAACCATGAGTGGACAAAACGTTTTCTTGTTATCATTCATAGTCTCTGAAAAAGTCCAAGAAAGCAAAAAATCAGCCGGGGTAAGTAAACTCTTGAGCACAACTGCATATCTAATATATAAAGCTGAATGTGTGTATGTGTGTAAGTATGTGTGTATATCCGGGATTGGCATCTACACCGTCGCAACTATAGCCGCAAAATTTTGCACAGTCACACGTCTCGACCCCGGGAGCGTCATAGGCTATGTTGTGAGGCGAAATTTTAACCCTGCGCATTCCAGTTCACCAAACCATTTTGGCCCTATCTACATAATGGGGAAAAAGTGAATGGAAAAATATTGGAGGAAAATCGACAGCTGTCAGCTATAGAGACAACATTTTGCACAGTCACACGTCTGGACCCTCAGAGCGTCATAGGCTATGTTGTGAGGCGAAATTTTAACCCCGCGCGTTCCATTTCACCAAACAATTTTGGCCCTATCTACATTATGGGGAAAAAGGGTAAGGAAACGTGTGGGAGGAAAATCGACAGCTGCCAGCTACAGCTACAAAATTTTGCTCAGTCGCACGTCTTGACCCCGGGAGCGTCATAGTCTATGTTGTGAGGCGAAATTTTAACCCTGCGCGTTCCAGTTCACCTAAAAATTTTGCCCCTATCTACATAATGGGGAAAAAGTCAATGGAAAAGAGTTGGAGGAAAATCGACAGATGTCAGCAATAGAAACAAAATTTTGCACAGTCCTACGTCTGGACCCCGGGAGCGTCACAGGCTAGGTTGTGAGGCGACATTTTAACCCCGCGCATTCCAATTCACCAAACAATTTTGCCCCTATCTACATAATGGGGAAAAAGTGAATGGAAAAATATTGGAGGAAAATCGACAGCTGTCAGCTATAGAGACAACATTTTGCACAGTCACACGTCTGGACCCTCAGAGCGTCATAGGCTATGTTGTGAGGCGAAATTTTAACCCGCGCGTTCCAGTTCACCAAACAATTTTGGCCCTATCTACATTATGGGGAAAAAGGGTAAGGAAACGTGTGGGAGGAAAATCGACAGCTGCCAGCTACAGCTACAAAATTTTGCTCAGTCGCACGTCTTGACCCCGGGAGCGTCATAGTCTATGTTGTGAGGCGAAATTTTAACCCTGCGCGTTCCAGTTCACCAAAAAATTTTGCCCCTATCTACATAATGGGGAAAAAGTCAATCGAAAAGAGTTGGAGGAAAATCGACAGATGTCAGCAATAGAAACTAAATTTTGCACAGTCCTACGTCTGGACCCCGGGAGCGTCACAGGCTAGGTTGTGAGGCGACATTTTAACCCCGCGCATTCCAATTCACCAAACAATTTTGCCCCTATCTACATAATGGGGAAAAAGTGACAGTTACCAGTTGACAGTTGTGAATGAGAGGGGCTTAATGATAGCGCCAAAGACTAACAGCACATACCAGCATATAGTCACTAAGGTGGGGCCCCAACATGAGATATTCACCACGCACGGGGACATGTATACACAACACACGCACACAAAGAGTAACAGCAAGTGTATAGTCGCTAAGGTGCAGCCCCAACATTGGATACTCACCACGCACCCGAACAAACACATGCACACACCACAAAGAGACACACACAACACAGAGACACACACATACCCTATAGCGACACATGCACTCACCCCACAGGGACACACACACCACAATGAGACACACATGACACAGACACACACACCACACAGACCCCCCCACAGGGACACACACACATAGCCACCCTATAGGGACACATGCACTCATCCCACAGGGACACACACACCACAAAGAGACACACACACACCACACAGACCCCCCACAGGGACACACACACATACACACCCTATAGGGACACATGCACTCACCCCTCAGGGACACACACACACCACAAAGAGACACACACCACAAAAAGACACACACCACACAGAGACCCACACAACACAGAGACCACACCACCCCACACAGACACCCCCCCCACAGGGACACACACACATACACACCCTATAGGGACACATGCACTCACCCCACAGGGACACACACCACAAAGAGACACACACAACACAGATACACATACACACACCACACAGACCCCCCACAGGGACACACACACATACACACCCTATAGGGACACATGCACTCACCCCACAGGGACACACACACACCACAAAGAGACACACACAACAGAGACACACACCACACATACCCCCCCCACAGGGACAACACACATACACACCCCAGGGACACACACACCACACAGACCCCCTCACAGGGACACACACACATACACACCCTATAGGGACACATGCACTCACCCCTCAGGGATGTACACACACCACAAAGAGACACACACAACACAAAGACACACACACCCCACACAGACACCCCCCCCCCACAGGGACACACACACATACACACCCTATAGGGACACAAGCACTCACCCCACAGGGACACACACCACAAAGAGACACACACAACACAGATACACACACACACCACACAGACCCCCCCACAGGGACACACACACATACACACCCTATAGGGACACATGCACTCACCCCACAGGGACACACACACACCACACAGATCCCCCCACAGGGACACACACATACACACCCCAGGGACACACACACCACACATACAGACACAGATGTGCACAAATCACCTCACACAACTCCCCCTCACATGTGTGCTATCTTTATTTTCCAAACATAAACATCTCATTAAAAACAGCCAATGTGCAACACATGTGCCATATAGGGAATTAAGGCAGATGTCAGTCACATGAGCTGTCTATTATGTGTATGTGTGAGGTAACATATACTGCCCGGCCAGGGGGAGGGTTTACTGTTGGCTGGAGATTTATTAGGCTGCCTATAGCAGTCAATCACAGCTCAGCTTCTATTTTCCTACAGGTCATTAATATGACATATTCAAATTCTATTTTGTTATAGCTAACAGCAGTTATTTATTAACCCGGGCGTAGCCGGGTACTACAGCTAGTACGGTATATAAAGTGAAGTGTATATATATATATATATGCATATATGCAAATTTGCACTTCACTAAGGAAGTTGAGAAACTCCCGTGCCACATTTAAGCAGCTTCCTCAAAGTCATAATCGCTTTCCTACAAGCTTTTAATATAACTAAGGGATTTGTGCCAGATCAGAACCCCAAACTACAGACACTGCGTTTCGGGGTACCTGCCCCTCATCAGTGTAGTGTGTGGGATATTCTGATCTGGCAGAGTGAGTGGGCTAAGACAAGGTCTGGGAAATTGCTCTCAACCTTATGGAGAGAGCAAAGTAGGTGAGGAGATTGTAAGCCACTTCCCTCCTCTCAGATATATGCATATATGCAAATTTGCACTTCACTAAGGAAGTTGAGAAACTCCCGTGCCACATTTAAGCAGCTTCCTCAAAGTCATAATCGCTTTCCTACAAGCTTTTAATATAACTAAGGGATTTGTGCCAGATCAGAACCCCAAACTACAGACACTGCGTTTCGGGGTACCTGCCCCTCATCAGTGTAGTGTGTGGGATATTCTGATCTGGCAGAGTGAGTGGGCTAAGACAAGGTCTGGGAAATTGCTCTCAACCTTATGGAGAGAGCAAAGTAGGTGAGGAGATTGTAAGCCACTTCCCTCCTCTCAGATATATGCATATATGCAAATTTGCACTTCACTAAGGAAGTTGAGAAACTCCCGTGCCACATTTAAGCAGCTTCCTCAAAGTCATAATCGCTTTCCTACAAGCTTTTAATATAACTAAGGGATTTGTGCCAGATCAGAACCCCAAACTACAGACACTGCGTTTCGGGGTACCTGCCCCTCATCAGTGTAGTGTGTGGGATATTCTGATCTGGCAGAGTGAGTGGGCTAAGACAAGGTCTGGGAAATTGCTCTCAACCTTATGGAGAGAGCAAAGTAGGTGAGGAGATTGTAAGCCACTTCCCTCCTCTCAGATATATGCATATATGCAAATTTGCACTTCACTAAGGAAGTTGAGAAACTCCCGTGCCACATTTAAGCAGCTTCCTCAAAGTCATAATCGCTTTCCTACAAGCTTTTAATATAACTAAGGGATTTGTGCCAGATCAGAACCCCAAACTACAGACACTGCGTTTCGGGGTACCTGCCCCTCATCAGTGTAGTGTGTGGGATATTCTGATCTGGCAGAGTGAGTGGGCTAAGACAAGGTCTGGGAAATTGCTCTCAACCTTATGGAGAGAGCAAAGTAGGTGAGGCGATTGTAAGCCACTTACAATCTCCTCACCTACTTTGCTCTCTCCATAAGGTTGAGAGCAATTTCCCAGACCTTGTCTTAGCCCACTCACTCTGCCAGATCAGAATATCCCACACACTACACTGATGAGGGGCAGGTACCCCGAAATGCAGTGTCTGTAGTTTGGGGTTCTGATCTGGCACAAATCCCTTAGTTATATTAAAAGCTTGTAGGAAAGCGATTATGACTTTGAGGAAGCTGCTTAAATGTGGCACGGGAGTTTCTCAACTTCCTTAGTGAAGTGCAAATTTGCATATATGCATATATCTGAGAGGAGGGAAGTGGCTTACAATCTCCTCACCTACTTTGCTCTCTCCATAAGGTTGAGAGCAATTTCCCAGACATATATATATATATATATATATATATATATATATATATATATATATATATATATATATATTTATATATATATATATATATATATATATATATATATAAATATATAATATATATAGTGAGGTAGCGCCCCAGGGGAACCCGCTTGGCACGGGGAAAATGACAGCAGCGACTACATTTTAACGGAACATAACCAGCGGATTTATTCATTTCTGTCATAAACCGCTTTCAACACATAAACCATAACACTGTAATTACATTTCATATGACATAACGTAAACATTAGTACATCACATGACATTATAATACAGGACATTAGACTTACGTTTTCCCTAGAACTTCAAGGCGTCACCCACCGACCCTTGCAGACCTCAGTCTGGTTCTAAAGACGGCTATCACTGTCTATCACCCTGACAGGGATCTTTCCCCATCCTGCTGTAGGGATCCTCAACCTACTCCTAGGGAGTCTCAACCCACACTGCCTCATACATCACACATGGCACTTTTCCATAAGCCATCACATCCATCACACATGGCATTTTTTCATAAGCCATCACATAGTCAACGGGACCATATCACGACTAGCACAGTCAGTCCCAAAGTCGGCTACACTTATGACCGCCTGGCCCTTGAGTCGTCCTCGGTCTCTCTCGCCGTCCATATGACCGCTTGGCCCTTGAGCCGTCTTTGGTCCTCATCACTGGCTGGCATGCACACATCAGGTGCACCGGCATGGAGCTGGCAGGCTCCCTTCACTTCCCCCACCGGGGACGGATCACTTCCAGCACGTCCTCACATGGCAGTGGTCTGGACTTCTGACTCCCATCGTCCTCTCTCTCATTCAGACACCTGGCAGGTTTTTATCCAGGCTGCTTCACCCACAGCTGCAACACAGTGAGTCAATCAGCACATCTCACACACAGACCTGAGATGTGATTAACCCCCTGTGCACCATTCAGGTTTAGCCCAGCAAAGCACTCATACACAGGTTCAGACACAGCCGCTCATTAGGCTCATGAAATAACCAAGATCTTCAGCACTCACACTCAGCTGTTTCACTCAGCTCATGAAAACCCTTCAGCTGTTAACCCCCTGTACACCGGACAGGTTTCACACAGCACGCACAATCAGGGAAACCGGCCCATGTGAACAGAGACCTGCACTGATAACCCGTGTGATGCCAGGGGCCACATCACCACAATATGTATTATATAGAGTCATTACAGAGTGATCCATTTCAAGTGTGTTTTTATGTTAATGTTGATGATTATGGCTCACAGCCAAGGTAAACCCGAAAGTCGTTATCTCAGAAAATTAAAGTAGGGGGATGAAGGCACTGAAAGATAAAATATTACCTAAATAGGTATCTGAGGCTGCACCTTGTGTGATTGTGAGAGTCACAACCACTATAAAAGCAAATCACGGCTGCAGTCCCCAGCGTGGTGCATATAGAGTAAGGAGGATGAAGGGTTAAAGATTGTGCTGTTGTATTACATGAGACATCAAAGGTAAATATAATATTGATTTATTTAGTCAACACCTTTCTCTGGCCCCTTCCTCAGGAAAAATCAATATCATATTACCATGTTTCAGGGCACTTCGGGGAGCCCTGAAACACATTGACTAATAAATCAATATATAAATCAATCTCAGAGCAGAAAAGCCGGGTACCACACAGCAAACCACATAACAACCTCTATGGGCTACCTCACTCAAGTCCTGCAGGAGACATCTGTACAGCTGTGGTGCACATCTTGAGATCCACAATGTTAGAATGTAAGAGAAGAAGGGACGGAACTCACCAGTCTTCTTTTGCAACTTTTATTGTGATTACGGGTTACAACAATGCAGGGAGGGGGAGCAGAGTTACCAGACTACGGCTTGCCGTTTCATGCAATGTGCACTTCCACGGGTCCTAATCTCCACCCTCAACCCAGAGAGGCAAAGAAGCAGGGGAGGAAAGAGGATTGGTGGGAACCTCCCACTGACTAGCTGATTCAGTAAACTCAGCAACCCGTATCTGCTGTCAACAGCTGACACAAGGGGACCTGGTGCCCCAAGGTCACTGAACAACATAATCGCTTGGAGAGATGGTGTTCCGCCTCCCAGCACAGTAGAAGTAAATCTCCCAGAGTGCAATACATGGCCAGAGCGAGTACCTACACTAGTGTGGCGCCCCTGCATCCAGGAGACCACAAAGGGAACTGCAGCCAGGCAGGTAGGACATTGTTGCACACCAACACCCTCACAGCCCACACAACCCACGTACAGAAGGTAGCATCCAGCCCTTAGATTAGAGACTCTATGAGATTGAGGGGTGGTGGATTTAGAGGAGTGGGTTGGACAAACACGTAGTCAGGTGACTTGACAGTATATAGGAAGGGGGAGGAGTGAAGGTGTTCAGTAGGCCGAGGTAGGCTGAACAGCAAAGACCAAGAGTAGGCCACAGTAAGCTGAGATGCAAAGGTCAGAGAACAGCAGCAGGTTGAGCTGAAGCTGAGCAGACAGAAAGACACACATGTTCTGGAAGAGTGAAGGCAGACGGAGCGCAGAATCTGTACTGAGCCAGTGCGAGCCAGAGGAGAGAGAAAGCCCATCCAGAGCCAGATCCCCAGGAGTGTGAGAGGACAGAGAGGGACGGTGTAACCCGGGCCCTAGAACCACAGCTGATGCAACCTACTGCAGGCGGAGTAGCCTTCCTATGGTACTAAGAGACACAGAAGGAAAGGAGCCTGGTAGAGCCTCGTGCTGGAGGACTGCTGGAGGCTGGGCTAAAGTAAAGTGTCGGCTCTAGAGGGGACCGTAGTTTACCCGGCATCCCCAAACAACATGACGGGGGGTCTGAGTTCCAGATTGAGATCCCTACCCTAAAGAACAGGCAGCTCAGTGACAAACTTAGGACCCACAGGGGCCCGAGTCACCCCATACTGTCCAGTGTCGCACAACACGAAGTAAAGAAAGCACGTAAAAGCCCGGAAAGGACACTACAGACTGTGTGAGGGGTCACAGAGAGAAGCCTGGCTGCAGAGCAAAGGGAATCTGGAGAGGGAGAATGTGCCCGTGTACTTGAACTGTGTAAGAACTGTACTTGAACTGTAAAGTGACTTAAATAGCTGAGAGTAAAGCTTTGGAAAACCCTGGAACTGCTTCCCTTGTGTTTCTGCATGGAAGTGATTCTCTCCTAACAGGATTGCATCAGAGAGACCTCCACCTGCAGAGCCACAGCTACAGCCTGTCAGCACCAACGCTGAGGAGAGATCCCTGCAGCGTCTGCAAAGTAAGTGTGCTACAACTTCACCATAGACTTAACCCTTACTGCCCCGGGGAACATAGTTCTACCCACTGGAACTACACCATCTCCGCTGCCATTACATCATCCCTGGAGGTTCTGCAGCAGCGGCGGCCCCCATCACTGGCCGCATCAAGTGGGTGGCGTCACGACTGACATCCCCTGTAAATATCCCCTTTTATTGCCAGGGCCCGGGACACGGTCCGGACCAGGACCACCTGTGACTTCCCCAGTAAAGATCCGGTCCGGTACCGAGTACCCTCGTCACAGTGGGCTCGACACTAGCTCCGCCCTCCGGAGGTTACGCCACATCCCTCATAGACAGTGAGGGGCGACGGAAGACCTGATTGATAGTACGCCCAGAAGTGCAAGAAGCCCACTCTGGTATAGAACTGCCAGACCTGACAGTGCTTTGCTCATTCGCTACAGTCTGTAACTGTAGAAGGAAGTATAATATCTGTATAGTGTCTTTTTGAGACACTATATCTCCTCTCAACACCCTTTACTCTTCCTGCTACTACGTCTAACACTTAGAGGAGAAAGTAGGAGAGCAGAGAGAGCTGATAGAAGCAGGAGCTCAAACAGATCTGTAAAATGTCTGCAAAAGCGGGCATTTAAATTAAGGACTTACCAACCCTTTTGCAACAGGGGTATTGCAGAACAAGAATAAGAATTTTAAGAATAATATCTAGAAAGTTGCTTAAAGGGAACCTGTCAAGTACAAAATGTTATTAATCTGCAGATATAAGATTATCTGCAGGTTAATAGCATTCTGACTCCATACAGCCTCTACACTGAAAGCCCAGAGTCAGTGCTGGGGCATTGATACAGCTGCCATTCACTAAGCACTTGGTGGTGACAAACTGCACTGGCCGCACCCCTGAAAACCAGAGGCTGTCAGGAGGAATAAAGTTAATTTCTGACCGGCAGCAGGGCTTTCCGTATGGTGGCCCCATGGCGTAAGAACACTATTAACCTGAAGTTTAACCCTATATCTGCAGATTAATAGCGGGTTATTTTTACATCACAGATTCTCTTTAACTTCAGAAGCAAATGAACTATAAAAAACTATTCTGTACAAAAAGCTGCACATATCCTTCAAGACAGTGGTTCTTAACCTTGTTTGCGGTACCCAACCCACCAGTTTCATATGCACATTCACTGAACCCTTCTTTAGTGATAAATCTACATGCAGCCGTCGGGAGTGGGATGACCTCCGGGCGGAGGCTCCGCTGAAACCCTGGGACCGACACACCATACGCCTGGGGTTCGATCGAACCCCAGTTAAGAACCACTGCTTTAAGACAAGCAGCTTGCCCGAAACTATTTTCAGCTGCTCTCTGTTCACATGATTTGGATCAACAACAACAATGTATCTGTGGAGACCACTGGGACGGGGCACTCGGTACCGGACCGGGGTATATGCTGGGGGTGTCACGGCAGTCTTGGTCCAGACCGTGTCCCGAGCCCACAAGTAATGGGAGATTATTTACAGGGGAGTTTGTCATGACGCCACCCACGGGTTGTGGTCAGGGTGACCACCACTGCTGCAGAACCTCCGGGGATGATGTTTGGCAGCCGGTGATGTAACTGCTCTTCGTGGGTAGAGTTTGGTTCCCCAGGGCAGTGGTAGTAATAGTCTATGATGGATGTTGAGTAGGAGTGATAGTAAATGCGATGGCAGTTTGTGAGGGAAAGTAGGGTTTGAGTACAAGGATCACACAGACTTACAGTTTTGTTGTTTTCTAAGTCTTTACTGCAGATGTTAGCAGAGTACTGTCTACGGAGTCTGTATCGGGGCTGGGTTGCTCCCACCCTGACCGGGTCCTCAGCTTCCCACTCCTGCACTGTGTGTGTGGCCCTGCTGCTGCTTCAGCTAGGCTGCTGGCCCTGTATCTCCTCACAGGTACCCCCTTTGCTAGGCAACTGGAGTCTTTACCGTGTGCTTCTGACCATGCTGTGTTGCTTTCGCTGAGGTACAGTGTAGATCTATAACCTCCATTATCCCAGTGTTTACTGTGCTGCGTGTGTCACAGTTTCAGATTCGGTATCCGGTCTGTGTGCTCCTCCGGGGCGAGTTATGGGGTAACTCAATCTCCCAGATGTGTTCTTCTATTCTCTAAACTCCTCTCCTCAGACCCTGGCTAGGCTTGGAATTGAGTAGCAGACTGTGGAGAAGCCTAAGGCAGCTCCTTTACACCACAGTCTCTCTTCCTCAGTTCTCCCAGGAACTGAACTACTTCCTCTTGACACCAGAATATATAAGAGAGCTGCTTTAGCTCCCCCTTCTGGTCTAGAGGTGCTAGTGCAGTGCTCAGTGTTGTGTGGGGAGTTAACCCTTGGTGTTGTTGTGGCACATTAACCCTGGGGTGCCACATATCCTTAACTGATGTAGTACTGTAGAGTAAAAAATGACTGGCGGCACTAATTGACAGCCAAAATGTTTCAAAGCTAGAGTTAAGGCCTACACAATGTGAAAAAAATATTCTGGGAAATCTCGAGCACATACTAAAATGTATGTCTACTGCTTAAAACCAGTTGTCGGTATTAGCAGTACAGTAGTGAAGATATTATTCCTATATGGCAAGAACAAGATATGTGTTATAGCTAACAAAGAAGGAACATTTTATCAATAGGGAATACAGATGACCATCTGTTAGTATGTGCTCTACTGGTGGAAAAAGGCAAAAAAAGCAATATTTCCAGTCTAGGGACCAATTATTATCCATGATGTTCTGTTAGACTAAACCTTAATTGGAAGCTGCCAGATCTGCCGGTTATCATATACCGTATATACTCGTGTATAAGCCGAGTTTTTCAGCCCAAAAATTGGGCTGAAAGGTCCCCCCCTCGGCTTATACACGGGTCATACGGTATGCTGTGGGGGGGGGGCTGTGACCGGGGGCTGGAGGAGGCAGGAGGGGGCCGCGGTGACCGCATGCGGTCACGTGGGGCCGCCTCATTAGTGCAATGAATATGCACGGCATCCCCCCGTCCATCAACGGCGGGGGGATGCCGTGCATATTGCACTGCACAGCCCCCCTCCTTAATATGGGTCCCCCGGTAGTAATAAACAGCCCCCCCTCCTTATCACGTCCCCCCCAGGCTGCGGCAGCTGTCAAAATAACAAACACTGTATACATCACCTTCCGACGCAGCTCTCCGCTCCTCCGGTCCTCTGCCCTCCGCTCGCCGGCTTCTTCTTCCTTGTTGTGCCGGTGTCATGTGACCGGGCGCAGGAGATGACGTCATTTCCTGGCGCGGTCACAAGCCGGCACATCAAGGAAGAAGAAGCCGGCGAGCGGAGGGCAGAGGACCGGCGGAGCGGAGAGCTGCGTCGGAAGGTGATGTATACAGTGTTTGTTATTTTGACAGCTGCCGCAGCCTGGGGGGGACGTGATAAGGAGGGGGGGCTGTTTATTACTACTGGGGCTGCTGGATACTACACTGGGGCTGCAATACCACTGGGGCTGCTGTATATAGGGGCTACTGTATATAGGGGCTGCAGTACCACTGGGGCTGCAATACCACTGGGGCTGCTGTATACAGGGGCTGTATACTACCACTGGGGCTGCAATACCACTGGGGCTGCTGTATATAGGGGCTGCAGTACCACTGGGGCTGCAATACCACTGGGGCTGCTGTATACAGGGGCTGTATACTACCACTGGGGCTGCAATACCACTGGGGCTGCTGTATATAGGGGCTGCAATACCACTGGGGCTGCAATACCACTGGGGCTGCTGTATACAGGGGCTGTATACTACCACTGGGGCTGCAATACCACTGGGGCTGCTGTATATAGGGGCTGCAATACCACTGGGGCTGCAATACCACTGGGGCTGCTGTATATAGGGGCTGCAATACCACTGGGGCTGCTGTATATAGGGGCTGCAATACCACTGGGGCTGCTGTATACAGGGGCTGTATACTACCACTGGGGCTGCAATACCACTGGGGCTGCTGTATATAGGGGCTGCAATACCACTGGGGCTGCAATACCACTGGGGCTGCTGTATATAGGGGCTGCGTATACACCACTGGGGCTGCAATACCACTGGGGCTGCTGTATATAGGGGCTGCGATACCACTTGGGGCTGCTGTATAAGGGGCTGCAATACCACTGGGGCTGCAATACCACTGGGGCTGCTGTATATAGGGGCTGCTGTATACACCACTGGGGCTGCAATACCACTGGGGCTGCTGTATACAGGGGCTGCAATACCACTGGGGCTGCAATACCACTGGGGCTGCTGTATATAGGGGCTGCTGTATACACCACTGGGGCTGCAATACCACTGGGGCTGCTGTATATAGGGGCTGCAATACCACTGGGGCTGCAATACCACTGGGGCTGCTGTATATAGGGGCTGCAATACCACTGGGGCTGCAATACCACTGGGGCTGCTGTATATAGGGGCTGCTGTATACACCACTGGGGCTGCAATACCACTGGGGCTGCTGTATATAGGGGCTGCAATACCACTGGGGCTGCTGTATATAGGGGCTGCAATACCACTGGGGCTGCAATACCACTGGGGCTGCTGTATATAGGGGCTGCTGTATACACCACTGGGGCTGCAATACCACTGGGGCTGCTGTATATAGGGGCTGCAATACCACTGGGGCTGCTGTATATACCACTGGGGGCTGCTGTATATCATACTGCTGGGGCCTGTATACCACTGCTGGGGGCTGTATACCTGTGCTGGGGTCCACCCTCGGCTTATACGCGAGTCAATAGATTTTCCCAGGTTTTGGGGGCAAAAGTAGGGGGGTCGGCTTATACACGGGTCGGCTTATACACGAGTATATACGGTATCTCAATCGTTATTATATAGGTTAGAGCATTTTTATTAACATTTTTTCAAAAAAATGAAAATTAATTCAGTTGCAAATAAATTTTTACTGATTTTTTTTCCTGAAATTGATATATATCAATTTCAATATCACTGGTCAACACTGATATTGTTACTGACTTAAAAAGGTCCACTAGTATCTTGTTGTGCTGAACACGAATAAGACCATGAACATTTTTTATTGGCTATCTGTAGTGAAAATATGTATTTTGAAGGGGATGGAGACAACATCAACTAATTGACATATGTTAAATTCTGTGTCCCTGCCAAGAGGTATACTTATCTTGGGTACAAAATGTAGTCTTCCAGGACAGAGGAGAATTATTACAATCTGAGAATCCTTCAGTGGTTGATACCTTTTAATGGCTAATTGAAAAGATGGTAAGACATAGCAAGCTTTTGAGACAGCTCAGGTCTCTTCTTCAGGCTTAAAGGGAACCAACCACCCCAAATGACCCCCCCGGACTGTTAATAGGTGTCCCTACACCCAGCACACACATTTGGGGCAATTGTTTTTGCTAAAAAAAACTGTTTAGTAGAAGCTAAGATATATGTTTATAAAGTTTAATAAATTGAGCCGAATGGGTGTTACCTAGCTTTGTCCTCCGTGCCTGTCAGCCTCCTCTCCCCTCCTCCCTTCAGTGAAGCCGTTCTGTGCAAAGCCGAAAATGCCCCGCCTGTCTACTGCTGCCTGATAAATTATGCACGCCCCTCTCTGCACCTAAGAGCCTGGCCGCGTCATGAAAGGGGCGGGCTAAATCGCGTCATGAAAGGGGGCGGGGCACCGGCATGCCGCGATTTAGCCCCGCCCCTTTCATGACGCGGCCAGGCTCTTAGGTGCAGAGATGGGTGTGCATAATTTATCAGGCAGCAGTAGACAGGCGGGGCATTTTTGGCTTTGCACAGAAGGGCTTCACTGAAGGGAGGAGGGGAGAGGAGGCTGACAGGCACGGAGGACAAAGCTAGGTAACACCCATTAGGCTCAATTTATTAAACTTCATAAAGCTATATCTTAGCTTCTACTAAACAGTTTTTTTAGCAAAAACAATTGCCCCAAATGTGTGTGCTGGGTGTAGGGGCACATATTAACAGTCCGGGGGGGTCATTTGGGGTGGTTGGTTCCCTTTAAAAATTACACATTCTTAACAAACACATACTGTATATTCACATATACAGGGCTGAATAAGCATGTCATAGTGGTCTGTATTGGGAGGGGGAAGAAGAAGAGCTTCTGGGCAGTAAATACCAGAGTATACAAATATGTAAAAAATTATGGGAAACAAAGCGCAATAGGGTCTTATCCTTAAAGCATATATTCAAAGTGTCAAATGTCACTGCTCACCTGTGCTGGTTGTGAAACCCACAACCAGTATATATGCATAGTGCAGCTGCTATAGGATCCACATTCCACAAAAATTGCGATGTTGATCAGAAATATATCCAAATGGACAGTGTTTTTCGATCCACGCAAAACAATGAAGTGGACCACAATGGATCAGATGAAAATGGCACTTTATTATATATAAATAGTGAATTTGCACCGCACAATTAGTTACATAATTAACTTATTTATTAGTTAAAACCATATACAAAAATTAATAATTTTCAGATACCATAATTTATGAGCTATATTAAAATTCAAGCCTGGAGAACATTAGAAAAACAGCAGTTTTGCACATAGTAACTGTCAATCATTACATAGCATCGTGCACAGATCAAATTATTATGCATATACCTAGCCTATCGACTATTATAAAGTTCCTATATAAAGGCCATACCGCCGCAACAGTCCTAAAATCACGAAGCACAATCCCAAGCGACCACTTAATGAGAGTGTCTTTGGTTTCTGCAATCAAGCGACAATGGTATCTTATAAAACAAAGAAAGAAAAATCTGTTATATTACTGAGTACAATGCACCATGATGGAAGTATTGACACCGATGACAGGAAACAGAAACCTGAAATCATACTGCATTATAATAAAACAAATGGAAGTGTGGACAAGATGGATGAAATGATTGGAGAGTATTTGTGCAAGAGGCAGACAAAATGTTGGCCTGTAGTCATTTTTTATAATATCCTTGATGTGTCAGCCCTCAATAGCTCTATTGTTTATAGTGAAACTTATCCAGAATTCCATGCCAACAGGAAGGACAAGAGAAGTCTATTCTTGACGGAACTTTGCTATGAACTTTTGATGCCTACCATGATGGAGCGAAGCAACACGATATGCTTGCCAAGGCAAATGTCGGAAGCTATGATCTGATGTGGTATACATTTTTGGGAACATCTAGAGCTAAGAGAAAAAAATAAAGCGCTGTTATATTTGTCCAGCAAGGAAGGAAAGGAAATCTGAACGTTTCTGTACTACTTGTGGACAAAATATCTGCAAGGAACATTCTTCCGAAAAAATAATATGTTCAAATTGTTGGGTAATCAGTAAAGTTGAAAAGGAAAGTTTTTGAAAAGAAATATTCCTGCACCATGTTTACTACAACTTTTATATAAAAAACTTAGACAAAAAAAAACAAAAAAAAAAAAGATATATATTGCATATATTTGATGTTTTAAGCTGGTATAATTTGGCACATAATTAGAATATTTTGAAATATTCACATCTCAAATAAACTTTGAAAAGTATTTCTATTTGAGTTACTCCATGTTATTTGCACACAGGCCTAAAAGACCCCAGGTATGTGAAAGTGTAGATTTCTATGGTTGTGCGTTCTAGGGTTAATATAGAAGTATTGTATTGTATGGGGGGGAAGCAAAAAAATGCCATTAGTAGATAACACTGTATATGTGTATACTGTCCCTTTAAATGTGGGAGTATATAATAATCAGTCTTCAGGATACCATACAATATAGTAATTACACTTGATAATTGGATATATGCACTATTATTATATAGTATTATTATAATGCTTCTCATTTTTTGACAATAAGTTCTTAACACAATTTTTGTACATTGTATAAGTTATATCAAATATTTGTAATATGTTTATGACTAATCATGCATATTAATTGTTTATTATTCTAAGATATTATCATGCACTATAGATTAATATTGTTTGGTATGAAGCACTAATGCACATTAAATGGTTATTATTGTAAGATATTGTAATGTATCAAATATTGTTTGATATAAAGGAACAAACAACACATATAGGGAATAGATTTTTATTATATGGCTGTAGGGAATACTTTGGGATAGATTCCCGTTACAATAGGCCAATCCAGCCCGCAGTTCCATGGATGAGAATTCTAGCAGCATTGGAATGCACATGACCAGGAGGAGTAAACTCACATTTCCGGGATCTGGTCCCCTGAGTAACCTGGCAAGCGGAATGTCTCCAGACATCCGGTGCTTGCATCTCATAGCCTGGATGCAGGTGGTCCCATGACACGGGAGTCGAAACCCGAAAGTCATGCACCGCTGACAGCTGCAGCAATACACAGGCACTATAAAAAGGCAATAGTTAGAAACACCTTTACAACTGTATCAAGAGACCATTTGAAGAAATGTCCAACACAGTTAATACCTCAAACAACCAGTTACCCTGAAGTAACTACAAGTGAAAAACCAAAAGAAAATCTCGTGCATACAGAAATTGGGGACTTACCAGCCGACTGGCCACAATGCAATAGATCACACCAGTTCAATGTGCAAAAATTACATTTCAAGCCTGTTAATCTTGGAACCAGTAAGTTACCTGTTATCTGGAACCTGAGTTCCTGTAAGTGAACCTGCTAGTCTCACAGTAAGAAAGAATTCCTAGACAACTACTTACACTACCACCTTTAACAGAGGATAGTCCAGTAGATAGACTACATACATATTATGGAATTACAGAAACACGTAGGAGCAACAGACCAACAACCAGTTTGTACACTACACCAACAGCTTTTGAAACACCCACACTACGCAGATCCACACATAGTACATTAGGACAACCCCCAAGCAAATATGAAAAATGGGTTTAAAATGTAGTGGAGTAATATTACCTGTTAAGCACTGTAAATAGTACCCGTGTTCAAAAACTGTAAAAAGTAGTGTACAGAAGGGTGGAGAAACTGGGCTCTGTCCCAAGTAAATTAGGTTGGGAACAGAAAGTTCCTGGGTAGGGTAAGAAGGTTAGACCCGGCCTCCTAAGCAAAGACACCCATAGGGAATGTATAAAGTTTAAAATGTATACCCTTGTATGTGTTTATGCCATCAGAGACTTTACTGCTGGACTTTACCCTTTTTCCCGTTTTATAAACTTGGACAATTGTCACAGGACTTGTGTGACCAAAAACTTACTTTTTCCAGCCTACGGCAGATGGACTAGTGCCGTATGGACTGTTTTTCATATTCCCCCTATTTTTCCCTTCCTTTTTCAGTGATTTTTGTATTTTTTCAATTTAAGACTTTGTAAGTACCGGTTATCAAATGTATATAAAATGTTAGTGTTAAGTTGTAAAAGAAAACGTTTTGCTCAGTCCGGGAGAACTGAAGTTAACTAAGGGGGAATGTGGCACCCTGGCACCCTGGTTGGGGCACCACAGAACTCTTGGTACACAAATGGAGTGGAAACAGCAAGCAGCACTCACAACAAACAAAACACCTTAGAACACCCCTGTTTCACCTCAGGCCTCTAGGGGGAGCTCCACTGGTTACCTTAAGCCAGTTCCCCCTATAAATAGGGTCCTGGAGGGAGAAACAGCAGAGTGTGTCCAGTCACTTTAGAACTGACAACAGCTAGGAGAGCTGACCTGGTACTGGAGCCACTGCTAGGCCCAGACCAGTACACCCTGAAAGTGAGAGACCCTTGCAACTGGGGTCATAGGACAGGAGGAACACACCTCACAACGATAGAAGAGTGATCCAACTCTCCCTAACAATCCGGTTACTGGAACCGAGCTGCAGAAGCCACAGTGCAGGCTGCAGAGAAACCAGCACCTCAACCAGGAAGCTAGCTCCCTGTATACCTGAAGCACCAGTCAGATGAGAGCCCAGGAAAGGAGAAGCATATGTGCCTAATCCCTTTTATAGTGCCCACAGTGCAGCAAACTCAGGTGAACCACGTTCCGCCAGAACGTACAACCCGGTCCGTCAGGATTCCATATCCACCCGACCTCGCCAGAACAGTGAAGAGAAGGAAGCCTACACACTGCTTGCTGTGGAAACTCCAGAAGTGGAAACCTCATCACCCGGTCCAAGTGTACCTATTGTCACCAGTAAAGGTACCTAAAAGACTCTCTGTGTCCGCGTATAATTCCTGGACTAACACTGAGAAGCACTGAGCTGCCAAATTCCATCCCGTGCAGCTCCTGGCACCGGGGACTTTCGCTCATCCTGTGGTGAGCGTCCCATCTAGCTGCAGTACATCCCCCGGAGGCCCAAGCAGCACCGGTGAAATCACCGGAATTCCTGCAGGTGGCGTCACGACAAGAAAAGAATTAAACCCTTATCCGTTCAGCCATCCCCTTTTGATCTGACCACCGGGCCCCACTGCCTCGGGCGCGGAACCGTGACGGGAGAAGCAACGCCCGGAGACATGAAGACCCGGCTACGGTGAGTCACTATCACTTTTGAGTAGGTGAAAAGACGGGTTACTGTATCTTTAAGAGGTGAAAAGAGCACTTCACCTCTGACTGTAAGCTCGCTTCATTATAATGGATACTGAATAGGAGCTGAAATCCGTTTAGATTATTTAATGATGGCAGGAGAAATTATGGTTTAATAAATTTAGTTTATATTGTATGTTATATTGTAATGCTATACCTTATATGTTAAAATACTTTCTATGCACAAAGTGCAATTATATTTACAAAAACCACGGTTCTCCTATGGAATAAGGCTACTTTCACATAACGATTTGAAGGGAGCCGATGCTGTCCGATATAAATCGGACAGCATCGGCTCCCTTCTGATGCCTGGAATCGGGTGCCAAATAGGCACCCGATTCCGGCATAAAATCGGTGCCTCCGGGGTGAAAAAAAGAAAAAAAAAAAATGTTATTCTCACCTCTCCACGAGCCCCCGCCGTCTTCCGCCATCTTCTTGGAGGCTCCCGGTGGCTCACGCAGGCTGCCGGTGTCAGCAGAGGGCTTCCTCTGCTGTTCAGGACCTGCGGTGATGTCACAGTCACGTGACCGCGGGCTCACCATGGTAACCCGCGGTCACATGACTGTGACATCACCGCAGGTCCTATACAGCAGAGGAAGACCTCTGCTGACACCGGCAGCCTGCGGGAGCCACCGGGAGCCTCCAAGAAGATGGCGGAAGACGGCGGGGGCTCGGGGGGAGGTGAGAATAACCTTTTTTTTTTTTTTTAACCCTTGTGCTCCTAGTTAGGAGCAGTTTTTTCTGTACTGAGCATGCTCAGTACAGTAAAACGGGGTCCGAGGAGACATCAGATGTTTCCTCGGACCCTTCTCCATAGGGCCCCATGTTATAGGGATCGGACCTAATCGGATGTGCACTAAATGCCATCCGATTTGGTCCGATCCGAATCTGTCAGATTTTATTTTCGGTGCAAAAATCGGAGCAAGCTCCGATTTTTGCACCGATAATAAAATCGGACAGAATCGGATCGGACCAAATCGGATGGCATTTAGTGCACATCCGATTCGGTCCGATGCCCATAGGGCTGCATGGGGCCAAATTCGGATCCGATGCTGTCCGATTTTGATCGGACAGCATCGGATCTGAAAAATCCGCAATGTGAAACCAGCCTAAATCAATATTATAGTCAGAGTTGTTATATAGTATAGTATCAAGTCAGTTAAATTCAGTGATCACACTATACCTTTAAATTCTGTGCATGGAATTCATGTATAAAGTAATTATGGTTTGTGCAGTTGCAAAATCTCTGTGGCTGTTGTAGATAAAAAGGGAATACAGGTTATAATAAAATGTATTAAATACTTTGCAAAAGGATAACATTTAAAACATATGATTGATTGAATGCCTTTACAAAGGCTTCAAAGAAAAGTTTACTACATTGCCCCGCCAACAGTAGCAGGAGTTTTTATATGTAGAGAAGATTTTCCCTGATAGTGAGGAACCCCTCTGTGGCTTAGACTGGTTGCACCCAGAGGAAGGATCGGTATTAAGCTTCGGTATTAAGTACACCAGGAGGAACAGTTACGTTGTTGTTCGGTGTGCTCGACCAGGTTCCATGTGGTAAGGGGCGGACCTCGCCTAGCTGTGGCTGATCCTGCATGCTCACGAGGGGTGGCAGATATTCCCTGATAGAGGGGTTCCCCACTATGAACTATCACTAATGATTGGTGATATCAACTTCCTGTTTGTGGCACATTAGTACATGAGAGGGGGAAACCTTTTCCAGATGGGTGGTGACCATGGTGGTGACCATGGTGGCCATTTTGAAGTTGGCCATTTTGGATCCAACTTTATTTTTTTCAATGGGAAGAGGGTCATGTGACACATCAAACCTATTGAGAATTTCATAAGAAAAACAATGGTGTGCTTGGTTTTAACCAGTGGCGTAACTACCGGCATAGCAGCCGTAGCAGTCGCTTTGGGGCCCGGGCCGCCCGGCGCTTGTGGGGGGCCCGGACCCAGCGCGCAGCCGCTGCTATGCCGGTAGCTGCGCCTGGCTGCGATATACCTCTGTGCTCTGTCTGGTCTGGTGGTCATTGTGTGGCAGCTGGCCGTCAGGTGGGGGTGGGGGCCCGCCCGGGGGATGCCTATTCAAAGCGGCCGCAGGCGCCGCACAGAGAGATCAAGGGGCTGCCGCCGCTGTAGCCTGCTGCTGCCTCCTGCCTGACGCGCCGCTGTGTGTTTGTTCTGTAGATCCCCGCCCCCTGGCCGCCCTGTGACCTCGCTTGTCCGACTCCTCGGTCACTCACTCAGCACACAGAGCACTGAGAGCAGCCAGAGAACGAGCAGGGTTGGAGGAGCAGCAGGACAGAGGCAGGAGTCAGGACTCAGGAGCTACTGAGGCTGGAGAGGTGAGAGGCACCGCACCGCTATATTGTTATTAACAATATAATATTTATTGAATGACACACTAGTGTGTGTGTGTGTTAGTGAGCAGCCGGCAGCATGGGGGGCCCCGGGCCTGTATATACCCTGTCCCTGTGCCCTGTGTGTGTGCTGCCAGGGACACTGTGAGGGGGGGGGGCCTGTATATACCCTAACCCTGTCCCTGTGTGTGTGCTGCCAGGGACACTGTGAGGGGGGGGCCTGTATATACCCTAACCCTGTCCCTGTGTGTGTGCTGCCAGGGACACTGTGAGGGGGGGGCCTGTGTATACCCTAACCCTGTCCCTGTGTGTGTGCTGCCAGGGACACTGTGAGGGGGGGGCCTGTGTATACCCTAACCCTGTCCCTGTGTGTGTGCTGCCAGGGACACTGTGAGGGGGGGGCCTGTGTATACCCTAACCCTGTCCCTGTGTGTGTGCTGCCAGGGACACTGTGAGGGGGGGGCCTGTATATACCCACCAGGGGCTCTGTATACTACCACCAGGGGCCTGTATATACCCACCAGGGGCTCTGTATATACCACCAGGGGCCTGTATATACCCACCAGGGGCTCTGTATACTACCACCAGGGGCCTGTATATACCCACCAGGGGCTCTGTATACTACCACCAGGGGCCTGTATATACCCACCAGGGGCTCTGTATACTACCACCAGGGGCCTGTATATACCCACCAGGGGCTCTGTATACTACCACCAGGGGCCTGTATATACCCACCAGGGGCTCTGTATACTACCACCAGGGGCCTGTATATACCACCACCAGGGGCCTGTATATACCACCACCAGGGGCCTGTATATACCACCACCAGGGGCCTGTATATACCCACCAGGGGCTCTGTATACTACCACCAGGGGCCTGTATATACCCACCAGGGGCTCTGTATATACCACCAGGGGCCTGTATATACCCACCAGGGGCTCTGTATACTACCACCAGGGGCCTGTATATACCCACCAGGGGCTCTGTATACTACCACCAGGGGCCTGTATATACCCACCAGGGGCTCTGTATACTACCACCAGGGGCCTGTATATACCCACCAGGGGCTCTGTATACTACCACCAGGGGCCTGTATATACCCACCAGGGGCTCTGTATACTACCACCAGGGGCCTGTATATACCACCACCAGGGGCCTGTATATACCACCACCAGGGGCCTGTATATACCACCACCAGGGGCCTGTATATACCACCACCAGGGGCCTGTATATACCACCACCAGGGGCCCTGTATACCACCACCAGGGGCCCTGTATACCACCACCAGGGGCCCTGTATACCACCACTGGGGCCTGTATATACCACCACTGCGGAGGCTGCTGTAATACTGCTGGGGCCTGTATATACCACTGAGGAGGCTGCTGTATACCACTGGGGCTGCTGTAATACTTCTGGGGCCTGTATATACCACTGGAGAGGCTGCGGTATACCACTGGGGCTGCTGTATATACTGCTGGGGCCTGTAAGGGGATGTGTCTTGAAGGGGCGTGTCTTGGAGGGGGGGGCGTGTCTTGGAGGGGCGTGTCATTGGGGGGCGTGTCTTGGAGGGGGCCCCGTTCAAAAGTTTGCTATGGGGCCCTGCCAGTTCTAGTTACGCCCCTGGTTTTAACGTACCGTATATACTCGTGTATAAGCCGAGTTTTTCAGCCCAAAAATTGGGCTGAAAAGTCTCCCCTCGGCTTATACATGGGTCAATACGGTAGGCTGCTGTGGTGGGGGCTGTGTCCGGGGCTGGGGAGGCTGGAGGAGGCAGGGGGAGGCTGCTGAATGAGCGCCCCATCACGTGGGGCCGCTCATTATATATGCACTGCTTCCCCCTGTCAATCAGCGGCAGGGGGAAGCAGTGCATATCTAAATATATGCCCCCAAATGCTGGCACTTGCCCCCCTGCTTGAAAGGAACCCATCCCCCCCCGGCTGCTTATCTTACCATCCCTGGTATTCTGCATCGCGCTCGCAGGTCCCTCCATGCTTCCGTCCTCCGTAGCATCCGGGGTCATGTGACTGGCTGGTCGCATGACGCCATCGCTACGCGACGGCCGGGGACCCCTGATGCAGCTGACGCAGGAAGCACGGAGGACGGGAGCACGGAGGGACCTGCGCGTGCGATGCAGAAGACCAGGGATGGTAAGTTAAGCAGCCGGGGGGGTAGTCCTTACAAGCAGGGGGGCAAGTGCCAGCATTTGGGGCTGCTGTATACACCTCTGGGGCTGCCTGTATATACCACCTCTGGGGCTGCCTGTATATACCCCACTGAGGCTGCTGTATACACCTCTGGGGCTGTCTGTATATACCACCACTGGGGCTGCTGTATACACCACTGGGGCTGCCTGTATATACCACCACTGGGGCTGCTGTATACACCACTGGGGCTGCCTGTATATACCACCACTGGGGCTGTTGTATACACCACTGGGGCTGCCTGTATATACCACCACTGGGGCTGCTGTATACACCACTGGGGCTGCCTGTATATACCACCAATGGGCTGCTGTATACACCTCTGGGGCTGCCTGTATATACCACCACTGGGGCTGCCTGTATACAACTCTGGGGCTGCCTGTATATACCACCACTGGGGCTGCTGTATACACCTCTGGGGCTGCAAGTATATACCACCACTGGGGCTGCTGTATACACCTTTGGGGCTGCCTGTATATACCACCACTGGGGCTGCTGTATACACCTCTGGGGCTGCCTGTATATACCACCACTGGGGCTGCTGTATACACCTCTGGGGAGGCTGCTGTATACACCACTGGGGAGGCTGCTGTATACACCGCTGGGGCCTGTATATACCACTGGGGAGCAGGGTCGGACTGGCCCACCGGAGGATCGGGAAAATCCCCGGGGGCGCCCGACCCTTGTTGGCCACGCCTACTAAGCCCCGCCCCCCTATACCCCTTGGCACTATCCCGGAGAGGTGAGGCCCCCCCCCCCCGGTACTATCACTAATCATATCGGCGCACTGCCGATATGATTAGTGATGATGTTCGCTCTTTGCAGCGGCAGAGCAGGGAGAGCAATCTTCCTGCTTTGCCTGCTGTCGCGCTGGCTGCCGCTCTGCCTCCTCTGCGCAGAGACACTGCCTGGCGCGTGCGCAGGAGGAGACAGTCAGAGTGATGATTGCTTCCTTCCTGTGCGGGTGCCGGCAGCGTCGCGCTGCGGAGGAGTGACCAAGCGGTGGCAGCGTGAGTATGGGAGGTGGGGGCCCCGGGGGGTTGGCTGGTGACTGAGGAGCCCATCTCTTCTGCCATAAGAGTAGGCTCCATGATCTCTGTAAGAGCCTGAGTGGGCTCCATGATCTCTGTAAGAGCCCTGAGTGGGCTCCATGATCTCTGTAAGAGCCCTGAGTGGGCTCCATGATCTCTGTAAGAGCCCTGAGTGGACTCCACATGATCTCTATGTAAGAGCCCTGAGTGGGCTCCATGATCTCTGTAAGAGCCCTGAGTGGGCTCCATGATCTCTGTAAGAGCCCTGAGTGGGCTCCATGATCTCTGTAAGAGCCCTGAGTGGGCTCCATGATCTCTGTAAGAGCCCTGAGTGGGCTCCATGATCTCTGTAAGAGCCCTGAGTGGGCTCCATGATCTCTGTAAGAGCCCTGAGTGGGCTCCATGATCTCTGTAAGAGCCCTGAGTGGACTCCATGATCTCTATGTAAGAGCCCTGAGTGGGCTCCATGATCTCTGTAAGAGCCCTGAGTGGGCTCCATGATCTCTGTAAGAGCCCTGAGTGGGCTCCATGATCTCTATGTAAGAGCCCTGAGTGGGCTCCATGATCTCTGTAAGAGCCCTGAGTGGGGCTCCATGATCTCTATGTAAGAGCCCTGAGTGGGCTCCATGATCTCTATAAGAGCCCTGAGTGGGCTCCATGATCTCTATAAGAGCCGCCCTGAGTGTGGCCCTCCATGATCTCTGTAAGAGCCCTGAGTGGGCTCCATGATCTCTGTAAGAGCCCTGAGTGGGCTCCATGATCTCTGTAAGAGCCCTGAGTGGGCTCCATGATCTCTGTAAGAGCCCTGAGTGGACTCCATGATCTCTATGTAAGAGCCCTGAGTGGGCTCCAATGAATCCCTGTGTATATCTCGAGAGCCCTGAGTGGGCTCCATGATCTCTGTAAGAGCCCTGAGTGGGCTCCATGATCTCTGTAAGAGCCCTGAGTGGGCTCCATGATCTCTGTAAGAGCCCTGAGTGGCTCCATGATCTCTGTAAGAGCCCTGAGTGGGCTCCATGATCTCTGTAAGAGCCCTGAGTGGGCTCATGATCCAAGATCTCTGGTAACGAGCCCTGAGTGGGCTCCATGATCTCTGTAAGAGCCCTGAGTGGGCTCCATGATCTCTGTAAGAGCCCTGAGTGGGCTCCATGATCTCTGTAAGAGCCCTGAGTGGGCTCCATGATCTCTGTAAGAGCCCTGAGTGGGCTCCATGATCTCTGTAAGAGCCCTGAGTGGGCTCCATGATCTCTGTAAGAGCCCTGAGTGGGACTCCATGATCTCTATGTAAGAGCCCTGAGTGGGCTCCATGATCTCTGTAAGAGCCCTGAGTGGGCTCCATGATCTCTGTAAGAGCCCTGAGTGGGCTCCATGATCTCTATGTAAGAGCCCTGAGTGGGCTCCATGATCTCTGTAAGAGCCCTGAGTGGACTCCATGATCTCTATGTAAGAGCCCTGAGTGGGCTCCATGATCTCTATAAGAGCCCTGAGTGGGCTCCATGATCTCTATAATGAGCCCTGAGTGGGCTCCATGATCTCTGTAAGAGCCCTGAGTGGGCTCCATGATCTCTTGTACGATCCCTGAGTGGGCCCCATGATCTCTATGTACGATCCCTGAGTGGGCCCCATGATCTCTATGTATGATCCCTGAATGGGCCCCATGATCTCTATGTACGATCCCTGAGTGGGCCCCATGATCTCTATGTATGAGCCCTGAGTGGGCCCCATGATCTCTATGTATGAGCCCTGAGTGGGCTCCATGATCTCTATGTATGAGCCCTGAGTGGGCTCCATGATGTCTATGTAAGAGCCCTGAGTGGGCTCCATGATCTCTATCTACCATCCCTGAGTGGGCCCCATGATCTCTAACTACCATCCCTGAGTGGGCCCATGATCTCTATGTATGAGTCCTGAGTGGGCCCCATGATCTCTATGTACGATCCCTGAGTGGGCTATATGATCTTTATGTATGAGTCCTGAGTGGGCCCTATGATCTCTATGTACGATCCCTGAGTGGGCCCCATGATCTCTATCTACCATCCCTGAGTGGGCCCCATGATCTTTATGTATGAGTCCTGAGTGGGCCCCATGATCTCTATGTACGATCCCTGAGTGGGCTCCATGATCTTTATGTATGAGTCCTGAGTGGGCCCCATGATCTCTATGTACAATCCCTGAGTGGGCCCCTTGATCTCTATGTACGATCCCTGAGTGGGCCCCATGACCTCTATGTATGAGCCCTGAGTGGGCCCCATGATCTCTATGTAAGAGCCCTGAGTGGGCTCCATGATCTCTATCTACCATCCATGAGTGGGCCCCATGATCTCTATCTACCATCACTGAGTGGGCCCCATGATCTCTATCTACCATCCCTGAGCAGGCCCCATGATCTCTATGTACGATCCCTGAGTGGGCCCCATGATCTCTATGTACCATCCCTGAGTGGTACTATCATGCATGCCCATTGCTCAGTATGTCCTGCCAGCCTCTGCGGTACTATCATGCCCACCCAGCATGTCCTGACAGCCACTGGTGGTAGTACTAGAATGATAGTACCACAGAGGCTGGAAGTACATACTGGGCAATGGGCATAATAGTACCACAAAGGCTGGGAGGACATACTGGGCAATGGGCATGACAGTACCACCAGTAGACTGACTAAGCGGTCTCCAGGGCTCAGTCTCCCCTCCTCGCTGCTGTTAGGCTGGGTTAACATTGCATTTATGCTGTGTGTTACAACGGATCCATTGTAAATCAGCACAAATGCAATGTACCATAGACTTGTATTGCAAAAATGCAGACTAACGCTTGCAAAAATAGGCATGCGTTTGAAGGTATGCATTATTTGCAATGCACAGGAAAACACGGTCGCTGGGTGGAGGCCAGCTGAGCACTTCTCACAGCTGTGTTCTAGTGTAAAGGCACCGTTACACACAACGATATCGCTAACGATATCCTTGCAATGTCACCGGTTTTGTGACGCTGCAGTGACCTTGCAGCGACATCGCTGTGTGTGACATGCCGCAACGCCCATTGATTAGCTCGCTGATTGTTGCGTAATGGCCGGAACCAATTTTTGGTCGTTGGTCTGCTGCTGTCATGCATGCATCGGCATGTGTGACAGGGTCCAACGACCAGCGATGTCCATTCTGACAGGCTGGGTAAGCGGGAGCAGGCTGGTAACCAATATACACATCGGTTAACTAGGCACAGCGCTGTGCTTAGTTACCCGATGTGTACCTTGGTTACCAGCATTATCGCTGCTCGCTGGTGAGTCACCAGCGACCTCACAGCGATGTTCCAGCGATCCCGGCTGGGTCGGATCGCTGGTGGGATCGCTGGCACATCGCAGCGTGTAACAGGGCCTTTATTCTGTGCCTGCTCATTTCTGTCAGCAGACATATTTGTCTGATGGCAATAATGTAGCAGAGCTGAAGACAGAACACATATGGATTACGTCGGAGTGAGGATTTTTTTTTATTAAAGATGGAGTCTCTAAATGTGTTTAGTGTTTGATTTTTATTAAAAAATGCTTTTGTCTGTGTTGTGTTTTTTTTTCTGTTTACTAGAAATTCATGATGGCCATGTCTAGTTTGGCGTGACACCATGAATTTCAGGCTTAGTACCAGCTGATAATACAAAGCTGATACTAATCCCAATATTACCCAGAGCCAGATAAAGCGCCTGAAAATGGCACTACGATGAATGCGCCAATTCCAGGGGTGGCTGCGGGCTGCCGTTTTCAGTGTGGGGGGCCCAGAATGCTTGGGCCTCACCATGCTGAGAATCCCAGCCCCAAGCTGCCTAGTTTTACCTGGCTGGAAATCAAAATATGGCGGGAGCCCATGCATTTTTATTTACTTATTTTTTTAAATAATTTAAAACAAACATTGGGCTTTCCTGCCTTTTGATCCCCAGCCAAGGTAAAGCCAAGCAGCTGGAGGTGGCATGCTGCAGCTGTCTGCTTTATCTGCGCTAAGAATCAAAAATTCCACGGAGCGCTATATAATTTTTTTTATTCTTTTTTTTCATACCTCTATATGTGTGACAGACCCAACAGGCAATCACAGACGCTGACACAGAGAATGGTCGTCTGTGATTGGCTGCTTGAGTAACCTGAAAGCAGCCCATACATAGTACCATACCAGAATGCATGGGCTGATTGTAGATTACTCAAACAGCCAATCACAGATGCCCATCCTCTTTGCCAACATCTGTGATGGGCTGGTGGGTCTGTCACATATAGAAGTGCGAAAATAAATCATTTTTAAAAACATGACGTAGCGCTCAGAATTTTTTGATTCTCACCGCAGATAAAGCAGACAGCTACAGCCTGCCACCCCCAGCTGCCTGGTTTTACCTTGGCTGGCAATCAAAAGACAGATAAGCCTAATATTTGTTTTAAACTTATGTAAAATATCTATATATTTTTAAATGTGTTGGCTCCCATGATATGTTGATCGCCAGCCAGGTAAAACAAGGCAATAGGGGGCTGGGATTCTCAGCATGGTAAGGCCCAAGCGTTCGTGGCCCCCCACGCTGAAAATCGCAGCCACCCCTGAAAATGGCGCATTCATCATAGCACCATTTCCAGGCACTTTACCCGGCTCTTCCAGTGGCTCTGGTGGTGAGTGGTACCCTGGGTAATAAAAGGGTTAGTACCAGGCCAGCTTTGTATTATCAGCTGGTACTAAGCCCAAACTTCATGGTGTCATGACAAATTAGACATGGCCACCAGGAATTTCTAGTAAACAGAAAAAAAAATGAAATTTTTTTAAAATTAAAAATAACACACAAAACACATTTAGGGACTCCATCTTTAATTAAAAAATCCTTGTTTCGACGTAATCCACGGGTCTTTTGTCTTCAGCTCTGCTACATCTTTGCCATCAGACAAAAATGTCTGCTGACAAGGATGAGCAGGCACAGAATGACACTGGAGCACTGTTACTGTGTAGTGCGGCACTATGTTTCTTTTTTTGTCATTTCATGTAGTGTAGAAATATTGGGAAAAGTGTGGATTGTGCTATGGAAGTGAGTCAGGTATAGCTAACTATGTTATTTTCTGCAGAGATGAGTCCTACATAGAAGACGTGATATCGGTCTGCGACAGATAAAGAACTTCACCTAGAGACATCACTGGTGAGTATGTGTATAAGGCTAGGGTCACACTTGCAAAATTCCCTGCGTTGTTTGCATAGAACTTAGAATTTTTTTTCTCACTACGCAGCCTTCACGCAGGCTGAGTAGCGGCGAACGCGGCCCCTAGCAACCCTGCGGGGAGTGCGATTTGCACCACGCACAGGGGAACGCATCGTGATGCGTTCCCCTGTGCGTGGTGCAATTCGCACTCCGCGCAGCCGCTGTGTAGCTGGTATCCAGGAAACAGCGGGTTGCTAGGGGCCGCGTTTGCCGCTACTCAGCCTGCGTGAAGGCTGCGTACAGGCTGCGTAGTGAGAAAAAAAATCTAAGTTCTATGCAAACAACGCAGGGAACTTAGAATTTTGCAAGTGTGACCTTAGCCTTACTTATACACACACACTGACACTATATACAGAGCTCCTGTGTATAATGTCAATAGTGATCATTGCATTACCTGTACACTGACACTATATGCAGAGTTTTTTTTACATTTTTATTAATTTAGTATTATTTGTCACTATGTGGTGGCATTATGTACTTTGGTCATGACATGACAGTATTTGTCCTTTGTATGTAGTATTATTCGATCACTATGTGGCGGTAATATGAGGTCTCATGGTGTGGCAGTATTTATACCTTATATGTGGTAGCATTTGATCATTATGTGGTGGTATTATGTGCTTTGGTCATGGTGTGGCGGTATTTGTGCCTTATATGTGGCATTGTTTGGGCACTATGTCATGGTAATATGTGATCTGGTTACGGTGTAGTGGTATTTCAGACTTCTATCTGGTAATATTGGTCTTGGTAGAGTGGATTTTGGTCGGTCATTTGTTTTATCTGATATCAATAAGGGGAAACGTCTTTATTTCCAAAACATATTAAATACTTGGATATTTAACCCCTCCCTGTCCTGTGACATAGCAGCAGAGATGCAGTCAGGGTGCGTGCACACGATCAATGTATGCAGCGTTTTGGAAGCAGCGCCTTGCTGCTGCGTCCAAAACGCTGCGTAGTACAGTACTAGCATAGTGGATGGGATTTCAAGAAATCCCATCCTCACTATGCGTAACCCGCCCGCAGAGTGTTTGGAGCTGCGGTGCGGGTTGCCGGCAGTCCCCCCCTCCGCAGCATGTTTATTTTAGGCTGCGGAGTCGGAAGCGGCTCCCATCGGGTGACTGCCACCCAGCACCCACCGCACATGGTTAGTACAGGGCGGCTGCGGTCTCCCTGCGGCCACCCGCGGCTTCCCTCAGGTCCGGAGGAGCTGCGTCCAACACTCCTCCGGACCGTGTGCACGCACCCTCACAGAGGTTCTCCAGAGAAAGCAAGTTTAGCATTTGGTGAGATTTTCACCTCAGTATTTATAAGACAAAACCAGGAGAGGGTGAGAAATGCAGATAAAAATTACCTGTGATTGCTTAACTCCTGGTTTTGTCTTACAAATACAGAGGTAAAAAACTCACCAAATGCTCAAAGTGCCACATTCTTCTGATGGTGTAGATTCCACCAATAAATAAGTGATCACCTTCCTAACCTGTGCATCGCTGAGAACCTTTTTTCACCGAAAAATCCCTTTAATGCAAACTACAGTAATTGTACATCGCAGTAATGGTGAGCGCACAGTGATGTGCAGGAGCCGCCTGGGTTTTACAGTCCACGCTCCACTATAATAGGTATAACGGATAACAGGTATTTGCATATAGCTGAAGTATGGGTGGGCCCGGGTGGGTGGGCTCAGGTGGGCACGGGTGGGCCCGGGTGGGCCCCTGGAGTCAATTTTCCTGGTGGGCCCCAGACACCCCAGTCCGGCGCTGCTGGGGAGGCTGCTGTAATACTGCTGGGGCCTGTATACACCACTGGGAAGGCTGCTGTATACTACCACTGGAGAGGCCTGTATACCACTGGGGAGGCTGCTGTATACTACCACTGGGGAGGCCTGTATACCACTGGGGAGGCTGCTGTATACTACGACTGGGGAGGCCTGTATACCTGTGCTGGGGTCCACCCTCGGCTTATAAACAAGTCAATAGGTTTTCCCAGGTTTTATGGGCAAAAGTAGGGGGGTCGGCTTATACACGGGTCGGCTTATACACGAGTATATACGGTAACTATATTCTTTCATGAGTTATTTACAAGTTTATGACCACTTATAAAATGTGTTCAAAGTGCTGCCCATTGTGTTGGATTGTCAATGCAGAAGAAATGCTAACACAGGATTCCAGTATCCGTTATTTCAGATGCTGCACATCTCGTATCTTCACACCATAGACAATTACCTTCAGGTGAGGGATGAGGCAAATTTTTTTATGAATGGTGAAGTTACCAAACAAAACCCAGCGCTATTGGTCTGACACTAACCCAAAGTGGATAGATCCCTCCAAGACTGTTGGAACACAAAAATTGATGATATGGTGTGCTTTATGGGGTACAGAGATAGTGGGGCTATTCTTCATCAATAGAAACCTCAATGCCACTGGATTATCTGAAACATGTAGCAATTTCAGATATCCAGTGACATTGAGGTTACCATTGATGAAGAATGGCCCCACTATCTTTCTGTTCATCCTATTTTCTGTAATTTACTATTATGTGCAATACTTTCTGACCTAATATTGCAATATATTGTGTCTCTTGATCATTTATTTGTGTAAGGCTGGCTTCACACCACGATTTTTGGGATCCGGGGCTGTCTGGAGTGAACTGGAAAGCCCCGGAACCAATTTGGCCCCTATTTTTTATCCCTATGGGGCCAGATGGAGCCAGATGGCAGCTATTTGCCATCCATTTTGCTGTCTGTCCGGCTGGATCTGAGGGATTTCGTTTTTGTCCCGGACACAAAATCGGAGCTTGCAGCATTTTTTGTGTCCGGGGCAAAAATAAAAAAAAATCGGATCCTCCCACATCCGGCGCGATCCAGCGCCCCATAACATGGGAGTCTATGGGCGCCGGATTTGACATAAAATTGGACCGGTTCCCGGACGCCGGGTGCTGACATTCCAATTGTTAGCGGACACCATGTCGCGTATGGGGAGCACCTATGTGCCTAAACATTGGAGCTCCCCCACAAGTGACCCCATTTTGGAAACTAGACCTCCCAGGGAACTTATCTAGATGGGTGATGAGCATTTTGAACCACCAGGTGGTTCACAAATTAATCCGTAAAAATGAAAAAAGAAAATTTTTGTAGCCAAAAAAAGGATTTTTTAATTATTACGGATCAATTTGTGAAATATCTGGGGGTTCAAAATGCATTTCTGGTGCGGACGAGACTGGGTGATTTGTGAGCAAGCATTCGCCTGTGCACAGATCACATATGGCAGTGAATGGGTGCGCACAGTCATGCGCAGTCAAGCACAGCACCGTGCGCTCCCATTATAAAGATAGGGGCTTGCGGTGCAGCGCTCACATTGTGGCTCCCCTCCGCAGAACACTGCGGAGGGGAACGCATATGTGAAAGTAGCCTGTCTTTAGGGTCAAAATAGACTGGGTCCTGAAGGGGTTAAATGCAGCTGCTGCTGATTTTCAGTATCCGGAGAGCTCCCCGGCTGAAATTTAAGCACCTGGAGAGCTCCCCTCCCGATGCTATGCTGACATGTCAGCACTTGGACAGCGGCAGCCGTTGATTCGAACAGAAAACAGGATCGGAGGGCATATATGCCCCCCGGTTCTGTATTGTCCGGGACTGTCAGGTTCTCTCCGGTGCTTCCTGCAAAACACAGAACCTGACAGCACAAATTTGTCGTGTGAAGCTAGCCTAAGGCTGGCTTTCACACCACAGTTTTTGTCTGTCAGGGTGGATCCTGCTTTTTGCAGGAACACCCTTACAGGACCGGACAGAACCTGATTGGTTGAACCGGATGGTAAATAAGCACCCTGATCCTGTATTTTGCAGGATTCATTTTTTTTATTTCTCCATTGAAAAGCATTGTGAATTACTTCTCCATAGGCTATAATGGGTGGAGCCACTGTCCATGGTGCTGAAGGAGCATTCCAAGAATGCTCAGTGCTAAAAACCGGATTAGGGAAATGAATTAGGTTTTTACCGGATCCGGCACCATAGACTTCCATTATATGGAAACCGGATTGCGCTGGGTTCTGTCCGGTTTTGTCCGATTTTTGCATCGGAGACAGAAAATGCTGCAGGCTCCGATTTTGGGGACAGTGAAAAACCTGACAAAACCGGATCAGGCACAAAATACACAAAACCTGATGGCCAAATAGGACCAATCTGGCACCATAGGGATACATGGGAGACAAAACCTGATCAGAACCTGATGCACCAAACCGTGGTGTGAAGCCAGCCTTCACACCACGATTTCTCAGGTCCGGGACTGTCCAGTGTGAATCGGACAGCCCCGGATCCAAATTTGCCCCCCCATGTCTCCCTATGGTGCCGGATTGGCCTTATTTGGCCTCCGGTTTGGGGCTTTTCTGGGAGGATCCGGTTTTGTCTGATTTTTGCATCGGACACATAACCAGAGTCTGAAGCATTTTTGTGTCCAATACAAAAATTGGACAAAACCAGATCCTCCCGGATCTGGCGCCCATAGCATGGGAGTCTATGGGCATCAGATCGCACTGGATCCAACAAAAAAAGTGGACCGGTTCCCAGATGCCTGGTGCTGAAAGAGAGGCAGCTGTTAAAAGCAGCCATCGCTGAATTTCAGCACCTGGAAAGCTCCATAGCTGACATTTCAGCACCGTGGCCAGCTCCCCTGTAGCTGCGGTGCTAAAATTTCAGCACTGGACACGCCAGCAACGACGCCGGCAAAAAGGAGGATCGGAGGGCAGATTTGCCCTCCAGTTCTACTTGTCCGGGGCTGTCAGCTTGTGTCTGGTGGATCCTGCAAAACACTGGACACAACCTGACAGCCGAAAATACCTGATCAGTTTCCATCCAGTTTATTTGCCAAAACCAGGAGTGTCTACAAAACCCAGAACAGGTGTCAATCTTTTAATTATACTTTTTCTCTGCAAGTTCCTCTCCAGGTTTTGGCACACAAACCGGATGGAACCTGATCAGGAAAAAAACTACAGTTTGAAACCAGCCTTAGGCCGGCTTCACACCGCGGTTTGGAGCTGTCAGGTTGTGTCCGGTGTTTTGCAGTATGTGCCGCTGTCCAGTGCTGAAATGTCAGCAGCGCTGGGGCAAGGGAGCTGCACGCAGTGCTGAAATTTCAGCCATGGAGCTCTCTTCAGCTGTGAAACGCTGTGCTGTTCATGGTATTGAACGACAGTGGCTGCATTGTAGAGCCGCCGCTCCTTCAGCACCAGGCATCCGGAAACGGTACTATTTTTTTGCCCGATCCACCGTCAATAGACTCCCATGTTATGTGTGCTGGATCACCCTAGATTCGGAAGGATCCGGTTCTGTTCGTTTTTGGCACCGGACACAAAAAATGATGCAGACTCCGATTTTGTGTCTGGTGCCAAAAACAAAAAGAAGCGGATCCTCACATATAAGTACAAATCTGGATGGCAAATAACAGCCATCCGGCGCCATAGGGATACATGGGGGGGCAAAATCGGCTCACACCGGACAGACCCGGACCTGAAAAACTGTGGTGTGAAGCCGGCCTAAGCCCCACACCTTGTGTGCTTATCTGATTCTGTTCCAAACATGCTGTGAAAACTATGAAAATTAGTGCACTCAAAAGCAGCAAATTTAGCAGCAGAAATTTCTGCAACTGTTTTGTTCATCTGAATGGAAATTGCAGGAATTTCTTGTCCTTACTGCTAAATAATAAATAGAATTAGTTTTCAACTGTGCACATTTTTGCAACAAAATCTGCTTTGTGCAAATCCAACCTCAGTTCACATGGGACAGAATTCCTGCAGAAAAGTTTCAAGACATCCACAGCAGCAAATCCACACGAAATTATACAAATGTTGGTGCGAATTTGCTGTTATGGAAAGGGTACATAAAAAACAATTATGCATTTAACTTTCCATGATAACACTAACAAGGTCCTCTGCTGTTTTATATGCTAAAGTTTCCAACTCCAGTACTTAAAGGGAACCTGTCAGGTGGCTTATGTCCCTCCAGCTATCACTGTCTGTAGCTGTAGCTTTATAATCCCAGTCTAATCATCCCTGTCTGAGCTCACAGTGTAATGTGAAAGGTGAAAAAAAGCATTTATACACTTACATTTCAGTCCCCACCTTGGAGGAGGGGGACTGTCTGGCAGGATAATAGTAAACTCACTTTTAACTTGGATAGCTAAAGGACCTGTGTGATGTAACGATCATGTGACCATAGTGGGCGGAGCTAAGCCAGCAAACATATGTTCTATGAGAACTTAGCTCCGCCTATTGAAGTCACATGGTTGTGACATCACATCAGGTCTCCCAACATGTTCTAGCACAAGGCTGAAATGTTAACTATTAACCTGCCAAACAGTCCCCGTTCCTCCAAGCTGGGGACTGACTGCCTCATTACATAAGTGAATAAATGCTTTTTTTTTCACCTATAACATTACACTCTGAGCTCAGACAGGGATGATTAGAATAGTATTATAAAGCTTCAGGTACAGACAGTGATAGCTGGAGGGGCATAAACCACCTGACAGGTTCCTTTTAAGGCCCACCAACAGTGCACGTTTTCAGGATCTCCTTAGTATTGCACAGGTGATAATATATTACCTGCACAAGTGATGATTCCAACACCTGAACAATACTAAGGAAACCCTGAAAACATGAACCGCTGATGGGTCTTGAGGACTGAAGTTGGGGAACACTGTTCTATGCAATTGGGTATTCAGCCAAAGTGTTCCATTACATCTGATTTATCTAGCCTCTTGATCATTATGAGTAGGACCCAATTTAGGATTGAAACATGTAAATTCCATTCTTATCATATTTGTCTGGGAGTTGCTACCACATTTTTTAACCTGTCCTGTGATGGTTTAATGAGGATTTAATAAATAACCTGTTACCCTTACTACAGCTCTGGACCAGGAAGAAGTTTCACAGATTTTCGGCCTCTTTCACTTTGGTGAGACAATACAACCTACGGATGCAGCCTGGCTTTCACAGATACCAGACATCCTGTGGGCCCAAGGCACTGAAGACATTGGAAGGCTCTCAGTCCAGCCAGTGGAAGTCAAGCTTAAACCAGGAGTCCGCTTACCCCCTAAGCCCCAGTACCCTCTCTCTATTGCCCAATCGGATGCTATCACACAACTGACGCCTTATGTCAAGAATGGAGCAGTCATCCCGACCAAGTCACCATGCAACACCCCACTGTTTCCAGTCAAGAAGAATACACCAAAGGGACAACCTCCCAAGTTTCGCATGGTGCAAAATCTACGGGCAGTGAATGAAGCCATAGTCTTGGATACTCCGATTGTGCCGTCCTTGGATCGTGGATGCATCAGTCCCCATGCAGCCTCTCTATGACTGCCTTAAAAGACATTCCTTTCTGTCTGACAGCTGAAGCCATTGATGGATTCTACACGCTGAAGGATGCCATCATATGCTCTCCTGCCCTTGGACTCCCTGACTACAAGAAACCATTTTGCCTGTTTGTAATGGAGAAGAAAGGACATGCCACTGGAGTCCTAACACAGTTTCATGGAGGAAGACAGTGCCCACTGAGATACTACTCTGCCAGACTGGACCCAGTTGCCCGTGGAGCACCTTCATGCCTGAGAGCTGTCTCATACTGCTGGACAAGACTGCTGATACATCTCTCTGCTGCACGGCACCTACGGCTACAATGTTCTCTTCTACTCCCAGACAACTTGACAATCTCCAGGTGTGATGTCCTGAACCCTGCAACTCTCCTCCCTCTTCCAAGGGGGAAATGTGATGTCTCTGACACTTCCGTGAATGAGGAAGCTGACTTTGAAATGGCTCATAAGCTGTATGTGTTTTGAGGAAAAAGTTTAAAAACTTACGTTTTTTTCAAAAAACTCAAAAATTCTAATTTTTTATTTCTGAAGTTCTTGGTACATACATTGGACAATGTCTGCTTTTTCCTCAAACACATATAGCTTGTAGCATTTGTACATCATTGGTAGTAGCTGTGTGCTGCAAGAATTTTTTCACATTATATGACCCTGCGTCTTTGCTAGCACCAGTCCACATTTGTCTTTGAGTGCTGTGCAGTTTTTTTCTTGTTGTATATAAATATATATATATACTTTCGTTCAAAAGTTTGGGGTTTGGGGTCACCCAGACAATTTTTTGTTTTCCATTAAAACTCATACTTTTATTTATCAAATGAGTTTTCAAAATGAATGGAAAATATAGTCCAGACATTGACAAGGTTAGAAATAATGATTTTTATTTGAAATAATAATTTTCTCCTTCAAACTTTGCTTTCGTCAAGGAATGCTCCCTGTTGTAGGGCTGGTTCTGTTTATCGGTTATTATTGTCGGTTATGACTACAATCACCGATATCCAGAATCCACCCTTCCTTACCGCTTTCTATTCCTATGCTGATTACCTATATATATATATATGTATATACCGACGACTTAATGAAAACAAGTCTGTTCTAATAAATGAATATTTATTAACCCCTTCACGACCCTTGGCCCACCGTTTGGGCCATGGAAACAAGTTCGTTCCCGACCCTTGGCCCAGGGGGTGGGCCATGGATTGATCGGGCTCCTGCAGGCCGAGTGAGGGTCTCACTGACCTGTCACTCGGCCTGCAGGTACATGGGGTGTTGTACAACACCCCATGGGGGGTCGATTTGCCCCCACCCCCACCCCCCCGGCTACAGGCGCGGTGATTGGCGCTCAAAAGTGAAAGTGAAAATCACCGCGCCTGTCATGCTTCCCTGCCTGCCCCTGCTCTCCCCACCCTCCGATCTGCTCCCCTGTCCTCCTCTATCTGCCCCCCTGTCCCCCACCCCTCTATCCTGTCCCCTCTTCATCTTTCTTACCCCCCCCCCCGCTTCCTGTCCCTGCGCCCGCTTCCTGCCGCGGGCTTCCTCTTCCTGCCGCCCGCCTCCTTCTGCATGTCCCCGCTTCCTCCTCACTGCCCCCCCCATCTCCTGTCACCCCCCTCTCCCCCTGCCTGCCCCCCCCGATCACCGGAGCGGCGATCGCCTCTCCCACTCACCCCTCCGGCGATCGCGCTCCATCCTGCTGCACGGCTGGGTCCCGCTTCTCCTCCTGTTCTCTCCGGCCGCTTCCGCATCTGACAGCTCTGTGCTGCAGCTGTCAGATGACTTCTACAGCTAGATCCTGAGGATCCAGCTGTAGGAAGTGATCTGACAGATCCAGCACAGTGATCCACAGTGACCCTTATGTGATCACTGTGGATCACTGTACTGGATCTGTCAGATCACTTTCTACAGCTGGATCCTGAGGATGCAGCTGTAGGAAGTGATCTGACAGATCCAGCACAGTGATCCACAGTGACCATTATGTGATCACTGTGGATCACTGTACTGGATCTGTCAGATCACTTTCTACAGCTGGATCCTGAGGATGCAGCTGTAGGAAGTGATCTGACAGATCCAGCACAGTGATCCACAGTGACCATTATGTGATCACTGTGGATCACTGTACTGGATCTGTCAGATCACTTTCTACAGCTGGATCCTGAGGATCCAGCTGTAGGAAGTGATCTGACAGATCCAGCACAGTGATCCACAGTGACCATTATGTGATCACTGTGGATCACTGTACTGGATCTGTCAGATCACTTTCTACAGCTGGACCGAGCTGGATCGAGCGTCGTGGGACCTTCGTTGTGGACTACGTCGGATCTTTTTATAATAAAGATGGAGTCCGAATTGTGTCTTGTTTTTTTTTCAAATAAAAATATTTTTTCTCGTGTGTATTTATTGACTATTTACCGTACTAGAGATTCCTAATGGCGGGTCTAACATTGGCCCTATATTATGAATCTCGGGCTTAGTGCCAGCTTAGTGCCATTTTTATGGATGAATTTGTGAAGCACCTGGGGGTTCAAAGTACTCACTATGCATCTAGATACGTTCCTTGGGGGGTCTAGTTTCCAAAATGGGGTCACTTGTGGGGGAGCTCCAATGTTTAGGCACACAGGGGCTCACCAAACGCAACATGGTGTCCGCTAACAATTTGAGCTCATTTTGCATTCAAATTGTTAGCGGACACCATGTCGTGTTTGGAGAGCCCCTGTGCGTCTCCACATTGGAGCTCCCCACAAGTGACCCCATTTTGGAAACTAGACCCCCCCAGGGAACATATCTAGCTGCATAGTGAGCACTTTGAACCCTCAGGTGCTTCACAAATTGGTCCGTAATAATGAAAAAAGAAATTTTTGTGGAAAAAAAAAAGTGCTTTTTCATTTTTATGGATGAATTTGTGAAGCACCTGGGGGTTCAAAGTGCTCACTATGCATCTAGATACGTTCCCTGGGGGGTCTAGTTTCCAAAATGGGGTCACTTGTTGCAGAGCCCCAATGTTTAGGCACACAGGGGCTCACCAAACGCAACATGGTGACAGCTAACAATTTGAGCTGATTTTTATTCAAATTGTTAGCGGACACCATGTCGCTTTTGGAGAGCCCCTGTGTGCCTAAACATTGGAGCTCCCCCACAAGTGACCCCATTTTGGAAACTAGACCCCCCAGGGAACATATCTAGATGGGTAGTGAGCATATTGAACCCCCAGGTGCTTTACAAATTGATCTGTCAAAATGAAATAGTACTTTTTTTTTTCACAAAAATTTTTTTTTAGCCTAAATTTTTTCGTTTTCTCATGGCAACAGCATAAAATTCATCCTAAAATTTGTTGGGCAATTTCTCCTGAGTACACCGATACCTCATATGTGGTCATAAACCACTGTTTGGGCACACAGCAGGGCTCAGAAGGGAAGGAGTGCCATTTCACTTTTTGGATGTACAATTAGCTCAAAAATTCAAATTGCGCTCCTTCCCTTCTGAGCCCTGCCGTGCGCCCAAACAGTGGTTTATGACCATATATGAGGTATCGATGTACTCGGGAGAATTTGCACAACACATTTTAAGATCCATTTTATCCCGTTGCCCATGTGAAAATGAAAGAATTGAGGCTAAAAGAACATTTTTGAGAAAAAAATTAAAATATCCATTTTTTGTTTCCACTTTGCCTTAGGTCCTGTGAAGCACCTGAAGGGTTAATCATCTTCTTGAATATAGTTTTAAGTAGCTTGAGGGTACAGTTTTTGGAATGGTGTCACTTTTGGGTGTTTTCTGTCATGTACACCCCTCAAAAGGACTTCAAATGTGATGTGGTCACTAAAAAAAATGGTTTTGTAAATTTTGGTTGAAAAATGAAAAATTACTCATGAACTTTGAACCCTTATAACGTCCTACCAAAAAAATTTTTTTTTTCCAAAATTGTGCTGATGTGATGTAGACATGTGGGAAATATTATTTAATAACTTTTTTCTGTCACATATCTCTCTGGTTTATCAGAAAAAAAAATAAAAAATGTGAAAATTGTGAAATTTTCAAAATTTTTGCCATATTTTTGATTTTTTCACAAATAAACACAAAAATTATCGACTTAAATTTAATACTAGCATGAAGCCCAATGTGTCACGAAAAAACAATCTCAGAATCGCTAGGATCGGTTGAAGCGTTTCAGAGATATAACCTCATAAAGGGACACTGGTCAGAATTGCAAAAAATGCCAAGGTCTTTAGGGTCAAAATAGGCTGGGTCCTGAAGGGGTTAAACACACCCAAAAAGTCTACAACAATAATATATATATTCTAGATAGCACGATAACTAATACACAATATAATTACTGTTACAATATGTAAAACACCCACAGTTACTAACAATTATACCCCACTCACATTAGCTAACCATACATGCACACGGTATTAATTAATTACATCCATTTGCCTGCCCCTAACTATCCCTGAACATAGACAGAGTAATATTATGAGAGAGAGAGAGAGAGAGAGAGAGAGAGAGAGTGTATAGTTGAAGGAGATAGAGAAGGAAACGTTACAGGGAAGATACAGAGGAGAGATAGGGGTGATACTTAAGCCAGGTCTTGGTGATCCTATTCCATCGTGGGTCCAAAGTAGAAAGAGTGAGCTTCTATCTCTCACAGAGCATTTTAACCTGTCCCTCAGCTGTGCACGTGATGGACACACCTCCTCATCCGTGCACTTCTGAGGGGGGTTCAATGGTGCATGCTCACCGTGCACTCTATTGGAATGACCTAAAGCCTATTTGGCTCATGACACTACTGTACAGTTTGGCAAACAATGGAAATAATACTTCTTAGAGATACCTTAGTGATGTCTACACCTATCACCGTAGACATCTTGGCTGCTGTAGTTTGTTAGAAGAAAGGGTGAGAATAATCCTTTGTGCCAACAGCCTGTAGATCTTTGATATTTAAATTAAGCATGTCTCCAGTAGTGTTATCTGATGGTTTCCCACACTGAAATGCAAGAATTAACATCTTTTGATATGGTAATTAACCATGTCAGGAGATGAACAGATTTCCATCAGATATAGCTGAACTGGTCAATATTATACTAGAATATGAAGGGACATTTATTATGGCATATTACACCAATGTGGGCATAAATATATATATATATACACATACATACCCACAAAGAGAGAGATATATTTATGTGTCATATTAATTATGCCATCACTTCCCCCTCAACACTCCCTTTGCAGCAATTACAGCATTGCAGACCTTTGGCGGGTACTATTTAATTAAGCTGCCAGATGAGGATCTGTGAGGCATCGATTTCTCAAACTAGAGACTCTAATGTTCTTATGTTCTTATCTTGTTGCTCAGTTGTGCAGCGGGGCCTCTCACTTCTCTTTCTACTCTGGTTAGAGCCTGTTTGTGCTCTCCTCTGAAGGGAGTAGTACACACCGTGGTAGATAATCTTCAGTTTCTTGGCAACGTCTCGCATGGAATAGCCTTCATTTCTAAAAACAAGAATAAACTGTCGAGTTTCATATGAAAGTTCTCTTTTTCTGGCCATTTTGAGAGTTTCATAGAACAAACAAATGTAATGCTCCAGATCATCAACTACTGTAGCTCAAAGGAAGGTCAATTTTATAGCTTCTGTAATCATTGAAACCGTTTTCAGTTGTGCTAACATACTTATTCAAGGGTTTTGTAAACATCCATTAGCCTTCATACACAGTTAGCAAACACAATGTACCATTAAAACACTGGAGTGGTGGTTGTTGGAAATGGGCCTCTATACACCTATACTCTGTAGATATTGCATTAAAAAGCAGATGTTTGTAGCTAGAATAGTCATTTACCACATTAACAATGTATAGAGTATATCCGATTCATTCAATGTTAGCTTCATTGAAAAAAAAAATGTGCTTCTCTTTCAAAATTAGGAAATTTCTAAATGACCACAAACTTTTGAACGGTAGTGTATATATATATATATATATATATCAGCAACTAAATGAGACAAGACTGTTCTAATAAAAGAATATTTATTAAACAACCCAAAATGTCTACTATAGCTAGAGTATATTCTATTAACACAAATAACATGGTACTGTATGCAATAATACAATAACTAATAGTATAACAAATACTATATCCCACCCGTGTTAACTATGCATACACCTACTCTTCTAAATTACACCCGCCTGCCTGACACTAAGTTATCCCTAAGAATAAAGGGTTAACACAGAAATGCAGGTATTAATATAAAATAGCAAAGCAGAGGGAAAAGCAAGGGCTAATGGTTTGGAGAACAGGAAAGGGAATGTATATGAGAGTAAAGTAAGGAGGAGTTGTTACTAGAGGCATGTGGGTTTTGACAGCATTTTTGTTCAAATAGTGTGAATGTGTATGGCGGGGTGGAACTATTAAGTAATGTGGAAGTATAAGTTGAAAATAGCGACATATTAAGGGGAAGTTTATATTTTTCTTGGACAACGGGAATGATCCCAGCCATGTTGAACAGGTAGTGAAATCTAGTGATTCCTGCTGCAACCCATGATCAAAAATGTGAGAGAGACATATTGCCTTGGAAAAACTGCATATTACTCCACAAAGGGGGTAAGAGGTAGAAGAGGAGAAATTAGACAAGGTGAGTATTTCAGAGAATCTCAAATTTTGAATCAGTTTGATATTAAAGGGTTTGTAACTTGAGTACGCTGAATGGTCAGATGCTATAATAGAGCATCATGGGCCCACGGAAGATATTTAGGAGCTTCTACATAGACCCACAAAGGGGGTTCAGTGTAGGAATAGTAAAGGGTTAATTGGGCTGGTTGGGTGGCTGGATGATATTTAGTTAGATTGAGAACCTCTGGGCTTCCTTTCAGGCAAAATAATGTGGTTCTATTAACTCCTTGGAGACCCCTTTTTTAAACAAAGGTATTAGTTAGATATTGTGTTGTTTTGAGGTAGTGGGGTGGGACAGGGACTGGTAGTACTCAAAATAGAGTAGTTTACGGAGTATAGTAGGGATGAGCGAGTCTACTCGCTAGGACTCGTTACTCGGCGATTCTTAAGGGACTCGCTGGACTCGGTAATCGGCGCGTCTTTTAGCGAATACTCGCTCAGTAACGAGTCCAATGCAAGTCAATTGCAATCTTAGTTTTGTCAGAGTTTACTTTATCTCACTCGCTAGACTCGCTAGACTCGCTCTATCACATCGCTATATAGCTTGAATCTCCCCAAACAGCAGCGAGTCTGAGCGAGTCTACGAGTCCGAATCCTAGCGAGTCTGCGATTCCGAGTCCTGTATTCTCTATTCGGGACTCGCGAATCCAGAATCTTTTATGTTACTAGTCAGCATTGCGTGTTAGGTCAGAAAACTTGTGAAGAAGGACAAGCATCTTAGCCAATCATAGTCAGTAATGCCATAGCAGCTTTGGTTGTGTCAGGACTATGATTGGCTGCTGTCCATCGTGATGCCTATGTCATCTATGACAGGCAAGGCAGTATATAAGGCTTGCCCCGCCATTTTGGGCACATTCCTGAGAAGAGCTGACCTAGTGCAGGGAGACTTGGAGCAGATCTAGGGACAGTTAGGCAGTGTAGGAGTCACACATAACCCAAAAGTTCTTTTCAGAACTACCAGGACGGAGGATTGCTGTACAGGACTGTAAGGAAGGGAGATAGGAGCAGCCTTACAGTGAATCCAGCACCATCCTCAGAGCTTAGTTCACCCAGCTTTCCGCAGAGCTGTAATCCTAAGCTTTTTCTTATTTTTGGCACTAGTCTACCAAATAATTTTGGTGCCATTTTTCCACAAAAAAATTTCCTGTGCCAGTGCGTTGCTGTACGGTGTCCTGCCTGCAGCTCGCACGGTACTTGTAACATTTTACGCAGCCAGCACCGCAGCCTAATAGTGCCTGGTTCTGCGTACTAAACAATTTTTTCCTGTGCCAGTGCGTTGCTGTACGGTGTCCTGCCTGCAGCTCGCACGGTACTTGTAAACTTGCACGCAGCCAGCACCGCAGCCTAACAGTGCCTGGTTCTGCGTACTAAACAATTTTTTCCTGTACCAGTGCGTTGCTGTACGGTGTCCTGCCTGCAGCTCGCACGGTACCATCCATCTGTCTTAAAATATCGCAGGGTGCTTTCACATCTGCGTTTTTCGTAATTCGCGGCAGATGCGGTGAAAAAACCGCATCTGCCGCGTTTACCGCATAACCGTTCCACTTGCGGCGCGGTTGCGGTTTTTTCTATGCAAAGTATAGGCATACTTGCGGCAGGTGCGGCTTACTGCGTTTTTTTCGCGGCCGCACCTGCCGCAAGTGCAAAACCGCACTTGCCGCACCTGCCGCAAGTATGCCTATACTTTGCATAGAAAAAACCGCAACCGCGCCGCAAGTGGAACGGTTATGCGGTAAACGCGGCAGATGCGGTTTTTTCACCGCATCTGCCGCGAATTACGAAAAACGCAGATGTGAAAGGGCCCTAAGCCTCTAGTGTGTACCTTTCACGAAATAGTACCTGCTACTTGTTTTACAAGCCCCCAGAAAGCCACCAGAAATTATAAAATGTTTGCTTTTACAGCATGGTGTGTGTCCGAGAATCGCTTCCCCCTCCCATCATCGGCTCCAAATAAGAGAAAAACCTGCGAGTTTGGACTCGCACACTTTCAGAGACACATAGCGATTTGGAAATAGCATTATTCGTTATTACTCGGTTCCCTATTCATTAACATTGGACTCGCTAGACTCGCAACGAGTAGCGAGTCCTGGGCTCGGACTCGTGCGGGTCTAGCGATTCCGAGTAATTTAGGACTGCTCATCCCTAGAGTATAGTCAATTTAAGCATGCTTATTCAACCTAGTCAAGAGAGATGCTAATTCCCCCCAAGTTTGCAGTAATGAGCTTATTTTACAAAGCATCTGAGGGTAGTTTACTGAGTGCAGGCAAAGAGGTTTGTGGAGCGGTTAAAAGGACTAATATATTCTCTGCGAACATAAACAGCTTATAGGCAACCAATGTAATTTCCATGCCCTGAATGTCTGGGTTGAGGTGAAGATTGATTGCTAGTGGCTCAATTACAAGGAGGAATAACAAAGGGGTAGGAGACATCAATGACAAGCTCCTCTTTTAGTTGAGAAAGTCATTGATGAGATGCTATTATAATGAATATACACATGGGGTATAGAGCATAGATCCATGAGAGAAACTAGTCAGGGAAACCCTACTTCCACAACATCTCAAATAGGGTAGGGCTAGGAGATGGAGTCAAAGGCTTTTTTAATATTGAGTGATAGTAGCATGCTTGGTAGATTTCGCTGTTTGCGGTGATGGAAGAGGTGAGAAATCCTTTACATGATATCGGAGGCTTGCCTGTGGAGGACATAGCCAAGTTGGTCTTTGTATATGAGGGAATTAAATCAAGAAATCGGGTGCAGAGACAAGATTTTAGTTAAAAATTTAAGGTCGACTTCCGGTTCCGGCGCCGACATGAACAGCCGCGTTTAGCGAGGCTCCGGGTCCCGCCGCGGCAATCCAGCACCATCCAGCCCTCCAACGAGCACACTGCCACAGACTGCCCTTAAGAAACAGACCGGGACCGCGAGGCACCCAGACGCAGGCCAGGATGGACCGGTATGTGACTAAAAAGGGGGAGACGGGCCGGTCTCTCCCGCAGCACGAGGCCGCGACCAATGGCGCCCGTGACCAGGAAGGGAGAGATGAGGGTGACCGAGGCCCTGAGCGGGGAGATGGCGCCCTGAGGGGGTCTAGCACTGGCGAGGTGCTGCTTAACAGCGGGGGGCAGCTAGAAAGCTGCATGGCAGAGACCCCTAAAGGCAACAGCAACAGCAGTGCTAACCAGGAAGGAGAGCACCAGCCGGGACCGCAGGGGGACGGAAGACATGTGCAGCCTGAGACAGTGCAGAGGGATGAAACACAGACTGCACAGGCAGCACAGGCAACAGGAGGATGGCAGTCACATCACAAGATAGATTATAAACTGTTGGCCAAGGAGCTAGCAATTCATATGGCAGAAGAATTTAAAACAGCAGTAGCTGACATGGTCAAAGTTAAGACCAAAGAACTCACAACAACAGTGGGGGATCATACACTTAGAATTAAAGAGACAGAAACGAGAGTGTGCTCTGCTGAGGATAGGATACTGGAACTAGAGGACCAGGTAGAAGCCCTACAAAAACGAGCCGACTATGCATTTTCAAAAATGGAGGATATTGAAAATAGATCACGAAGGAGCAATCTTAAAATAGTTGGTCTCCCAGAATCTGTTCCAGTAGGTCAGCTTGAAAAAATCTTTGAGGTGGATCTTCCTAAAGCTTTGGGAGTAATGCACAGATGTAAAACAGAAAGAACGCACAGACTGGGGCCACCTACAGAGACTTTATCCACTTCAGCAGGTGACACCAGAAACACTCCTTCTACGAGAAATGTCAACGGTAATAATAAATCGAGGCATGCCATCGCTAAATTTCTGAACCACAGGGATAAAGAGGAGATTTTGAGGTCATATAAGGCCAGAAGACACCCCTGACATTGTGTGGTCACAAGGTTTTGGTCTTTGCGGACTACTCGGTGGAGGTTACTCGTCATAGAAGAGCCTTTAGTGAGGCTTGCTCTTTACTCTACAAACGAAATGTGAGATTCCAGCTAAATTTTCCTGCTACCCTGCGATTTACCTCGAGAGCGGGTATATCAAAGGCTTTCACGGATCCAGAGGAAGCAATGAAGGAGATATTAGAGAACACTAGTTCACCGAGAGCTGTGACCCCACCGAGTGCCATCACGGATAAAATGCCAAAATCATCAGTACCAGATATGGAATCGGAGGAAGATCGTGACTCTGTTAGATCTTACAGATTGCGCTCGACAGCCACGAATGAAAATTCAGCATCCAGTAATGGGACTCCTAAACAACAACGTCAAACAGGGAATCGCTGGCATAAGAAGAAATGATGCGGTAATAAAAGTATGCAGAAACGGACACGTTCAAGAACTATCTACAGAGAGGGTACACTAGTCGCTTTCTACCCAACAGACCAAACTTAGCGACCTTGCAAAGGCCCTGCTTCACTACTACTCAACATCATGATATTTGAGAAATATGTTGATCCTCGGAGGTAGTCTAAAATCTCTGGACATACTTGACTCTCTCCTTTTTTGTTTCTCCCCTTTTTTCTTTTCTTTTTTTTTTTTTTTTTTTTTTTTTTTCTCTCCACCCACCCCTCCCCTCCTCTCTCTTCTTATTATCTATTTAAAGTCCTATATTTATTATTTGTTTACTTTGGTCTTCGCTTTCTCCCCCTCCCTTTCTATATGTTTTTTTTTTTTTTTTTTTCTTTACAGCATTTATTTACCAGCAGTGGGAAGAAACCAGAAGACATTCTGGGAACTGTTAAAGAAGAAACACTCCAGTCTACATAAGTTGTCATAAGTGATACACTTTTTGGGACCCTTATTATTCATGCGGGGAGGGGTGGGGGAGGAGGAGAACGAGTTGGGGGAACTTTCGGGCGAGGGGAAATAGTTATTTCCCGTCAGAGTTTTGTGAATCCTCATGTGTTTGGAGGGGGGGGGGGGATAGAAAGGGAAAGGGTTAGTTTTTTGCTGTGTATAATAACTGGAGTCTCCCCTTGGGGGTCTCGACTCCAGTGTTACCCGTGTATAGATTCTAATCATAAGTAATGTGATGATGACTATAACGAGAAATAAGATGGAGAGATGGTTAGTCAATGAAGACTCAGGAAATCTAAGGGCATATGTTAAAACGTAAATATGCAATTAATAATCAGCTGGTTGTCGTGGCGGGATGGGACGTTCGCAGATGGGTTGTATTGAAGGGAAGAAGTGAAGTCAAATATAAAGAGAGAATAGGAGAAGTAGTTGACACTACCATGAGGGAAAAATTGGGGAAAGGGAGGGTTCCTAGAGCTAGCTACAACAATTTACAGGAACATCAGTACCAAGGTTGGGTTCTGTATACCATTATAGAGAAAAAGATGCGGGGAAAAAAGATAATGGAACGTATGGAGCACTATTTGTCAGAAAATTACCTGGATAGAGGTCGCGATGGTTAGGTGGGTCTCCTGGAATGTAAAGGGTATGCGCTCCCCGGCAAAGCGTATGATGATATTACGACATCTTAAAAGACTCCACACAGATATTGCCTTGCTCCAGGAGACCCACTTGACATCTGACGACTTTTTTAGATTAAAGAAGCTGTGGGTGGGGGAGGTTTATGGATCAGGAGCGGTTGAGAAAAAGGCAGGTGTATTAATTTTGATTCATAGATCTTTACCACACAAAATCCTGTCCACACAGGTAGATAATGGAGGCAGGATAATACAGTTGACCATACAGATTCAGAAAGACATATTTTCTATATACAATATCTATGCGCCAAATACAAACCAAAAAACATTCTTTCAGGATCTGCAAACTAGACTCTAAAGGGGGTGTCACACGCGTCAATATCGCCTGCACGATCTCGGCTGCACGTGACGTTGCAGCGATATTGATGCGTGTGACATACTGCATCAACCAGCGATAAATCGCTGGTTGATGATCGCCAGGTTTCAGAACCAGCTCTGAAACCTGGCGATTGTCGCCCGGTGGACACGCAGCATCGCTGCGTGTGACACCGGGACTAGCGATATTCCAGCTCCCAGCGCCTGTCACAAGCGCTGGGAGCTGGTCTCCAAGGTACACTGCGGGTAACTAGGCAGCGCGCGCTGCCTAGATACCCGACTGTGTACCTTAGTTACCAGCCTCCTCCGCTCACCGGGTGAGCGGAGGAGGCTGGTAACTAAGGTACACAGTCGGGTATCTAGGCAGCGCGCGCTGCCTAGTTACCCGCAGTGTACCTTGGAGACCAGGCTGCTCCAGCTTCCAGCAGGCTGGCAGCGGGAGCAGGACATCGTGGAAACGATATTTAAATCGTTTCCATGATGTCACTGGTCAATTGATCGCTGGTGAGTCTGCCTGTGTGACAGCTCACCAGCGATCAGCCGTCAATGTCGTCAGCGATCATATCGCTGACGACATTGACGCGTGTGACACCCCCTTTAGCTGACGAGGGACACAATAGAATAGTGGGTGGCGATTTCAATATGGTACTGAATCAGGAGGAAGACAGGAAACATTCGACACCTTTGAGAGGGAGAGGCCAGCCACTAACAAGACTACGCACAGAAAATTTTCTTGAATCTATTTTTACAATGGTGAACATGATGGATGCATGGAGGACGGTACATCCTCTTGACAGAGAATATACCCACTTCTCCCACCCCCATGGGTCTTGGTCTAGGATAGACATGTTCTTCACTACTCCTGCATTGTTACAAAGACTAATTGAAATCAAAATTGAGGATATGGTGATTTCTGACCATGGCCCATTGGTGATGGAATCCAAAGATACATATGAGAAGGGATCAGATTATTTATGGAGATTCCCAGACACGCTTACTAAAGATGAAAATTTCGTTTCCCTCCTCAGAGAATGGTGGACGACATACTCGAGAGACAACGAGGCGCACCGCTCCGATCCGGGCTTGTTCTGGGAAGCAGCGAAGGCGGTACTGAGGGGTAATGTAATGGCTTACAGCATGGGGATGAAAAAAAAAATAAAAGAGCAATTTGTAAAAGCTAGCCTGGAAGTCAGGAATGCCTACTCTAAATACAAAACCACGATGGCTGACCCTGATAAAGAGACATGGCAACTAGCCAAAGAAGCATTTGATATGTGGGCAAGACATAGAGAAACTATCTATAAAAGTAGACTAGAACTTAGTCTCCACAAATTCGGCGACAAAGCCGGTAGATTACTGGCACGGCTATCCCGGGGTAAACAGATCTCACCTCCCATCCAAAAAATAATAGATAATAGAGGTAACACGTGGACCAACCCTAAAGATATTAACCGGGCATTGGGAAAATTCTATGCATCCCTATACTCAGATAGAGACCCGAAAATACCCATTCCAACAGACTTGTTACATATGTTCCGTCTCCCTGAACTAACAGAAGAGGATAAACAATTCCTGAATGGTCTGGTTACATCGGAGGAAATAGAGGGCGCAATTAAAGCCATGAATTCAGGTAAAGGGCCTGGACCTGATGGTTACAATGGGGCTTTTTTTAAAGCCCTTAGAGAACAGATTTCCCCCGTGTTGCGAGACCTATTCAACTCTATACTGCAGGGAACTCCCATACCTGAGAGAATGAATTTAGCCCATATTAAACTCATACCCAAACCAGGAAAGGTACTAACAGACCCGGCGAGTTTTAGACCGATCTCCCTGATAAATCAGGATCTAAAACTCCTTTCTAAAATAATGGCGGACAGGCTGGCAGCGATCATGCCTAAATTGATACCTCCCCATCAGGCTGGATTTATAAAGGGTAGATCAACCACCACTAATATCAGAAGAACATTGCTGCTGATCGATGCCATGAGACAGAAAGTGGGAGTGGAGGAGGGGGGGGACCCAGCCATGATCACACTAGATACGGAAAAAGCATTTGATAATGTAAAGTGGTCATGGCTGGGTAAAGTTTTGGACTCCATGGGAATGGACGGTCCTTTCAGACAATATATCCAATCCTTATACAATAATCCAAAAGCATGTATCAGCACCCCGGGCTACCTGTCTGACACCTTCTCCGTACAAAAAGGAACAAGACAGGGATGCCCGCTATCCCCTTTACTTTTTAATCTGGCGATAGAACCCTTGGCACTCTATTTAGAAAAAAGCACGATTTACGAGGGTTTTAAAGTGGGAACCAGAGAAATTAAACTATCTCTTTTTGCAGATGATATTATTCTGTACGTGCAAAATCCAACGAGAGACTTACCCCAAATACTAAACACCATTGACAATATAGGCAAACAATCGGGCTTTTCTCTTAACAAAGAAAAATGTGAAATACTGTTTCTCAACCCAAAAAGTAGACAATTACAAAAAACACAATTTTGTGATCTCCCGATAGCTAAAGAGAGTATCAAATACTTGGGCATACATTTGGCTAGATGTCCTAATCAGACATACAAACTTAACTTTACACCAATTCTCTTGAAAATCGAAAAAGAATTGACGGGTTGGGCTAAGCTGCCACTATCTTTGATGGGAAGATGCCATCTGCTTAAGATGATTAGTTTCACCAGGCTCTTATATCCGCTTCAGACTCTCCCCATGCTGTTGAGACATACAGATATACTTAAAATGAACAGAGCATTCTCAAAATTCTTATGGAGGGGAAGGAAATCTAGATTGGCTCTTGGGGTCCTGATGCAGTCGAGACAAGACGGTGGTTTACAACTCCCAGATATCCGAGGATACAACTTGACATGTATCCTGCGTAATGTACTCGACTGGGTCAAAGGAACCAACAGACACTCTGATGTGGTATTAGAAGGAGAGTTTGCTAAACCATGGGAACTGTCAGCTTTGCTGCACTCTCCAATGCCTTTCATACCCAAAAAACTTAAGAACACAGTTATCTACAGAGACACAATAGCTACATGGAAAGGGGTAAGGAAAAAATTAAATTTATCGTGGAAAATATCCAAGTTACTTAACCCTTGGAAATGTCCGGCTTTCCAATTGGGTCGTGAAAATCAACTTTTCGCGGCTTGGAGGGAGAGAGGCATTCGCACCTTAGGCGACCTTTTTAATACTAGTGAGAGAAGATGGATGACGGAAAATGAGGTCCTACAAACTTATAATCTCCCTCGATTTCAGGCTATACAGTATCGCCAGGTTTATCACTATCTCCTCTCTCACTTGCGAGATATTACTGGGGAGATGAGTGATAACTTGTGGTCCAACATAATGGAACTGAACGAGGGAGACGTTTCCATTACCTCTCTTTACGCTAAACTGCAGACAGCTTTAAGACCGGCAAGGAAGACTACTCTCTTTGCAAAATGGAAAAAAACATATAGAAGACCCTGACCTCGCACAGAAAATACTGGAAGGGTGGGGAGACTTTAGGAGATATGTCCATAATGAAAGGTGGAGGGACTCACAGTTTCGGATCATACATGGGACTATACAGGCATTTAATATACCAAATACTCAAAATAAACAAGACCGTTGGGTAGAATGCCCTAAATGCAAGTCCCCCATGACGGATCTGGAAATGGTCTTTGGTCTTGTCCTGCCTCTTTACTATTCTGGAAGGGAGTGGAAAGATGGGCGAGAGGCCTATGCAAAGGACTAGATAGACTGAATCCAATGATGTGGCTTTTCCACTATAAAGGAGACTTGGAAGGGAGGGAGCAGTTGCACATATTGTTCCATTATATCGCGATCACTGCTAAGAGGCTTCTATTACAATCTTGGCTGAATGATAAACCGCCCGATCTACAACAGGTCAAAACTTCATTACGAACTGTTCTCACAATTGAATCCTTAGATGCACTACGCAATCCAAGCAAGTTAACATCAAAATTCTTTCACAAATGGAGATGGTTCATTGAACTTGAATTCACAGACGCTGAAATTAAGACCTTTATGATACCCCATAGATCATCTACTTGGTACGCCAGGGAAGACCTAGAAGATACATTGGGCAGGCTCAAATGCGCTAACTAGCGATAGATCACCCAAAATAGTTACATATGAATAGAATGAACAACCAAATAAAATGTTGTTACGCTATCTAGGAGGGGAGGTGGGTGGGTATAAGGGGAATTATACTTTTCTAAATATTAGATGTCATGTTATCAGGACATATACACAAAAGTGATTACTTGTGTTATTTTACATCATTGTAAATATATGTTATTCAAAAACCTGTTTATGCAAGATTTGTCATGGATTGATACAGATATTTGTCATGTTAAACAATAAAAAATGATGGTTCAAAAAAAAAAAAATTTAAGGTCAATAATAATCAGGGATATTGGTCTAAAATTGGATGATAGTGAGTGGTCTAAGTTTCGTTTAGGTATCATGGAAATTGCACCATTAAGAGAGGATGTCCCTGGTGTTTGCCCCGCTCTAAGGCTGCCTTCACACTTGCAGCCATTTTGATCCATTTGTTTTGCCACAAACAGAATGCCCACGGATCAGATTTCAGCCCCATTGTCGTTTAATGGGGGCAAAAAATACTTCTGTGGGCATCCTTGTGCCACTGTTTGCCACTGTTTTGTCGCGGATCAGCAGCAAAACATATTTTCCACGAAGACTAAAATCGCATCTTGCTAAGTTTTTAGTCTCCGCGAAAAGTAACGTGATGCTGTGGATCCACACTGATCCACGGCACCACGTGAAAAATCAGAACGGGTGCCTATGGGCACAGAAAGCCATTGACAGTACGGATCCCAGCGGTCGTGAAACATGAACTGCGCATGCGCAGGACATGCGCTTAACTCAATTGTTAAGGACATACCCCTAGGGGGCATGTCATTATGGATCCTATGGATCCATGAAAAGTATGCAAACAGATGCTACTTGCAGCATCCAGTTTGCCTGTTGCATGGGAATTTGTGGGCATACAGGGTTTTCCTGTATGCCCACGGATTCCAAAATTACCAGTGTGAAAGCAGCATGACACAGTTAAAATAATTTGTAAAATAGGCAATGAGGACAGAGGTGTACTTTTTATTAATACCAAGTTGAGAAACCATCTGGCTCTGTTTTTTATTGAGTTTTAGTTGCTTGATAGCATCTCTACCTCAGGAGAGGCAATGGGCTGATTTAGAAGATCAATCATATTGAAGATAAGCGTACGATAGGATGGAGTTAAGGAAGGTTTCTATTTTTTGACTGTTATCTGAGGACATATCGTTGTTCATGTTGCTGTTCAAATAACTGGGTGATCTTTTGTGAGTTGGATGTGAGGCCTGTATCAGTGGGTAGCCAGATTGAGGTACGTGGGAAATTAAAGCATTTAAGGCGTCACGAAAGGTTGGAATTGTTTTAACTATTATGGTACCTTTACACGCTGCTACAGAAGGTTGGAAACAACCGGGTGTCGGAGACAATTGTATCTTGTACCGTCAAAACACCGCGCGGTAGCGGCGTGTAAATAAGGTTGTTGCCAGGTGGTTTCAACCCGATGGTAGCGGCGTGTAAACGAGGAACAGGAAGGTATTTTCGACACCTAGTGAACTCCCTGGGGCGTGACACAGCCTCTGGGATACCGCGCCCCATCAGCGATCATTGGTGGAAGCTCCTGCGTTACGATTGGTTGTCTCTGCATAGGGCAGCATATTTAAGGAGCGGACCAGTCACACTACACAATTGCAATAGCATCATGTATTAGCCAGCCTTCCTGCGCTGGCTGGCCAATCATGATGCTATTGCATTGTCCAATCATCGTACGAGCGTCTCGTAATCCAGAACTCTGGCACGCCTATGTGTTGTCCATGCTGCCCCAGGTCCTCCCATATTGCCTTGTGGTAGCGGCGTGTAAATGAGGGACGTTGCTCTACAGAAGGTAACCTGCGGCACCCGGCGGTGCCTCCAGGGATAGATTAAACCTTCTGTAGAGCAGCTTGTAGCGGCATGTAAAGGTGGTATCAGGTACCGTTAGGAACCGTTGGAACGTGCTCGTGCGCGTGAGACACCTTGTTGTTTCCAACCTTCCGTAGCGGCATGTAAAAGTACCATTAAGATTGTTAAAGTGCTGTGGGCACCAGCATAGGGCTCGATTTCCATTTTCCAAAGGCAAAGATCCATTTCAGAATGCGCATAAGTTAACTCTTGATATGTAGATGGGGATGGTAAGATCTTCGTCTAGGACTCCAGTACTGACACCTTACTCTTAAGGTCTGCTATTTTCTTGAGTTTCTCCACCTTCTCCATTCAGACAGTCCATAAAAAGTGGACCACACTCTAATGTCATTTGAGTATGATTCCAATTTTTTTACTGATCCACAGACTTGCATTGCTAATTTTGATCTGACACTTGGATTTAAATCAGGCAAGCCTCGGCAATTTTCCACTGCCAACATGGTCCATAAAAAATCATGGACATGTGAATGTCTCAAAGACTATCATAGGTGCAACTGCTAACAGTAAAAACCATAGAGAGCACTAGTATGGAAAGTATGGATGTCTGAAGGAGCCCTCAGGGTATGGGTACATGTTAAGTATATATTGTACACATTTGTGCACCAAACGCGTGTCTCTTGGCAGGAAAAATGCTTCATAAAAACACACATTTTTGCTGTCCTTTCCCATTCATTTGAATGGGTGAAAAAAGTTGCAAAATTGCAGAATTTATAATATACCTGGAATGAAGGTGAAGGCTTAGCCTCTCACTCAGAAATTAATTTATAAAACATTTCTCTGCTGCCATTTAACCTCCCATTTAATAACCTTTTTCAGCGGTGAACGGTAACGTGCCGTAATGGTCTTTCCATGTCACAAGTGGAACAATCTCTTTACTTGACCCTTTCCACCGAAGGAGATTGCTTTGCAACTGAACATCTCATTTAATTTAGCACTTAGCTTAATGAACTAATTGATCAGAAGGCTGCTTTTCTTGGAAACAATCGTGTCTGTATTTGTTCTTTCCTTCATTTCATGGTACAGGCACGGTGGCATTTTACGTCTGTGATTTTTTTCATGCAGTAATAGTATTGAAAACACTTGTCATAGAAGGAAAAGTGATTGATAAAAATCTCAAGCCCAGACTAGCATATATTATCAAAGTCATTTACACCACATTTGGAATGTTACAAGAGAAATAAGTGTTTTCTCCAAGGACAAATATAGTTGGACTACATTTACCGTATATACTCGTGTATAAGCCGACCCGTGTATAAGCCGACCCCCCTACTTTTGCCCCCAAAACCTGGGAAAACCTATTGACTCGTGTATAAGCCGAGGGTGGACCCCAGCACAGGTATACAGCCCCCAGCAGTGTGGTATACAGCAGCCCCAGAGGTATATACAGCAGGCCCCCAGAGGTACGGTATATACAGCAGGCCCCCAGAGGTACGGTATATACAGCAGGCCCCCAGAGGTATATACAGCAGGCCCCCAGAGGTATATACAGCAGGCCCCCAGAGGTACGGTATATACAGCAGGCCCCCAGAGGTATATACAGCAGGCCCCCAGAGGTACGGTATATACAGCAGGCCCCCAGAGGTATATACAGCAGGCCCCCAGAGGTATATACAGCAGGCCCCCAGAGGTATATACAGCAGGCCCCCAGAGGTATATACAGCAGGCCCCCAGAGGTATATACAGCAGGCCCCCAGAGGTATATACAGCAAGCCCCCAGAGGTATATACAGCCGGCCCCCAGAGGTATATACAGGCAGGCCCCAGGAGCTATATACAGGCAGGCCCCAGGAGCTATATACAGGCAGGCCCCAGAGGTATATACAGGCAGGCCCCAGGAGGTATATACAGGCAGGCCCCAGGAGGTATATACAGGCAGGCCCCCAGGGGTATACAGCAGGCCCCAGGGTATATACAGGCAGGCCCCAGGAGGTATATACAGGCAGGCCCCAGGAGCTATATACAGGCAGGCCCCAGGAGCTATATACAGGCAGGCCCCAGAGGTATATACAGGCAGGCCCCAGGAGGTATATACAGGCAGGCCCCCAGTGAGGTATACAGCAGGCAGGCCGCAGGAGCTATATACAGGCAGGCCCCAGGAGGTATATACAGGCAGGCGCCCAGTGGGGTATACAGCAGGCCCCAGGGTATATACACGCAGCCCCCAGTGGTAGTATACAGGCCCCCAGTGGGGTATACAGCAGGCCCCAGGGTATATACACGCAGCCCCCAGTGGTAGTATACAGGCCCCCAGTGGGGTATACAGCAGGCCCCAGGGTATATACACGCAGCCCCCAGTGGTAGTATACAGGCCCCCAGTGGGGTATACAGCAGGCCCCAGGGTATATACACGCAGCCCCCAGTGGTAGTATACAGGCCCCCAGTGGGGTATACAGCAGGCCCCAGGGTATATACACGCAGCCCCCAGTGGTAGTATACAGGCCCCCAGTGGGGTATACAGCAGGCCCCAGGGTATATACACGCAGCCCCCAGTGGTAGTATACAGGCCCCCAGTGGGGTATACAGCAGGCCCCAGGGTATATACACGCAGCCCCCAGTGGTAGTATACAGGCCCCCAGTGGGGTATACAGCAGGCCCCCAGTGGCACTCGCCCCCCCCCACACTGTGCAGAGCTCCCCCCTCCCGATGCATTATCTTACCATCCAGCCGCATCACCGCCGGTCCTGCCGTCCTTCCTCGCGCGCTGCGTTCCCGGTCTCATGTGACCCGGCGGTCGCAGTCGGATGACGTCATCGCGCCGGGTCACATGACAGCCGAACACAGCGCGAGAGGATGGACGGGAGCACCGGCGGTGATGCGGCTGGATGGTAATATAATGCATCGGGACGGGGGGGGCTCTGCACAGTGTGGGGGGGGGGGGCGAGTGCCATTGGGGGCCTGCTGTATATGGGGGCCTGCTGTATAACCCACTGGGGGCCTGTATACATATGGGGGCTGTATTGCACGGCTCCCCCTGCCGCTGTGATGGGCGGGGGGAGCCGTGCATATCTAATGAGCGGCCCCATGTGACGGGCCGCTCTGTCAGGAGCCTCCCCACGCCTCCTCCAGCCTCCCCAGCACCCGGACACAGCCCCCACACAGCACATACCGTATAGACCCGTGTATAAGCCGAGGGGGGGACTTTTCAGCCCAATTTTTGGGCTGAAAAACTCGGCTTATACACGAGTATATACGGTAATTAAAAAATAGATTAAAATGTTGTGAATTGGTAAATCTACTCCTGTTCAAATGAGGAGTTTTGGCTCGGTTCACATGGTTATTTTTGCGCCTCTATATTGCAACGTAATTCATGTAAATTAGGTTGCATAATAGCCCCTGGACTACTGCAACTGCAAAGACTAAGGCTGGCTTCACACTACGTTTCTTGTAATCCTGTTCTGTTCGTTTTTGAAAAGCACAGAACAGGATCATTTTTGCCTCCCATGTATCCCTACGATGCCGGATTGGCCATATTTGGCCATCCGGTTTTGTGTTTTCAGTCCCGGGTTCGTTTCTGTCCTGTTTTTGACCAGTCCCAAAAACTAAGTCTACAGCATTTTTGGGCTCCAGTGGCAAAACTGGACAGAAACAAATCCGGTCCGGGACACTTAAACAGATTTGTTTCCTGGATTCAGTTCCAGGGTACAGAGCATGCTCAGAACAAGAGCAATGCTCTGTACCTGTGGTACATGTGTGTGATTTCAGTTTAGCAGTGTATCTATCAGGCTTGAGGACCTGTGCATCAGCTGATCGGGAAGGGGTGGGGCAACCCGATCAGCTGATAGGTCACATGTGTTACCACCCTGGGTTCTGCCGCCCGTGCCCCCCGACCTGCTGCCCTTACTCCTTCGGCTCCTATCGCCTCTGTCCAGCCTCCAAGTTCCCGGTGTCGTCTGTCCGCCGACGGCTCAGGCAGCCGCCGCCCGCGGGTCGGTTGGGTAGCAACTTCCTTACCGTATGCCCCCGGGTACGCGCACTTGTCCCCAGCCGCAGGGGTTCCAGCACCCTCTGCCTGAGCAACACTGCTCCTCTCACTTCCGGTACCACTGCTTGTGCACATGAAACTGTCTCCTAATCAGTTTCTGCTGGAGAGTGCAGGGAGCTTGCTCCTCCCCTCAGCCAATCACCAGGTCTCTGTGTCCTTCCAATCAGGACTGCCCTGTTCTGATATAAACCTCCTGTTTCCAATCAGTCGGGGCCAGGGCAACCCTTCTCCCTTGTGGAGCTGCCATATCTGGTCAGGTCAGGTCGCTCCTTGTTTGGTCCGTTGCCTGATCTCTCTTGTTGCTTCCTACAGATTCCTGCCCTGCCGGCTCTGGATCTCCTCGTGTCCCTGGATCCCCCTGTGGTTCTGGATCCCCTGTGTTCCTGGTTGGTTTCCTGGATTCCCCTGTGGTTCTGGATCCCCCGTGTTCCTGGCTGGTTTCCTGGATTCCCCCCGTGTTCCTGGATTCCCCCCGTGTTCCTGGATTCCCCCCGTGTTCCTGATTCCCCCCGTGTTCCTGGATTCCCCTGTATTCCTGGTTTCCTGTGTTTCCGTTTCTTATTGTATACCCAGTTACTGTTTTGTTACCACGTCGCCTGGGGTCGGTTGAACACTCGTGTCCGCTGCATTGGCCACTCCGAGGTTGGTACCCGGCGTGACCCCTGTATAGGGGTTAAGCGCTCCGGGGCCTCCTTCAGTGGGTTTCCAGTGCTGCGACCTTGTGGCCCTCCCCAAGGGCATGGGGTCTTGTGTTGTTGTTAATAAACCAGTTGACTCTACGGTACTTGTCCGTCTCTCTATCACCCGGTATCTGTATCCGCTTTACGCGGTCCAGTGGGTCCACGTGTGAGTCCGTCAGTAGGACGTGACAGAGTTTGCCCTGGCCATGGACCCCGCTGATACCAGGTTTGACGCCCAGAGAGAGCTAACCGCACTCCGCCAGAGTCACGACCGGGTTGTGGCGATTTTCCGGTCTTTAGAGGCCCGCTTGGGGGCGTCCTCTACTGTTGATCCCACTCTCTCTTTCCAGGTGCTGAGTCTCCACCAGTAGTGGGACCTTCTGCGTGAGGTACAGACTCAGATGGCTTCCCATATGTCCTCTACAGATGATCGGCTTGCCAGCCTACCGAGAACGACAGGAAGCCCAATCGTGTCTTGTTCCTGGATGGGCTCCTCCTCCGTGTTCCTGGGGAGTCTCCAGCCTTGATCCGGTGGGTGTCCCTGATGACGTCCTGCCGGTCGGTGTCCCTGATGACGTCCTGCCTGTCGATGTCCCATCGTGTCTTGTTCCTGGATAGGCTCCTCCTCCGTGTTCCTGGGGAGTCTCCAGCCTTGATCCCATGGGTGTCCCTGATGACGTCCTGCCTGTCGATGTCCCATCGTGTCTTGTTCCTGGACGGGCTCCTCCTCCGTGTTCCTGGGAGTCTCCAGCCTTGATCCGGTGGGTGTCCCTGATGACGTCCTGCCGGTCGGTGTCCCTGATGACGCCCTGCCTGTCGGTGCCCCTGATGACGCCCTGCCTGTCGGTGCCCCTGATGACGCCCTGCCTGTCGGTGCCCCTGATGACGTCCTGCCTGTCGGTGCCCCTGATGACGCCCTGCCTGTCGGTGCCCCTGATGACGCCCTGCCTGTCGGTGCCCCTGATGACGCCCTGCCTGTCGGTGCCCCTGATGACACCCTGCCTGTCGGTGCCCCTGAGGACGTCCTGTTCCTCCTGTGCTTGTCACATGACGCCAAAACAACCGCCCTCGGGTCCCTTCTGCTCTTGGGACCGGGGTGGTGGACGCCGATGCCCCGAGCCCCCTGTGCGAGTTCTTGGCCGGTCTCCGTCCAGGGGGGGCGTAGAGGGGAGGGTACTGTTACCTCCCTGGGTTCTGCCGCCCGTGCCCCCCGACCTTCTGCCCTTACTCCTTCGGCTCCTATCGCCTCTGTCCAGCCTCCAAGTTCCCGGGTGTCGTCCGTCCGCCGACGGCTCAGGCAGCCGCCGCCCGCGGGTCGGTTGGGTAGCAACTTCCTTACCGTATGCCCCCGGGTACGCGCACTTGTCCCCAGCTGCAGGGGTTCCAGCACCCTCTGCCTGAGCAACACTGCTCCTCTCACTTCCGGTACCACTGCTTGTGCACATGAAACTGTCTCCTAATCAGTTTCTGCTGGAGAGTGCAGGGAGCTTGCTCCTCCCCTCAGCCAATCACCAGGTCTCTGTGTCCTTCCAATCAGGACTGCCCTGTTCTGATATAAACCTCCTGTTTCCAATCAGTCAGGGCCAGGGCAACCCTTCTCCCTTGTGGAGCTGCCATATCTGGTCTGGTCTGGTCAGGTCGCTCCTTGTTTGGTCCGTTGCCTGATCTCTCTTGTTGCTTCCTACAGATTCCTGCCCTGCCGGCTCTGGATTCCCCCTGTGTTCCTGGATTCCCCCTTGTTCCTGGATTCCCCCTGTGTTTCCGTTTCTTATTGTATACCCGGTTACTGTTTTGTTACCACGTCGCCTGGGGTCGGTTGAACACTCGTGTCCGCTGCATTGGCCCCTACAGGTTGGTACCCGCGGGACCCCTGTATAGGGGTTAAGCGCTCTGGGGCCTCCTTCGGTGGGTTTCCAGTGCTGCGACCTTGTGGCCCTCCCCAGGGGCGTGGGGTCTTGTGTTGTTGTTAATAAACCAGTTGACTCTACGGTACTTGTCCGTCTCTCTATCACCCGGTATCGGCATCCGCTTTACGCGGTCCAGTGGGTCCACGTGTGAGTCCGTCAGTAGGACGTGACAACATGACCGCATCAGCGTGGTTTAAATCTATAAAACAGCGCTGAGGCGGTCATATGACCCATGAGCTAATTGGGCTGCCCTGCCCCTTCCTGGTCACCTGATGCACAGGTCCTTTAGCCTTCGGAGAGGAATTCATCGTGGGACACTCAGAGTCGGCGGATAGGTGAGAATTTATTCTTTTTTATTTTTAACCATCCCTTGACTTAACTTTTTTGTGATTTAAAGTGAAATCATCAGTATTAATTTCACTTTAGCAGAAGTGAAAGTGAACAGCAGTGACAGCACTTGTCTGGCTCGGCTCCCCCCCTGCTCATTCTGTGTCCGGATCCCGGACCCGGAAACAGAAATTGCATCCGGAGTTGCCAATCTGGACCTGTCCATTCCTGTTCGTGGGGTTCTGTAAAAAACAGGATCCCCATGGACAGGAAGAAAACGTAGTGTGAAGCCTGCCTTAGTTACAGAAAATCCAACTGTCTTACTTTTTGCAACTTGCTTGCTACAGTCATCATACCATACAGTTGCATTATGTTGTAATGAAGCAGCAGCTTAAGACTGGCATTACACCACGTTTTTTGCCATCCTGTTCTGTCCGTTTTGAAAAGGACAGAGCAGGATCATTTTTTGCCTAAAATGCATCCCTATGGTGCCAAATGTGTCATAAATGGCCATCCATTTTACTGAATTCAGTCTAGGATTAATTTTTTGTCCTGTTTTTTTTTCGGCCCCAAAATCAGAGAATGCACCATTTTTGGGTGCAGCGGACAAAACTGGACAGAAACTTATCCGGTCCGGAGCAATTAACATGGGGGTCTATGGAGCTGAATCCAGCAAAAAACAGCCCTTTTTCCATCCTGGATATATTCTCTCTCACACTCTCTCCCCAGCCTAAGGTCTGAGACACATGGGCATTAAAATCGGTTAAAATCTCCTGCAAGACTCGCCAATGTAAGTCAATGGATGTGAGAAAAAAAAAAAATCACACAGCACACTTATAGTATAGGGACAGCGTTTTAAGCATCGTCTTTCCCATGCTGGAAAAAGTTGGAATAGACAGATTGATAGAATAGATCAGGGGTAAGGAACTCCAGGCCTCGAGAGCTGCAAACAGGGCATGTTTTCAGGACTTCCTTCGTATTGCACAGGGGTTGGAATCATCATCTGTACAGATGATTATATTATCACCTGTGCAACAATAAGGAAATCCTGAAAACATTCCCTGTTTGTGGCTCTTGAGGCCTGGAGTTCTCTACCCTTGGGAAAGATTGAAGGATGATAGAAATAGCTAGAATATCTTACTAGTCTCTGGCAGCTACTTCCGGGGCCGCACATTAAGCCTCATGCATATTCACTGCATTGACCGGTAAACAGCCAATCACAGACACCCACACCTTGTAAGAGCCTCTTTGATTGGCTGTTGCTGTCAGACTGTATTTCCTCAATCTGGAGAGTGATTGTGCTTGGTTGCCATACATATTATTGTATGGCAACCAACCTGCCACCATGGTGTGTTAAATAATTTAAAAAAAATGTGTGGGCCTTTGCTGTATTTTTAATTCTAACCCAGTGAAGCAGACAGCTGCGAGCTGTCACCCTCAGCTGCCTAATTTTACCTTGGCTGGTAATAAAAAAATGCATGGGCTCTGCCCTATTTTTTTATTGCCAGCTGAGGTAAAACTAGGCAGCTGAGGGTTGGTATTCACAGTGGGCTGAGGGCCCATTGATTTAGGGCGCCCGTGCTAAAGAATAATAGCCCACAGCCACCCCTGACATTGACGCATTCATAACAAGCATCATTTTCAGGAGCTTTATCGGGCTTTTCTAGCAGCCCTGGTGGCGGTGGCACACTGGGTAATAAGGGGTTATTACCAGTCTTGTTTTGCCACCCTGCTTACCCCACCACTATCCCCGTAGCTCATTCAGGAGCCGCGGGGAATAGCGTCATGGTAAGCAGGGAGTTAACTGAGGTGACCCGAGGACACCGTTGTCATAGTAACTTGCTTGGTTACTAAGGCAATGGTGTCCGCAGTGACATCACCGCTTACCATGCTGCAGGTCTCAGCGCTGTCTTTCAGTGATTAGAGACTACACAGAGCAAACATTTTCTTCCCCTTCGTGGTCTCTAATGTAGCAAAGCTGAGTAAGTCCTGGAAAGGAGAAGACTAGGATCGTGGAAGGGTACAAAGGTGGGGAGAGGGTAATAAAAATGGAGGCACCAAGTGTCTTCTAATATATGAATTTGTCTCTGTCTTGTGTCTTTTTTAACCGTATTATTTGAGATGCTTAATGGCCGGGTCTAACTAAGCTGGATATTAAGAATCTCTGGCCTGAATGCTAAAGCCAAAGCTAGTGTTAACCCCTTATTACTCAGCGTGCCACACCATAGCTGCTAAAAGAACCTGGTAACGCACCTGAAAATGGCACTTCTTATGAATGCATCATTTTTAGGGGTGGCTGTGGACAGCTATTCTTTAGCAAGGGGGCCAAAAACAATGGGCCCTCACCCTGCTGAGAATACCAGCCCTCAGCTGCCTAGTTTCACCTTGGCTGGCAAATAAAAATAGGGCGGAGCCCATGCATTTTTTTTGCCAGCAAAGGTAAAATTAGGCCACTGAGGGTGGCAGTTTGCAGCTGTCTGCGTTTACTGAGCTAGATTTAAAAATACTACAAAGTCCCATGCGTTTGTTTTTTAATAATTTATTTAACACCCTATGATGGCAGGTTGGTTGCCATACACTAAACTAATGAAAATGGTAAATAAGCACAATCACAGCCCAGCTTGAGGAAATGCAGTCTGACTGCAACAGCCAATCACAAAGGCTCTCACAGAGTGTGAGTGACTGTGATTGGCTGTTTGGCAGTCAATGCAGTGAATATGCATGAGGCTTAATGGGTGGCCCCAGAAGCAGCAGCGGGAGACTGGTAAGCTCGATCTAGCTATTCTAGCATCTATCTATCCTATCAACTGTATCTGTCTATTCTAGACAATCTATCCTATCTGTCTGTCTACTCTTTTCTAACTTTATACAGTATGAGAAAGACCATGTTAAAAACACATTACACACAGACACCACAAGCATGTCACATGGCTGTCACACTGATGTTAGCTGAGAAAAAACGCACAATCGCATTGCACTCGCATGTCACACGTATCAAAAAACAAATGTCACTCATCCTACTCTCCTGGATGAGGAATGGTCAGATTTTCATACGGTGGTGTGTTTCCAACCTAAGGAAATGTTTGGTTGAAGTTGCTGTGTAGCTTCAGCCATAAATGTACTAAATGTATCAATATGTATTGATTTTAAAGTGGCACAAGTGTCTCTGTTCAAAGTGGCCGAATGCGGCCCTCGACTTTTTTGCGACCCCCGGACAGATTCCTGGGTACCGCAGTGCTCGGGCTGGCAGACACGTTTTGCAGTTGTCTGCCCTTTAAATCCAGCTCTCCAGTGATCTCTATGCCCCAGCCTCAGCCTCCCCAATGAGGTATATGCGACCAGCCTCTCCAGTGATGTCTAGGGCTCTAGTAAACCTGGGAAAGCAGTTGACAAGCAACATGACCAATATCACCTAACATCACAGCCACGCCAAAGAGAAGCAGCTCCAATCACCACAGTAGGGTGAGATTGTTTAACCAAATATAGCATGTAATTTTCAAGTTGATAATTCTGTACAGCCCCCAATGGATTGTAGAAATTTCCAAATGGCCCCCGGAAGAAAAATGGTTCCCCATCCCTGCTTTATGACCTCAATAGGATAAAACAGCAGTAAAACACTGAAAGAATAGACATGCTGCATTTGAAAAAAAAAATCTGCATCCTAGGTAACAAAAAATGCAAGTATAAAAAGTACCATGTGAATGAGATTTTAGAAATCTCATTGATTTTGCTTTTACTGTAAATGTTGCAAGAAAAAAATTCATAGAAAAAATGTATAAACAAGTGTAAACAAGCGCCAGTGCAGTCTTCACAAACTGTGTAAATGCTGTATTTATTATTATTATTATTATTATATTATTATTATTATATTAATTTATATAGCGCCATTAGGTTCCATGGCGCTTTACATGAGGATAGGGGAGACGAGCACAATTACAATAACTCTAGACAATCAGGACATATAGGTACAGGACGGGACCCTGTCCACAAGGGCTCACAGTCTATGCATTTGTTTCTGTTGTTCATTTATCTGTTTATTATTTCTACGATTTCTGTTTCAAAATTTAAGAGTGGCCTGGATTCCTTTCTTGAAGAATATAATATTACCGGTTATATATACTAGATTCTTTGATAGGTCGTTCATCCAGGGAATTAGTCTGATTGCCATATGTGGAGTCAGGAAGGAATTTTTTCCCCCATTGTGGAGCTTAGTGTTGTCACATGGAGTTTATGGCCTCCCTCTGGAGCAGTTAGGCTAGATGGAATTAAAGTCTACCTTCAACCTTAAATACTATGAAAATATGCTATAACAATCTTCTCTGATTGTTGCATTTTTGCTGCATTTATTGAATGCATTTTCCCCTTTCCTGAAGTGTTTTTGGTTTAGATTTAAAGGGAACCTGTCACCTAATCTAGCCCTCCTAACCTATGAATACCTGTTCCTGCAGCCTAAAACTACTATAATAGCCATCCCTTTCTGACATTTTAGTGATGTGTACAAGTTGAATAAATCATTTTGTACACTTACATTTTCTTTGTCAGCTGGGCGTTCACCTGGGAGTCTTTGTCAGGTAGGCAGGGTCTCCTGGGCCGCGCTGCCCCCGCCTCGGTGTTAAAATGATGCTCTGATGGGCATAATGCTGGTGCCAGAGTGCGGGCATGTTTGAATTTCCCTGCGTCTTGCTGCATCACTGTGACGGGGGACACGTGATGCCGGCACGAGTCACTTCCGGTGACGTAGGGCTGAGTGCACTCAGCACACAGGCCGTCTTCAGCGATGGCAAACTGAATGGGATTTGATGCAAAAACCAAACTAAAGAGGGTGATCGTGAGACACATTTTATTGGTACCTATAACCGTGAATGGGGTACCATGCGTAGTATACTATCAAGACATTGGCCTATTCTTAAGGCCGACCCCATTCTCGGTGACGTGCTTCCCGAAAACCCTCTGATAACAGCTAGGCGGGCACGTAACCTGAAGGATCTATTGGTGAGAAGCCATTACGTGGCGCGTGTCCCGAGTCCCTTTGGGTCAAGAGGTCCCATCCCTGGTTGGTACCGATGTGGCTGCTGCGTGGCCTGCCCGAATGTTCTGCGGTGTGCTACATTCTCCTCATCTGATAACTCACGGACTTTTGATATACGACACAGAATTACATGCATGTCTACACATGTCATTTATTATGCAATGTGTGACTGCCCACAGATTTACGTGGGCTTGATGTCTCGTGAGTTTCGGGTGAGGGTTAGGGAGCATGTGCTGGGCATCGAGAGGGCCAGGCAGGTGACCGACGACACTTTGTTAAAGACAATCCCACGGCACTTTAAGGAAAAACACAGCTGCAATCCCAGCTGCTTGAAGTTCCGTAGGATTGATTTGATCAGAGGTGGTGTTAGGGGGGGCAATCTAAAGAGAATACTCACACAATGCGAGGCTCGTTGGATGGCCACCCTTTATACTGTTGTCCCATATGGACTCAATGAATCCTTGTCCTTTGCTTCCTTTTTGTGATTTGATCCAACACTGTTGTTGATTTGTGTTTTTCTTGTCCCTTCTTTTTACCCTCTTCTTCTCTCTCTTTCCCCTTCTCTTTCTCCTTTTCTTTTCTTTTTTTTTTTGTTTGGTTCTGGTTTTTAATTGTTTTTCCCTTGTATTGTACTTATTACAGGGAATTTTTTTCATATTTTATGGACCTATATTAGATGAACCCATTTCCCTGTTTTTTAAGTGGATGATTGTGGCAGATATTTCTGGATTTCATCTTCATTTTACACAAGCTGATAATGGCTACCCCCTGATTAGGAGAAATCTTTGGATCGTGAATATGGACATGTCTCCTTAAAATTTATTTATGTGGTGCATATAGGGGTTTTACATATAATGTCATTTAAGTATGTGTATATCTTGGATCCTGTCATTTCTTGCTCCTAGCCACTGTGCGCGCACTGTGGTAGTGCTGCGGTCCCTCTACTGGGCGCTGGCGTCCACACGGTGGTCTGCGCATGCGCGGGAGCCATGGTGACGCGTCCCCGCTCCCGTGCATGCGCACTGGCCACCGGACGCTGACGTCGGCAGTATGAGACGCGGCTTCCGGCTGTGTGCGCCGCCATTGAGGGCAGGTGCATACAATCTATCCACTCATTACAGGGGTTATGGGGATATAAAAAGGCCTATTTTGTGGTGATAGGCACACTGGAACCTTCACTCTCCCCTGATGAAACCTGCACTGAGCAGGAGAAATGTGTAGGGCTGTTCCTGGTCTCTTTCCATGTTCCAAATTTTGGGCATTAACCCCTGAATGTGCAGTTCCTGGGTGGGCAATCTGTAAAGGTACTAGGTCTTAGCCTGTCTTTTTGTCTCAGTACTTATAATGTTTATAAGTACTATTATATTGATGCACATGCACTTTGAGACAGCAGGCTGGGCACCTGTAACCTATCATACTTCTTGTGCACTGGTCACTTTGTATGAGGCCAGTAATTATATAGCCTCTTTTACTATATACTGTTTGTTATTCTACCTGTGGCACAATGTAATGCAGGATCCTTGTATGGATAACTCCTCTATATGTTTTACCCTTGTAATTTTGGCACTGTAACAATTACTGTATGGAAGGTCATGCCCACAATTTTTGGATATAAATCTATTTCATTTTCTGTATCCATCCTCTCTTTCAAGTTTTTCTAATAAAGAGCTTGAATTTATTTGCTTTTAAACATTTGTACAATATACTTTTGGAGTAAGTCTTGCCTAGCAATGCCCCTAGGTTAATATACCTATAGAGTCAGTTGCATATTTGATTATGATGCTAATACAGGTTTTGTTAACTTAACAATACATAACATGTAAGATTTAAAGATGAGCGAGTACTAAAATGCTCGGGTGCTTGAAGCTCGGGCTGAGCAGCCCAAGATACTCGTGTACTCAGCCCGAGCACCGAGCCCAATGTTATCCTATGGGAGACCCGAGTATTTTTCTGGCATGACCCCCGGCAGCATGGATAAACCCTAAAAAGGTCACAAAAGTATCAGAACAGTGCTCAAATGACATGGGAACAGCATGGGGAAGACCCCTGGAAGCATTTCAGACTCCAAGGTCACTGCTGTGAACAATGTTGTCAGAGTATTACGCCACTTTTACAGACTGTCAAGAAAACGTTACAAAATTAAACCAAAATGGATTTTCCTGGAGAAAATATTAAGGGCTCATACCCACTTGTGAGACAGAGTTGGTGTATGTTAGTTTTTTGGATTATATGAAAGATTTTTGTTTTAAAAATTGTGTGGCACTCCCACGCCCCTTGGAAGAGACGGACATGAAGGCCTCTTTTAATATTATGCCCATTATAAGGAAGTGGGTCTTTTGTGAGATTGCCCTAGGCAGGGCAGCCAAAAATAGTGTGGCACTTTGATCCCCTGGATAGAGGCGTGCATGAGGGCCTCTTTTAATATTGTGCCCATTATAAGGAAGTGGGTCTTTTGTAGTATTGTCCTTTGGCAGGGCAGCCAAAAATTGGAAGGCACCCCAATGCCCCTGGATAGACGTGCATGAGGGCCTCTTTAAATAATGTGCCCATTTTAAGGAAGTGGGTCTTTTGTAGTATTGCCCTAGGCAGGGCAGCCAAAAATTGGGATGCACTTCAGTGCTCCTGGAAAGAAACATGGAGGAGAGCTTCTAAATATTGTTCCCATTACAAAGGAGCGGGTCTCCTGCACTTGTAATACCCATTCTGTAAGCATGGACTAAAATATTTACCCCTGGGGGGTATACATGAAACTACTGCCTAACTTTTGAATGGTTAGGGTCATCATCATCATCATCATCATCATAAATATGATGTACAAAAATTATGTTTTCGTGGCATCATGAACCACGGTCGCACTAATCATATGATGGTGGCGGATAAGGTGAAAGAGGAGCAGTACAGCAAGTAGCCGAAGACATGAAGTGTGTACCGATGTGTGGGTGTGCGGAGGTGCATGGCAATCTACCGGCACAAAATGTAAATTCTGCTATCATTTGGTGGTGGTGTGGTGAAGTCAGGCCCAATCCAACCCTTGTTCATCTTGATCAGAGTCAGCCTGTCAGCATTTTCAGTTGACAAGCGGGTTCATTTATCTGTAATGATTCCACCTGCGGCACTAAAAACACGCTCTGACAAAACGCTAGCGGCAGGGCAGGCCAGAACTTCCAAGGCGTAGAGAGCCAATTCCTGCACGTGTCCAACTTGGATACCCAATAATTATAAGGCACAGAGGAGTCTAGGAGCACTTTAGTATGATCGGCAAGGTACTCCCTCAGCATCTTGGCAAACTTTGCAGTCCTTGTGACAGTACCCCGCACCTTAGGGCCTGTGGTACGGGAGGTGCTGAGAAAAGTGTCCCAGATGTTTGAGAGTGTTCCCCTACCTCTGCTGGATTGGACTTGTGCCTCTCTCGGCCAGACGCCTTGGTTGTCCAACGAATCGTGATCTCCGCCGCTAGTGTTTTCAGAAGGGAATATTGGACTAATTCCGCGACTATGGCCTTCTGGTACTGCAGCATTTTTGTAGACCTCTCCGCCTCGGGAATAAGAGAAATAAAGTTCTCCTTGTAGCGTGGGTCCAAAAGTGTCACCAACCAGTAATGAATGTCCGCCAAGATGTTGATAACGTGAGGGTCACGAGACAGGCAGCGTAACAAAGTCAGCCATGTGCGTCAGACTGTTAACAGGCAAGACTTCAGGGTCCTCACAAACAGCATGACTGTCCATGCTGGCCTCATCCTCCTCCTCCTCCTCTCCCCTGTCCTCTGGCCATCCAAGCTGAACCGACGGACTGATGGTTGTGCATGTATTACCATCTATCCCGCATGAAAGTAGTTCTATTTCTTCATCCTCTTGGTCCTCGTCATAGTCCTCCAATGCACGTTGGGATGAGATGAGGCTGGGCTGTGTGTAATCACCCAGTATGGTTTCTTGCTGCAACTCATCATGCTCCACCTGCAATGCATCGCCTTTGATTTTGATCAGAGAGCGTTTTAGAAGACAGAGAAGCGGGATGGTGACGCTAATGATGGCGTCATCGCCGCTTACCATCTTGGTGGAGTCCTCAAAGTTTTGGAGGACGGTACATATGTCAGACATCCATGTCCTCTCCTGAGGTCTTATGTGTGGAGTTTGAACCATATACCGATGGACTAATTGATGCTGGTACTCAACAACTGCCCTCTTCTGCTCACAAATCCTGACCAACATGTGCAGTCTGGAATTCTAACGCGTGGGGACATCACACACCAGTCTGTGAGCCGGAACCTGCAAATGCCGCTGAAAGCCGGCAAGGGCGGCAGAAGCAGTAGGTGACTTTCTAAAATGGGCACACAGGCGGCGTACTTTGACGAGCAGATCCGACAGCTCCGGGTAGGATTTAAGAAACTGCTGAACCACGGGGTTCAGCACATGGGCCACGCATGGAATATGTGTCAGCTGGCCTCGCCTCAGAGCCGCCACAAGGTTCCGGCCATTATCACACACGACCATGCTAGGCTGTAGGTTCAGTGGTGTGAGCCAGTGATCTGCCTGCTGTTTCAGAGCTGTCCACAACTCTTCAGCATTGTGGGGTTTGTCACCTATGCATATTAGCTTCAGCACAGCCTGTTGCCTCTTAGCCGAGGCAGTGCTGCAGTGCTTCCAGCTTGGGACTGGTGTGGAGGGTGAAGTGGAGGAGAAGTAGGAAGTTGATGAGCATGACGTGCCAGAGCTGTACACTGTGGGTGAAACCCTGACTGAGTTAGGGCCTGCAATCTTTGGTGTCGGAAGGATGTGTTCCGTCCCAAGCTCAGACTGGGTCCCAGCTTCCAGAATATTAACTCAGTGTGCTGTCAGCGAGATGTACCGGCCCTGCCAACAAGCACTTGTCCACGTATCCGTAGTTAGGTGGACTTTGCCTGAAACTGCGTTGTTAAGGGCACGTATGATGTTTTGTGACACATGCTTATGTAATGCGGGGACGGCAAACTGGGAGAAATAGGGGTGGCTGGGGACCGAGTAATGTGGGACAGCCGCTGCCATCAGGTTGCGGAATGCTTCCGTTTCCACCAGTCTAAAAGGCAACATTTCCAGCGCAAGCAGTCGCGAAATGTGTGCATTTAGAACTGTGGCATATGGGGCGTTGGCAGCGTATTTGCGCCTGCGTTCCAAAGATTGGTGTACGCATAAGTGAACGCTGCACTGGGACAAGGACGTGGCTGATGATGGTGCTCTTTCTGCTTGTGCAAGTAGAGGTGAAGGACAGGAGGCATCTTCACCTGCAGTTTGGACAGGGGATTGTCTTGCAGGCACATCAGTGGAAGACACAGCGGTGTCACCCACAGACAGTGCTCCAGGACTCTGTTGTAGATCTCGCAAAGTCGGGTGCTTTGCTGACATGTGCCTGATCATGCTGGTGGTGGTCAGGCTGCTAGTTTTGCTGCCCCTGCTGATGCTGGCATGGCAGGTGTTGCAAATGACCTTTATGGAATTATCTGCAGACACCTTAAAAAACAGCCAGACTCGGGGAGACCTAACAGTTGTACTTGCAACTTCTGCCGTGTTGTTGTTCCAGGGAACGGTTGCCTGCCTTCTGCCTTCGGCCACCACCCTGCTTCTCCTTCGGCCACCACCCTGCTTCTTCCGGCCTGTTGTGATGCTACACCTAACTCCCCCTGTGCACTGCTGTCCTCGCTCTGCATGTCCTCCTGCCAGGTTGGGTCAGTTACTGGATCATCCACCACGTCGTCTTCCACTTCCGAACCCTGGTCCTCCTCCTGACTTTCTGGCAATTGTGTCTCATCATCGTCCACCTCTTGTTGAGATACGTTCCCACCGTTGCCTTCATGAGACTGTGGCTGCTCAAACATTTGTGAATCGGTACATACGATCTCCTTATGACCCACTTCAACTGCAGCTGGCGAGAGGCCAAAATCTACGAATGGATGAGTGAACAGCTCTTCAGAGTGTCCAAGTGTGGGATCACTTATGCCCAGGACCGGGCACTCGACATGGTGGGAGGAAGGAGGATCAGGGTGTGGAATGTGTGGTCCAGTCTAACGGCTACTGACACTTGACTGTGTGGAAGACAGGGTATTTGTGGTGGTGCCAAACTGACTGGAAGCATTATCCGCTATCCAACTAACAACCTGTTGACACTGGTCTTGGTTTAATAGTTGTGTTCTGCTGCGGTCCCCTAGAAATTGAGACAGGAAGGTTGAGCGAGATGATGTGAGTGTCTGTCGTGGTGCAATTCGAGCTTGCACACGGCCTCGGCCTCTGCCTGCCCCACCATCACGTCCAGTTCCTTGTCCCTTGCCACCGGCCTTGTGCATTTTCAATGTTGTGCTGCCTGTATACAGCTAAATGAAGACGTCCAAAAGATGGTTTTTAGCTGCACATTGAGATTACAGATTACAGCGGTTTAATCCTTGCAGCTGGACTGGTCAGACACAAACGCTGTCTAGAATACCGAGTCTTTTGGCGTATCCTAATTTACGCTAAAACCTACTCCAGCTGCACTAAGATGCTAAATGAATGCAGACAAGATTTGTTTTTTAGCTGGACACTGAGATTACAGATTAAGGCCCTGCAGGTGGACTGGTCAGACACAAACGCTGACGAGAATACAGAGTGTTTTGGCGTATCCTAATTTACGCTACAACCTAACTCCTGTTTATAGACAGATAAATTAATCCCTAAAAGCACTGTTTTGGGATGGATGAGCCTGTACACCAGCCCCAGATGTGATGCAGGCAGTATACTGGCACAACGAAGTTTGCTATATACCCTGCCTCCGTGTCTGCCTGTATACAGCTCTATTAGTCCTCAGAAGGACTGTTGTGGTAATTATATTGTCAGCCCTGCGCCTACACTAGCTGAAAGGCCACAAATCTGTCCCTGAATCAGCAGCAGCTCTCCCTACACTGACTGTCTGTGGAGCAGAGTGACGAGCACAGCGCGGTCAGGTCTTATAAAGACCTGATGAAGCTGTGCAGCCAGCCAATCACTGTAATGCCACAACCAACATGGCTGTGGCATTACAGTGTCTGTCAGCCAATCCCTGCATGGGGGCTGGCTTTGTAAAGAGCGCCAACATGCAGGGAGGTGGACCCCGAGCATAGCAAGAGTATCGCGAGATTACTCGGTACTCGGCGAGTACCCCGAGTACCGAGATATTCGTGCGAGTACTGAGTAGTGACAAGCATACTCGTTCATCCCTAGTAAGATTGTGACATATGGCTATGTTTAATAAAGTATTGTGCCATTGGACAATTTAGGGATTACTACACTTTGATTACACTAGTAGCATTGAAGGTTTTGTATAAGTTTGTGATGAAATCTCGCCTTAATTGCTGCTGTTTTAACCAATTAAATGTCCTTGTCAGTCACTGACAGGTACATTTAGGATTATGGCTGATGCCTGCACTCACCAGCTCCCATCAGCCCCACTTGCTGCGGGATGTTGATGGGTTGCCATGTGTTGCTGCCATAGTGACGAGACATTATTACAGCGGTCTCACTTTGTAGTGAACAGTGACTGCAATGGCTCCTTGGTTTGAACCTATGACAGGAAGCTAGTGGCAGCAGGGGGAATAAAATTTCATTTTCTCGCTTTAGCCTACGCTTTTCCAGTAAATCAGCTCACCAGTTTTAAACACTATTTACCTGCAGATTAATCATATAGCCGCAATTAAATAGTGTTCCTGTAGCTATGTACCAGCCACTGTTATTTTTAAAAGGAAAAAAGAGATGGAGGGGCGCAATGTGTGGCACCAGTGAATTGTAATTACCGGTAGCTGATTATTCTAATGTGCCAAGTGGCCACTCACCCATGTAGTTGTGCTGTGTGCACAACAACAAAACATGCCAGAAGCCTCAGGGTCCTCCGATGTGGGCAGCACTGCCGCATGACAATCCAGCTCCCTCCTCTGTCTCCTCGCGGGTCACTTGATCGAGGAATTGACGTCACCACAGGTCCTCCAGCTAGTGGTGATTGTATCGCAGGTCCTGTGTGTCAGGGACCCTGCTATTGCTTTGGCTCCCAGGACCACAGTATGGGGAAATTGAGGATTTGCAGAACCTAAAGCAGCTTTACCAATGATCCCCAATTATTCATGCCAAAAAGAAAGTTTAGAAATTTGGTGTTTATCAGAGCGCTTTATCAGAGCGCTGAGGGTCTAAACAAAAGGGAGAGTATTACTGTAGATTCACAAACTTTTTCTTTATTTATATGCTCCTTGTTCAGGCACAACGCATTTCAATAGCAACACAGGCTATCTTCATCAGGTGAATACAAGGGGGATTTTCCTCAGGAAGTGCTATGTAAAGAGACCAATACACCCTAATTGAATGAATCATTAGTGACATCAGAAAATTCATTAACCCTGAACCATCCAAATTAAACAATTGTATAACCTTACAACCTCTTGAACGGATGCTTTATGATAACCTTAAAAATAGCTAATGTTGCCAATACAATTGATATAAATGATATAAACCTTTACCAACTGTCTATTAAAACACAGATATGGAATTATGCGTATAACTAGATCATATAACACCTCTTACGTCTAAAAATATACATGAAAACTATTCATAATAACACACAGTTATACACACTCTAAAACCACATGAAAATTGTTATACTCCTAAAAAATGACTATATATAAAGTATGAAAATATGCCATACTACATCAAAAATATAAAGAATATGTCCGTGTATGTATATATAACTTATAAAAATTGATTAAAAATGGATTAAAAATGTAAAATTAAAAAATAATAATAATATTAGTATTTCTAAGTATACTACTAGAATAAACAACCTACCTCCACTATGGAAACCCCAATTTTGGGACAAAACCGGTGATCTAGGGGTAATAATGAAAGGATTTTTTTAAATAAAATTTGTTAATGTTAATGTTTCGCCACATTTTCAATTGTCAAACTATGCCCTTCCAGTGCCAGCGTGCCCAATTTGAATATCCGAAAACTTTCTTTCCTGATAAGGCTGGTCAACCGATCTGGTACCTCTCCTGTAATGTGATCAATTATAATTAAGGACATCCTACTAGGATCTTTGTGATGCACAATACTAAAATGCTTTGAAAGACTATGTAACTGATAGCCATTACTAATATTTTGCCTGTGTTTATTTAGGCGAGCATGCATGGTTTGTATGGTGCGGCCCACATACTGAAGGCCACATGTACATTCCAGGAGATAGACAACATATGAGGATTGACAAGCAACCTATATTTGATAGGGAAAACCTCACCAGTGGTACTTGAAATAAAATTACAGCTCTCATCCTTAATGGAGTGACAACAGAGACACTTAGATGATTGGCATTAGTAACAACTCATCGTCTCATCATTATTAACCTGGGTTACACTTTGCTTGAGAGCTGTGTTACTAGGAGCAACAAGATTATGTAGATTCTTATTCCTTCTGTATATAATCAATGGTTTTTCTGTGAGATGTTTGGAAAGCACTGGGTCCCCCTTCAAAATAAACCAATATTTTTTCAGACGTTTTTTGTGTAGTCACTCGGGGATGGCAAAATGTAGTGACCATATTCTATCTGGTCATTTCCTTAACCCTATTGGTGGAACATCTGGAAGCAAGTACCCTTTTAACACAAGATTCCTATGTAAGGCCCTTAGTCTTGTTATAAGCATCCAGAAGGAGTTTTTTGGGGTAACCTATTTCAAGGAACCTTTTTCTTAAGACATGGGACTCAGTATGAAAGTCCGAATCATGTGTACAATTTTTTAGGACCCTCCAGTACTGGCCATATGGCATGTTCAGAATCCAACTGGGGAGGTGTCCACTGTCGAACCTCAGATAACTGTTGACATCAACAGGCTTAAGGGACACTGCCCTGGGGACCCCACTCCACCTACGGGGAGCAACACCATCAGGCTTCCCATCCATCATCCTTGGAGGTCTGCAGCAGCGCTGGTGCCATCACCAGAAACCGTAGGTGGCATCACAAACTATTTGTGGCACCCCTGGGTCCCGGGCCTGTATATACCCTGTCCCTGTGTGTGTGGTGCTGGCTGGGACACTGTGAGGGGGGGGCCTGTATATACCCTAACCCTGTCCCTGTGTGTGTGCTGCTGCCAGGGACACTGTGAGGGGGGGGCCTGTATATACCCTAACCCTGTCCCTGTGTGTGTGCTGCTGCCAGGGACACTGTGAGGGGGGGGCCTGTATATACCCACCAGGGGCCTGTATACCACCACCAGGGGCTCTGTATACTACCACCAGGGGCCTGTATATACCCACCAGGGGCTCTGTATATACCCACCAGGGGCCTGTATACCACCACCAGGGGCTCTGTATACTACCACCAGGGGCTCTGTATACTACCACCAGGGGCCTGTATATACCACCACCAGGGACCTGTATACCACCACCAGCGGCTCTGTATACTACCACCAGGGGCCTGTATATACCCACCAGGGGCTCTGTATACTACCACCAGGGGCCTGTATATACCCACCAGGGGCTCTGTATACTACCACCAGGGGCCTGAATATACCACCACCAGGGGCTCTGTATACTACCACCAGGGCTCTGTATACTACCACCACCAGGGCCTGTATATACCACCACCAGGGGCCTGTATACCACCACCAGGGCCTGTATATACCACCACCAGGGGTCTGTATACTACCACCAGGGGCTCTGTATATACCACCACCAGGGGCCTGTATATACCACCACCAGGGGCCTGTATATACCACCACCAGGGGCCCTGTATACCACCACCAGGGGTCCTGTATACCACCACTGGGGCCTGTATATACCACCACTGCAGAGGCTGCTGTAATACTGCTGGGGCCTGTATATACCACTGAGGAGGCTGCTGTATACCACTGGGGCTGCTGTAATACTGCTTGGGCCTGTATATACCACTGGAGAGGCTGCGGTATACCACTGGGGCTGCTGTATATACTGCTGGGGCCTGTAAGGGGATGTGTCTTGAAGGGGCGTGTCTTGGAGGGGGGCGTGTCTTGGAGGGGGCGTGTCATTGGGGCGTGTCTTAGAGGGGCCCCGTTCAAAAGTTTGCTATGGGGCCCTGCCAGTTCTAGTTACGCCCCTGCATAGAACGGCAGTCAACACCGGAAAGTGAGGATTCCAAATTCTCCAGGTAGAGAGTTCAGAGACACTGACACCAGGGAACAAGGTAGAGGAAAGGACTCAAGTTGCCTATCATACCGGTACCTCCCAGGAAGAGACAGGGCCGGCAGCCCAGCTTACGCAACTGCAGGAGCCAAATTACAAGCACAGTAAAGGAGCCAAAGACCCGGCCAGGTGAGAACAACCTCAAGTTGCTCTCAAGAATCCATGGACAGCTTTTACCAAAACTACAAAACAGTTCGTCTGCCTGTTACTTGTACCCGTCATCCTGCATCCACACATAGACTATTTACACTGCCCCGGGGATTGGCCTTAACTGTGGAGAGCCATCCCATCTCAGCTGCTACCCATCATCCCCGGACGTTCTGCAGCAGTGGTGGCCATCCTTAGCCACACAACACAGGTTGTGTCACGACAACCTCCCCTGTACATATTCCCCTTTTTCTACTGACGCCCAGCTACAGGACGGGTCACGACCCCCGTGACTGCCCAATGACAGCAGCAGCGATACAGTTCCTGACTGCTCTACGGCCTGGGGTGCCTCAGTTCCTGGTGTCACGAACAGGATCCTGTGCCCATTAAACCGGGTACTGTGTGCCGTGGATTGTGTGAAATATGTGCTTTGGACTGTCGGCATTGTTGACGCATGCGGTGCATGGGAAGCAGAAGGGGCGTATCATCATGGACTGTACCCTCCAAACGTGGCCCAACCTACCCTCTGACTACATCCAGTGGGGCCGAGAAACCCTGTCCCACCGTGGAACGAAAGTTGTACACCCCGAGGAAAGTAGAAGACAGGTTAGAATCAACTAAGGGGGCGGAAAGATGTCGCAGCCAAGAGAGCCCATGCAGCAAGTGGACGGTATTGCCCCCAGAGCAGAAGGAGCACCCAGTGGTGCTGCAGTGCAAGGGATGTCACAAATCATGCCGTTCCTGATGCTGTACACACCAGCAGCGACATGACTGCCACAATACGCAGGTGAGCCCAATACCCTCACTGACTTTAAAGAAAGGCTAGATAGCTACAGTATATACCCATCGACTGAGGGACAGCGTGTCAGCATCCTCATGGGACAGTTAACTGGTCGCGCGCAGCGGGAAACAAAGTCCTGGTCAGACGATGATAAAGACACTGTAGAACATGTAATGGCCAGGCTGAAAGCTACCTTTGAGACCAGTGTTTTTTATGCCAGAATAAAAATGAGATTCTTTGGGTGCCAGCAGAAACCACAAGAGAGCATGAGAGACTTTGCATTGAACTTACAAGAGGCGCTCAGGGCACTCAAACAGGCAGAACCCGCCTTGGCACAGGGGAAGATAAACTACATATTGTTTAATTTGTTGATGGACTCTTATTTCCTCCACATAGAGGACAGCTGGGGATGATGGCTATACAGAACTCTGACTTAAACTTACACAATTTAAAGAAAGGGCAATCCGCATACTGCAGGCAGAAGAGACTCATGATACAGACTTTGCCAATGGTTAGCTGCAGCATACCAACAATCGGGAGTGCAAATCCCAGCAGCCATATCAGGCTAGTGCTAAACCTCCGGAGCCCATCAGCAATAAGGCTCTAAACTAAAAGATTGAGGCACTCACCAAAACTGTAGCTGAGATGGCCAAGGCTATGCAGGAGCTGCATGGATCCAAGCCCATGGAGAAGATCGAGTTGGCTACAAGCAGAGATGATGTCCTGTTGATGAGACCCAGGAGGTACCCAGCAACCAGAGGACGACCCAGTGACCGCTACCACCTGGATGGACAGCCAATTTGTCACCACTGCAGAGAACCAGGTCACTTTGCCAGGGAGTGTGCTTTGAACAAGGATCCCCTGGGGAAGGAAGCCACCCCTCAGGAATGAACTCACAAGGTCCAACAAGCTGGTGGGACAGGTACGTGGGAGGACGTCCAATCATACCTGTCGCGCTGGATGGCATTCCCCTGAACGCTCTACTGGACACCGGCTCGCAGATAACCTCCATACCTCATATCCCTTATAAACGGTAATGGGCTGATTCAGTCATTACGTGTGGTCAAGATGATGACTTTAACATATTGGCTAGAAATGGTAAACCGGTACCACAAATTGGGTTTAAAGAAATGACCATTAAAGTTGGGAGAGTAGAATTAATAGATCAAGGGGTGATAATTGTTGATGTTGACCGACATGAACGTAATCCAACTATTCTGCTAGGAATTAATGTAATAGAAAGTTGTCTTGCAGAAGTTATTGTTGTTTTACAGCAGATTGCCGAGACTGCCATTTCCTGGCAACAGCGAATCCTGCGGAAGGAAATCAAAGCGTTGATGATGAGACAGAAGGTAGAGTTGTCTGGAGGAGAAATTAGCAGTGCAAGGGTAAGTTACCCGAAACGCACTGTGATACCTCCCAAAATTGAAATTTTAACCTGGTGTAGAGCCGCAATAGGCCTTAGAAGGCGAGACTATCATGCCCTGGTAGAACTTGTGTACTCAGACAGTAGGCCCAGTGTACTGATGGCCAGAGGAGTAGTTAAGGTACACAGGGGTAGAGTGCCAATACACCTTTTAAATTGCGGAGAAGAGGAGGTGACCCTACCAAAGTATGCTACCATGGCTAAATTCTACACTGTTGATAACAATGCCATCTCAACAGTTGAACCCTTGAACCCATCAAATCCGGCGGAGTGCAGTGGCTCAGAGGGAAAGCTGGAGGATTGGTGCCAAAAGCTACATGTAGGCACCAGTTCTACACCCTCCCATCAAAAGCATGGAGCATACCGGGTAGTAAGGGAGTACGAGCAGGCCTTCTGCAAACACCCTATAGACGTTGGGTAGATCAAAGGGGTAGAACATAACATACCCACAGGTAATCATTCACCTATTAAGGAGAGGTATAGACCCGTACCACCGCTCACTATCAAAAGGATATGCTAAAAGAGATGAAGGAAGCAGGGGTAATAAGAGACAGTTGTAGCCCCTGGGCAGCTCCTTTAGTACTAGTTTAAAAGAAGGATGGGACCATGAGGATGTGCATAGATTACCGGCAGATCAACCGCATTACACACAAGGATGCATACCCATTACCCAGAATAGAAGAATCATTAGCTGTATTAAGATCTGCTAACTACTTTTCCAATGGGTATTGGCAAGTTCCTGTGGCAGAGGCTGACTGTGAGAAGACAGCGTTTACCATGCCAATGGGCCTCTGTGAGTTCAATTGTATGCCGTTTGGATTCTGCAACACACCCAGTACATTCCAGAGATCAATAGAGTGCTGCCTAGGACACAAGAACTTTGAAACTGTTCTCCTGTACCTGGATGACGTCATAGTCTACTCCAAGATGTATGAAGAGCATCTGCAACACTTGGCGGAAGTGTTTGAAGTCTTGTCCAGTTATGGTATCAAAATAAAGCACTTAGTTGAGAAAAGAAACCTTGTTGCATTGAAGTCCTGTGTGCAGAGGCGTTCATGGATCTGGGTTGCTCAGCTGTAGATGCAGGGAACAATTAAGAACTTAAGAAGAAAACAGCGGCACTCCAGGATCCTTTATTCCAAGAACAGCTTTATTCCAAAAGTTTACATCGGTGGGTGCAGGGAAGGAGGACGGAGGGACAACGGTGACCGTTTCACGTGCTCTGCACACTTCAGCAGGTCCTTCAGCCATGCTGTAATGTCTGTAAACTTTTTACTTCCTACCGACCCAGGAGATGTGGTATGATCACATTGTATAACTGCACGGTCAGACACGACCATTACACAGTACATAGCAGGGACACATATATAAGATTATCTCAGCACAGGAACATTTTTTTTAAATACATCCAATTGTGGAAACCATTATTATTATTACTAGATGGTGGCCCGATTCTAACGCATTGGGTATTCTAGAATATGTATATATGACTGAAGAACAGCACACTATGACTTACAGCCTTATAGACAGGAATGAACTTTGTCACACTGACTGACAGCCTTGTAGACAGGAGTAAAGGACGTCACACTGATGGTACCTTTACACGCCGCCACTGCAGGATGGATACCAACGGCTACTTCACGTGCACGAGCACGCCCAAACGGTTACAAACGGGAAACGCACCCTCTTTACACGCCGCCACAAGGTGCGCTACGCTACGCTACATCTACAGCTAGATACATCGCCGGGTGTCTCAAGTAGCCATCTGTAGCTCATTTACACACCGCTACAACCAGCTACTATGGGCGTACCTGGTGCAGCAGGGACAGCACATAGGCGTGCTCCAATTGTGGATTACGAGACGTCCGTACGCTGATAGGAGAAAGCAAAAATATCATGATTGGACAGGCATCGCAGGAGGCAGATTAATACTTGACGCTCGAGCAATTGTGTAGTGTGACTCGTCAGCTCCTTAAATATGCTGCCCTGTGCGGCGACAACCAATCGCAACGCAGGAGCTTCCTCCAATGATCGCTGAAGGGGGCGCGGAAACCCGGAGCCTGTGTCACACCCAGCTACATAGCATGGTGTAGAAACAACCCTTCTGTTCTTTCTTTACACGCCGATACAGCTCGCTACAATCGGCTTTGTTGCCATCTGTTTATGGGCAGTGCACGGATTCAGATGTATCTGTAGCCGGCTGTGTCGTCCCGTCTTCAGACGCCGCTACTACGGGCGATATTGGCGCGACAAGATACATTTGTAGCCTGTAGCGGGTTGTATCCATCCTGCAGTGGCGGCGTGTAAAGGTACCATGACTGACAGCCTTGTAGACAGGAGTGAAGGACGTCACACTGAATGACATCCTTGTACACAGGAGTGAAGGACATCACACTGACTGACAGCCTTGTAGACAGGAGTGAAGGACGTCACACTGACTGACAGCTTTGTTGACAGGAGTGAACTGCATCACACTGACTGACAGCCTTGTAGACAGGAGTGAAGGACGTCACACTGACTGACAGCCTTGTACACAGGAGTGAAGGACATCACACTGACTGACAGCCTTGTAGACAGGAGTGAAAGATGTCACACTGACTGACAGCCTTGTAGACAGGAGTGAAGGATGTCACACTGAGTACAGTGTATTTGAAATATGGCGCCATGGCGCGCGCCACTATTCTGATTGGTCGGCGCTGAACGCGGCGGCCAATCAGAGGAGCGGCGCGCGGTTTGAATGCCGCTCCTCTGATTGGCCACCGCGGCGACCAATGAGAGACGCGGCATTCAAACTGCGTGCCAAGCCCCACTACTTTTCTGATTGGTCGCCGCGGCCACGGTGACCAATCAGAAAAGTACCACGACTTGGTGCGCGGTTTGAATGCCGCGTGGGGCACTACCGCTGCGAGCAGCCGGGAGATGACCGGCTTATGGAATGGATATCCCTGAGGAAGGCACTAGGACAGTGCCGAAACGCGTAGGAAAAGGAATAAATGGAATATTGATGCAACCTACATATGGTTTACTGATCGTTTTCTTGGGATTTCAGCAGCGCGGACACTGATACACCATTTCCCCTGAAGTAACTTTTTCTTTACCATGTTACTTGAAAACTGTGGCCTGCGTAATATTGTGGAACACCCAGTTTTCCTTTTATTGGGCTCACCTGCCAAACTAATTATCACAGATATCTGAGATTGATTTCAGTGATTCAAAGAACCCTGAGACACAATACCATCAATGGGTTTCATTGAAAAAAAATAAAATTAAAACCTATGACACTTAAAACCAATTTGCATAATAATTTGGAACACAGTGTAATGACAAGACTACTGAACCAGGATCCTGCAAATATATTTGCCCATCTCTAGTTGGTACATTAAAAAAAAACAAAAAAAAAACTAAGTTTGAGAGTTGTTAGGGATTGAAAACAATAAAAATGTATAATCCTCATAAACAAGAGGAAAATATTCTCTCTGAAGAGCAAAGAACAATTAATGAAGTATTCAGGTGCAGTGAAAAGGGAAAAATTCAATGACTTTAAGGATTAAAAAAAGAAGTACTTCATATCTAAAAGGAATTACTTTATATACAACAGAATAACACTATTAGCTTTGTTCTCTTTATAAATTCTCAAACAATCCAGTAACATTCAGAAGTACTTCTTAGCCTAGTGTAAAGTGTCACGAGGCGGTAACCGTGGGCGAGATGCTGATTCCTGACTCCCCAAGACATCACTTGAAAGACACTCTCTTGGATGAGTGTATGGACTTGTGGAGTGTGGGCGACACACCTATGCAGGCCACAATTAGCTGTTGGCTTTGGCTGGCCAGGACCAGATGATGATTTGTTCCAAAAGGAAACCACCAATTTACTTCAAATGACATCAGTTTACTCAATAGTCTCTCGTCAAGAACTTTATACATAACCCGTCCCAGGGCCTTGGGGACTCGGTCCCGGGCGTTGCTTTGCTGGGGATCTCACAGGTGGCCTGTGCCCGGGCCCGTGGTCCTGGTGGTCGCTAAAAAAGGGGAAAAATAAAAATTGTCTCGTGACGCCACCTACGGTATCCGGTAATGATAAAGGCACTGCTGCAGACCTCCAGGGATGATGATGAGACATCTAGTTGGTAATGCTCCCCATAGGTGGAGCAGAATCCTTGGGGCAGTGCTGGGAGAATGGAGAACTCATACAGGGAGGCGGTTCGTCAGGTGGAGATGCAGGCTAACAGTCTGTGGGAACAAGAGTATGGCTCCTCCGGCGCAGGTTAATAAAACACAACACACAATTTTTGTCTCTAAACCGGGATTTACTGGTGACTTAGGCAGCAAAGAGTCTTTATGCACAGTCAACGGGTATTACTGGCCTGGGTAGTCACCAGAGGATTAGGACATCTCACTGGGACCTTCCGTGATGTGCCTGCTTAGTCCTCTCATCTGTCCTTATTGCGCTCTCCCACTGTTCCTTCCTTGCGCTCCTGTGCATAGAGCCCTCCGCCGGTCTCCACGGATACTTCTGGAATCTATCGCTCTCTTGGCCTTAGGGAATTTATGACGGGTGTGGGCTGCGACTCCTGAAGAAGCCCGTATGCTCCATTTTTGTGGTTCGGGGATAAACGCTGCACCGCCTTGGAGCCGGTCCTCCGGTTTTGGACTAGATCCTCCTGACATACCGGCACGGATTTGCGTGTACCTCAGCACCCTAGGATCCCCTTCTGTTCCTGGGCCACCTCTCCTGAGGTGCCCTCCACTGCGCTTCTCCCAGGGTCCCCCTCCAACCAACTTCTCTCCCCTACTAACTTTCCCGCTCTCCTTTACCCACTAAGCTCCTCCCACGGGACCGATTCCCTAGCAATGGATTAACCTTTTGGTCCGCTGACATATGGTGTGTGGATGCGTATAATGAGGGTCCCCTATTGACATCCCAGTCCCCTGGTCACAGGGATACTACACACTGACTTGTGGCTACAGTACCCCTACGTGGTGTCCCGACCAGTAGGGCGCCACATACACAAGACAGAGGGCACATAACTTCCAGCAGATTTCAGTTGTACAGAGCATGTTCAGACACACTTTCAGTTCCATCTGGGTTGTTTTCATTCTTACTACTCTCGTGAGTCCCAGCATAAACCAGCCTAGCGCTACAGTCCTATTCGTAATAGTCACATTTCCTTTCCACAGCTCCATGTCTATTCTCCTCATAGAGGAGGGGGTAAGGGGTTTGCCACCATGGTCAAAGTAGAGTCTTGTGCTCCTATTCCATTCTTGTAGGAATCCACATTTATTCTTCTCGCAAAAGAGGGAGTGAGGGGTTTGCCAGTGGGGCCAGAGTAGAGCCTTTTGCACTCAGACGCTTGGGGATACTCTACCTAGGAACGTCCACAAAGTTTGCACACTAGTCTGTCTTAATATTTTTCCTTTAAGCTGCAAGTAACTTGCATCCTTGCTGTTAGAGTTCCATACTCCAAGCCCTTCTGCCTAGGAGCCACTCTATTGCATGGTTGGTCTCTAGACTAGATAAAACCCTGCACTCTGTGATTCAGTCACCACTTCACACCATAACAGGTTCGGTTGGCTTACTCCTGTCTGCTAAAGGTCACCCTTTGCATGGGGCCTTGCTGTGTACTAAGACGAAAGGTCTGCTCTAGCTGCAAGCTAAGCCCTGTCTAACTTTCCAGAAAAAAATTGTCTCTCTCCCTATAAATTCTCTCCTCCCTTTGTGAACTAGTCCCAAAACTGATCTACTTCTTTCGCTACAGTCTGGCAACCACATATAATAGTTTGGGTTTGCCCATCACTAGCTACAAACAAGGATGTGATGAATTACCCCAAGTACCACATCTACCTGTCACAGGTGTATAAGTGTCGAGCCCCAGGCTTTGGGGTACTCGGGTATCAGGCTCCAAGGGGTTAACGCTCCTGTTGTCACGGGGAGTGGTGGCCATGCCTGATTCCGTGTCCTGGGGGACTTCTTTGAAAAAGGGTATATTTACAGGGGATTATATTTACAAGTTGTCGTGACACCACCTGTAGTTTCTGGTGAGGAGTCACCAGCGCCGCCACAGTCCGCCGGAGGTAGGCGGTAATGCGGCAAGTTGGCAAAGTCCTCTACAGGTAGGGCTGGACCTCTGAGGCAGCATAGGGTGAAGGGGCAGCTTGTAGTGGAGCTGTAGATGGGTTGGGGAGTGTTGGAGTAGTCTATGAGGGGCACCGGGAACGGAGAGGAATGACACACGCACACTGCAGAAGTCTCTTTTACCTTTTTACTGGTGGTACGCAGGTAATGATGTCCAGGGCACTGGCAAGTGGCCAGGTTGCATAGTGGGTCCCCACAGCAAGTGGGTATAAGGCCTCCTCTGTTCCCCTTGTAGTTGAAACCCAGCCTGCATGCAGCTGACTGGCCTCCAGTGGCGTAACATCAGGCCAGGGGCCCAATGCAGAAGCTCCAACGGGGCCCCAATTATTGGAAATCTTAATTAGTATTAGTCTTTTCTATAGGCCAAGGGACTTTGGGGCCCCTAGCTGCAGGGCCCGGTGCGATCGCAACCCCTGCACTATTGTAGTTACGCCCCTGCTGGCCTCCTCTCTCTTCCTGACTCTGATATCTGTCCTCTCCTCCTTTGCGGTTCACGGGTTACCCTCTCTGATCACTGCGGTGGAACACTGCTGTGTCTAGCTCCCTCTCTTTGACCCACAGGGGGGCCAGGTGGCTGAAGCCTCCACGGTGTAACAGGGTTCTCTGTGGTCCTGGAGAATCCCACAGGTGCGGATCCCCGATGTCCGGCACATCTTTGTGCGAACTTCCACTAGTTCCTCGCTCCCTTTAGGCTGTCTGCTCCTTGCCTTCTGTCCCCACTTAGGCTTGCGGGACGTCAGAAGGGCCAATCCGAGTCACTGGCTCGGGCCTAACCGCGGCACCGACCACCAGGACGTCTTCGCAGCTCTCCTAGCGTCTGCACACTCTGACTAACTCCTCCTCCAGCAGCAGTATTTATAGGGTATCTTGCCTGAGGTCAGCAAGTTGGGCTCCCCCTACTGTGCAGGGGAGGAAGATGTTGCATGTAGTCGGGTACCTGCTGTGGAAACCCAGCTGTGCATTAGAGAAGTCTGTGGCTACCTGTGTGAGCAGGGCGCCACATAAGCATATGGTTGTAAGGATATAACTCTCCTATTTCCTTATGTTAAAGCATAAATCCACCTTTTTTTATTGCACCGCTGGAATGGTGCTTCAATGTAAGTCTCCTGGCCCCTGTCTGATACTCACTCACCGGGCTCCAGCGAAAAGTGACCTGCCGGCAGTTTTAGTGTTTCATGGACCTGGAGGTCACTTTTCAATACATCTCTATGGGTACCTTTACACACAGCTACATTTGTAGCTTGTCACCAGGTAACTTACTGGTTGCAGTGAAATCATGGATACATGATTCCATTTGTACACAGCAACAAGATAGAACCATGTATCCATGATTTCACTGCAACCAGTAAGTTACCTGGTGACAAGCTACAAATGTAGCCGTGTGTAAAGGTACCCTATGAGAACCTCATTCTCTCCTTGTTCTGGCTTCATAGAGGTGCATTGAGTGCCTGTGACGTAGCTTCTGACTTCCAACCAGTCAGAAGTGTGAGGTAGCGGTGGTAGTCAAGCACGACGGGAGGCAGTGACTCGGGCTCTTATTCACACCATACACAGTATATTGCCAGACCAGTCGATTACAGACCTGTAGGGTTCCGGATCGCAGTCGGTACAGTCCTGGTTATACGGGTAGAAGTCCCAAAATAGAGCAAACCACATGGCTGGGCTGTGTATTCCTGCACACAGCTCCTGTCTCACAGCTCCCGCTCATTAGCCTCTTTGGCTTCAACTGAGATCACACCCTGTGTTGTAGCTCACATTTAAACCCATGCCTGGACAGGGGGATTCTCGAAGACCCGGAGCGGAGGGGTCTTATAGAGATACTAGATGGTGGCCTAATTCTAACGCTTCGGGTATTCTAGAATATGTATTGTGAGGCACCGCCGGCATATCCCCATGGCCGGGGTGCATCACATGCAGGATCAATATAGGATCCTGTGCACATGAGCCAGGTTGTACCGTAGGTGTGATGTATAATCATGTCCGGCACCTGTATGTCAATGTATGAAGTATTCATGAGCCTAATGAGCGGCAGTGAATGGCTCCTGAGATCAATGAGCGGCTTAGAGCATTGGTTGTACTGTGTGAACCAACCCGGACACAGGGAGTTAAAATAAGCTGTGTGAAAGCTGTAGAGATCAGGCACAGAGATGAGCAGCTGTATAGGAACTAGAGGAGCTGATTACTAGCAGCCAAGTGGTTGTGTCCATGTGGGAGTGGCAGGCCTGTATAATGATGTGGGGAGAGAGTGACCAAGCTAGTATGGATGATATTGGAGGCGTTCCGTCCCTGGTGGGCGAGAGGGAGGCTTGCCCTGCTGCTTGCAGCGGGTACCTGTCCCTCAACCACGGCCTCTAATGGTGTGGGTGTGCTTGTGGCTAGAGACAGGGGTCACGAAGGCTCCTAGAAGGGTAACCATGGCTGATCCGGACTACTCAGACGCGGGGTACAGTTGTCGACCTGGAGACCTGCCATGAGATGGAGGTTTGGTGGCGACTGGTGGCCCGTACCGTGGTGAGTAGGCCATGGTGACGCGTGGTTAGCCCGGATTCTACGGTTGACCAGGTCCCTGTTATGGTCATAGAGGAGCCACAGTCCATGGATGTATTATGATGGGCTGTGAGCGGATGTGAGGATGCATGGGATCCATGAATATTGTATGATGGATCACATGTAGTATGTAAGGTCCCGGTCAGGCAGAAATCCTGACTACGGGGTAAATATGGAATCATCGTGCTGGGTGACTAAAGCCGGGCAGCAGGTACCGCCATTGGGACCCACAGGGCCCGTTGAGGCGTATGTAGCGAAGGTCAGAAGCAGGGGTTAAATAGGGCTCCTAGAGTGGGGACACCATGGTTGAACCAGGTGGACTCTGACCGGGACGTAGGTTGAGATGCGTCCAGGAAGGAGCCCCTTGGGGATACATGTCATACCCGGTACTCAGGTTGCTCAATCCTTGTTCTGAACCCAGAGGGGTCATCCTTGATATGTAACATATGTATTTATTATAAATGTAATGTAAATGTATGGATAGGCCGGAGGCCGTGATCATCCCGGGAGCGGTTGATAGAGCTCCAATGGGGAGAGAGTCGTGATGACAGGTCCCGGTTACAATATGATGTTAGGTGCAATATTATATGTAATGTATTATGTGACGTGTTTGTGTTAAATGTTAAATGTACTACCCCGGTTATTGATACTGGTGAGAAATAAATGGGTAGACATTTGGAAAATTTATACACGTGTTGGCGTCATTACGCAGAAAGCGAGTCCCCCGGCTCGCTACCTTTACAGTATGTAGTTTATTTATGAAGATTTAAGAATAATACAATGCAAAGCTAGGTTTAAATCCCGCGCCAATATCGCTGATTGGTCGTGGGCAGCTGGCGCGACCAATCAGCGAAGCGGGATTTCCGTTACAGACAAACAGACAGAATTAGATGACTATATAGTAGATACCTACAGCAGTGTCAGTGTTCAGCAGTGTTGGTGTTCAGCAGTGTCAGTGTGCAGCACTGTCGGAGTTCAGTAGTGTCAGTGTGCAGCGGTTTCGGTGTGTGGCTGTGTCGGAGTTCAACAGTGTTGGTGTACAGCAGTATCAGTGTACAGTAGTATCAGTGTTGTGCAGCAGTGTCGGTGTGCAGCAGTGTCGTGTGCAGCAGTGTCGGTGTGCAGCAGTGTAAGTGTACAGTAGTATCAGTGTTGTGCGGCGGTGTCAGTGTGCGGCGGTGTCGGAGTTCAGTAGTGTCGGTGTGCAGCAGTGTCGGTGTGCAGCAGTGTCAGTGTGTAGCAGTGTCGGTGTGCAGTAGCTTCAGTGTTGTGCGGTGGTGTCAGTGTGTGGCGGTGTAGAATGCAGACACCCCCCTCTATTCTCACCCCTGGCTGGATCCCCCGTCGCCCCCCTCTATTTTCACCTGTGCCTGGCGTTCAGTTGAGCGGTCATGTGACAGGGTGGGCCCGCACTGGATACGGTGGCTCAGTGGTTAGCACTGTATACGGTGGCTCAGTGGTTCGCACTGTATACTGTGGCTCAGTGCTTAGCACTGTATACGGTGGCTCAGTGGTTAGCACTGTATGGTGGCTCAGTGGTTAGCACTGTATGGTGGCTCAGTGGTTAGCACTGTATGGTGGCTCAGTTGTTAGCACTGTATGTAGTGGCTCAGTGATTAGCACTGTACATGGTGGCCAAAGCAGGGGGTTAGCGGGGTAGGGGGGAAGAGCAGGGGTCAGTGGGCACAGTCAGTGGCACAGCGGGTTCAGTGGGCATAGCAGGGGTCAGTGGGCACAGCAGGGGGACAGCAGTGTCAGTAGGCAGAGTGAGGGTCAGTTGGCATGCTCAGTGGGGACAGCAGGGGGTCAGTGGGGACAGCGGAGGGTCAGTGGGGACAGCAGAGGGTCAGTGGGCACAGCAGGGGGTCAGTGGGCATGGTCAGTGGGCAGAGCAGGGGTGAGTGGGCAAAGCAGGGTCAGTTGGCACAGTGGGGGTCAGTGAGCACAACTGGGGGTCAGTGGGCAGAGCGGGGGGGTCAGTGGACACAGCAGGGGATCAGTGGGCATTGTCAGTGGGCACAGCAGGAGGTCAGTGGGCACAGTCAGTGGGCAGAGCGAGGGTCAGTGCGTGGAGCAGGGGTCAGTGGGCACAGCAGGGGTCAGTGGGCACAGCAGGGGGTCAGTGGGCACAGCAGGGGGTCAGAGGGCACAGCAGGGGGTCAGAGGGCATTTTCAGTGGCACAGCAGAGGTCAGTGGGCACCGTCAGTGGGTGGAGCAGGGGTCAGAGAGCAGAGCAGGGGGTCAGAGGGCACAGCAGGGGTTCAGAGGGCACAGCAGGGTCAGAGGGTACAGCAGGGTAAGTGGGCAAGCTAGAGTTCGTGGGCATGGACAGTGGGCAGAGCAGGGGGTCAGTGGGCACAGCAGCAGGGGCGTAACTACAATAGGTGCAGGGGTTGTGATCGCACCCCGGCCTGCAGCCTAGGGGGGACCCTAGAAAAGACTAATATTATTAAGATTTGCAATAATTGGGGCCCGTTGGAGCTTTCGCATCAAGGCCCCTGGGCTTGAAGTTACGCCACTGCACAGCAGGGTAAGTGGGCAAGCAGTGTGTCAGTGGGCATGGTAAGTGGGCAGAGCAGGGGTCAGTGGGCAGAGCAGGGGTCAGTGGGCACAGCAGGGGGTCAGTGGGCAGAGCAGGGAGTCAGTGGGCACAGCAGGGGACAGTAGGCACAGCAGTGGGTCAGTGGGCATGGTTAGTGGGCACAGCAGGGGTTCAGTGGGCACAGCAGGGGGTCGATGGGCACAGAAGGGAGTCAGTGGGCACAGTCAGTGGGCAGAGCAAGGGTCAGTGGGCAGAGTGGGGGTGAGTGGGCAGAGCAGGGGTCAGTGGGCAGAGCAGGGGGTCAGTGGGTACAGCAGGGGGTCAGTGGGTACAGCAGGGGGTCAGTGGGCACAGTGGGGGGTCAGTGCGCACAGTGGGGGGTCAGTGGGCACAGCGGGCACAGTTGTGAGTCAATGGGTACAGCAGGGGTCAGTGGGCATGGTCAGTGGGCACAGCAGGGGTTCAGTGGGCACAGCAGGGGGTCAGTGTGCACAACAGGGTCAGTGGGCAGAGCGAGGGTCAGTGGGCACAGCAGGGGTCAGAGAGGCACAGCAGGGGGTCAGTGGACACAGTGAGTGGGCACAGCAGGGGGTCAGTGGGCACAGCAGGGGTCAGTGGGCACGGTAAGTGGGCAGAGCAGGGGTCAGTGGGCACAGCGGGGGGTACGTGGGCACAGCGGGGGGGTGAGTGGGCACACAGGGGCAGGCAAGGGTCAGTGGTGGCAGCACAGGGGTCAGTGGCATGGTCGGTGAGCACATCAGGGGGTCGGTGGGCACACTAGGGGTCGGTGGGCACAGAAGGGTGGGTGAGTGGGCACAGTCTTGGGCACAGCAGGGGTCAGTGGGCACAGCAGGGGGTCAGTGGGCATGGTCGGTGGGCACAGCAGGGGGTCAGTGGGCACAGCAGGGGGTCAGTGGCACAGCAGGGTGTCAGAGGCACAGCAGGGGGTAAGTGGGCACAGCAGGGTGTCAGAGCACACAGCAGGGGGTCGGTGGCACAAAGTAAGTCAGTGGGCACAGCAAGGGTCAGTGGACATAGCAGGGGGTCGGTGGCACAGAAGGGGGTCAGTGGGCACAGTCAGTGGGCAGAGCAAGGGCAGTGGGCAGAGCAGGGGTCAGTGGGCACAGCAGGGGGGTCAGTGGGCACAGCAGTGGGGCAGGACAGTGGGCAAGCAGGGGTCAGTGGGACAGCAGGGGGTCAGTGGGCACAGCGAGTGGGGCAGAGCAAGGGACAGTGGGCAGAGCAGGGGTCAGTGGGCACAGCAGGTAGTGGCAGTGGGTCATGGCATCAGTGGGCAGGGCAGGGGTCAGTGGGCACAGCAGGGGGTCAGTGAGGCACAGCAGGGGGTCAGTGGGACAGCAGGGGCAGAGGTAGTGGCACAGCAGTGGGTCAGTGGGCATGGTCAGTGGGCAGAGCAGGGGTCAGTGGGCAAAGCAGGGTCAGTGGCACAGTGGGGGCAGTGGGCAGCGAAAGGTCAGTGGGCACAGGAAGGGTCAGTGGGCACAGTGGGGGTCAAGTGGACACAGAGGGATCAGTGGCATTGGTCAATGGGCACAGTAGGAGGTCAGTGGGCACAGTCAGTGGGCAGAGCAAGGGTCGGTGGGTGGAGCAGGTTGTGAGCAGGGGTCAGAGGGCACAGCAGGGGGTCAGAGGGCACAGCAAGGGGTCAGAAGGCACAGCAGGGTAAGTGGGCAGAGCTAGGGTCAGTGAACATGGTCAGTGGGCAGAGCAGGGGGTCAGTGGGCACAGCAGGGTAAGTGGGCAGAGCAGTGGTCAGTGGGCATGATCAGTGGGCAGAGCAGGGTCAGTTGGCTTAGCAGAGCAGTTGCTCAGCAGGTTGGCACAGCAGGGGGTCAGTGGGCACAGAAGGCGGTAGTGGGCACAGTCAGTGGGCAGAGCGAGGGTCAGTTGCAGAGTGGGGGTGAGAGGGCAGAGCAAGGGTCAGTGGGCATGGTCAGTGGGAAGAGCATGGGGTCAGTGGGCACAGCAGGGTAAGTGTGCAGAGCAGTGGGTCAGTGGGCATGGTTAGTGGACAGAGCAGGGGTCAGTGGGCAAAGTAGGGTCAGTGGGAACAGCAGGGGGTTAGTGGGCACAGTGGGGGGTTAGTGGGCACAGCAGTGGGTCAATGGGCACAGCAGGGGGTCAGTGGGCATCGTCAGTGGGCACAGCAAGGGGTCACTGGGCACAGCAGGGTCAGTGGGCAGAGCGATGGTCAGTGGGCAAAGCAGGGGTCAGTGGGCACAGGGGGGGGTCACGTGGGCACAGTGGGGAGTGAGTGGGCACAACAGGGGGTCAGTGGGCACAGCAGGGGGTCAGTGGGCATGGTCGGTGAGGGCATCAGGGGGTCGGTGGGCACAGAAGGGGGGTCAGTGGGCACAGTCATTGGGCACAGCAGGGGTCAGTGGGCACAGCAGGGGGTCCAGTGGGTATGGTCAGTGGGCACAGCAGGGGGTCAATGGGCACAGCGGGTCATGGGCACAGCAGGGGGTCAGTGGATAGAGCAGGGTAGATCAGCAGAGGACCTTTGATGACGCCACGATCATGTGATCTGTGACTCCACCCATCATCTTGACATCATCAAAGGTCCTGAAGCACTCATTTGTGCTTGCAGGTGCCACGAGGACCAACAGGAACGGCAGGAGGTGTGATGGGGCAGCGGGGGAGCAGCGGTAACAGGCGTGGGGGAGTGATGGGGCAGCGGGGAGCAGCAGTGACAGGCGGGGTAAATGATAGGGCAGCGGGGGAACAGCAGTGACAGGCGGGGGGAGTGATCGGGCAGCAGGGGAGCAGCAGTGACAGGCAGAGGGGAGTGATGGGGTAGCGGGGGAGCAGCGGTAACAGGCGGGGGGATTGATCGGGCAGCGGGGTAGCAGTGGTGAGAGGTGTGAGGGAGTGATTGAGCAGTGGGGGAGCAGAAGTGACAGGTGGGAGGAGTGATGGGGCAGCAGCTTCGCCGCGGACCTCTGTGCGGCAGGTGGCCGCAGCTCAGCTGCTGCTGCACAGAGGTCAGTGGCTTGCCAGCCGGGAGATGACCGGCTAACGCCGGTCATCTCCCGGCTAGCGAGCTGCGGACCTCAATGCGCGGCTCATCTGCATACGCTGCACTCATTGGCTGCCGCGTCTGCCGGCGACCAATGAGCGCTGGCGCGCGATTTCCGTGACAGACAGAGAACCTTAGACGATTATATAGTAGATGGAGCACAGTCTTGGAGACAAATAACGGCTGTCATATATCACCCTGGTCACTGCCTCACATACCCCCCCTCTGTTCATGCTTGTGGGGTTGAACACCAGCCACCATACAAGGGCCCCCAGACAAGGCATCCACATTGCCCTGCAACCTCCCTGCCCAGTGTCCACAGTAAAACTGTAGTTCTGCAGGTAGAGGAACCACCGAGTGACCCTAGAATTCCGCTCCTTGACATTCCGCATCCAGACCAAGGGGAGTGGTCCGTTACCAAGCAAAACTGTCACAACAACAGGTAATAGTGTAGGGATTCCAAGGCCAACTTTATGGCCAGGCACTCTTTTTCCACGCTATTGAGGTGGTCGACAGGGTATGGTGTACTCGGGTACCAGGACTGATGGTGGCTTCGATGGGGAATCACGACTGGTCGATCCCCGAACCCGTGCCCTGGACCATCAATGGCGGGGAAATGGTGGGGGATAAGGGGATTGTTAACGTGATGCCACCTATGGTACCTGGTAACAGTGTGGCGCCCTGCAACGAGTGTGTCACAGGAGGGTACTGCACCCCTGAATTAAGGTGCAGTATTCTCCATCTCAGTGGCGAACAGGTTAATCCCAAGGCTCCATGTACCACATGCAACATTAGAGACAGAGGACCAATTAGATACCCGTTTCCTGGGCAACCGGTCCTGGTGGGAGGAGAGTGAGATGTATAGCAGTGGGGAAGAGTAGAACAGAGTTAGAAAGTTGGAGAGACAGGAGTAAGAAGTCTAGTCGTGACAGAACAGATAACAGGGAGGGCACCGAGCAGTGGTGACCCAGAAGTGAAAGGGGCCAAGGGAACCAGAAAACGGGAACTAGATGACCCAAGCCCAGTCCAAACCCGGAGTACCGGCTCCGAGGTGGTGCAGATGCTTTACTGCTGCGCCACAGAACCCGGAGCGATTGAGAGCTCTACAGGAGCGCAATACACAGTTTACCATCACCGCAGCTGTACCAGGGGGGTACCCACCATTGAGGTTCAGGGGCCTATCTGGAGTCGCAGGCCAACGGCTCGGGTTCCCAACAGAAGATCCTCTGTATCCTGACCTGGTATATAAGAAGCAGCGACGAGAGAGGGACAGTTAGTATAAAGAAAGACACTGTGGAGCCTTGGAGGGACACTGTTCATCACAGGGACCACCCGGTCCGTTACCTAGAAGTGGAAACCATTATACCTGTACACTGTGAATGAGTTGAGTAAAGACCCGTGCAGAGGAGCAACGTGTCCAAGCTTTATTTTGGGACTGTTACTAACCACTTTGTCTACAGGGTTGACCGAGCTGCCACATTCCTCAACTGCAGCTCCTGACCCCGGGGACTCCTGCTCATCCTGTAGGGAGCGGAACCATCTTGCTGCCGCCCATCCCCCGGAGGTCCAAGCAGCGCCGTGCCATCACCGGACTGCTACAGGTGGTGTCACAAATCAATAACCGTATCTTTATTTCATCATCTTACTTTAACCTTTCATTTACCACCGGGCCTCCTCCGCCTCAGGCACAGAACCGTGACCACAGACAGCGCCTGAGACCTGGGAACCTGGCTCACGGTGAGTCAATTTGGTGTCTACGAACAGGATTCGAACTGACCCGTATCCAACGGGTACCATGTGCTTTACAGAACCTTACTGGCCAAAAAAGAACTTTGCGCGCCATTTTCACTGGACTAAGATGGCGGGAGTCCCGCCATGTGAGAGGCGATGTGCTGGCCCATGGGCATGCCTCAGCCCCTCGTCATGGGAGGGCCATGGCAGAGGCGCCAAAACACTTGCCCGCCCCGATTCCTAAGAAACAACCAAAGGGGCGGGCCAGAGACCTTAGCCCGCCCATGGACTATAAAACTAAAAGAAGAGGGTATGGCCGGGTCTTTGCAGCAAGCTTCGCCACGGGAACCTGTACCAGCCGCGACAGGTGTGCTTCCTGGAAGCAGAAGCATGGCGGCAATGAAGCTGAGGGATCTAATGCAGGAGGTGGAGGAAGAAGCCCGAGCCGCCCTCAGCGGTCCTGAACCAGGTCCTGTCCATACCATGGACAGGGACCCCACGTTCTGGGAGACTGCGATTAGAGACTTGCAGGTACAGCTAATTGAAAGTACCGAATGGACAATAAGGCGCTGGAACGCCAACCTAGCTAACCAACTGCACCGTGCGGCGCAGGAGAGACCAGTAACCCGCCCCGCTCCAGAACCGGAGATAAGGCCAGAATATGTTGAGGCCCACCCGGTTACCGGAGAAGACCTGCCACAGTCTACGGGTGCGGTAGAGACAGAGGAAGAAGTAGCGGGCAGCCATGAAGCCCCGCAGACGGATGACCAAGAAGCTGGCAGCCATGAAGCCCCGCAGGATGAGACTGATGAGGAAAGTACAGCAGAGGAAGGCCCCGCGGCCGCGGTGCCTAGCCAACTAGATGACCCACACCAGGAAGGAGAACAACAGCCTGCCGAGGAGCCAGATGTAGTGGTTGAGGATATCGAGGAAGAGGAGTATCGGGTTCTGGATGAAGAGGAGGAACCGGAGGAGACCAGCTCCGAGGAGGAGGGCGAGTTAGAGATTCCCGCCAAGCAACCGCCAGCAGAAGCTCGGGTAGAATGGTGGGGTGCCGCGGCGGCGTCCGCCAGCAACAGCAACAACCGCACCCCAGTGCAAAGTTACAGGCAAACGCAAACTTTGAACAGCACCGCAAACCGGAGGGGCTACGTCCAGACCATCCAGACAACGACATTCCTCAACTCCAGCTCCTGATCCCGGGGACTCCCACTCATCCTGTAGGGAGTGGAACCATCTGGCTGCCGCCCATCCCCCGGAGGTCCAAGCAGTGCCGATGCCATCACCGGACTCCTACAGGTGGCGTCATGAATCAATAACAGTATCTTTATTTCATCATCTTACTTTAACCATTCATTGACCACCGGGCCTCCTCCGCCTCAGGCACAGAACCGAGACCACAGCCAGCGCCTGAGACCTGAGAACCCGGCTCACGGTGAGTCAACGGGTACACCAGCGCTGCAGCCGGCCGCTGAGGTGATGGTGGGTGCAGCAGAGTGTGGTACAGCGCCCCACAGGTGGAGCTTTACCTCAGGGCAGCGGGGATGGATGAGGGGAGTAGTAGTTGCGTCTTTGCAGACAAGGCGCTGAGTTGCGGCAGTTAGACAGGCACACAGACACACAAGGATTGTGTGTAGTGATGGGCGAATCCTAAATTACTCGGAATCGCTTGACTCTAGCGAGTCCGAGCACAGGACTCGCTACTCGTTGCGAGTCTAGCGAGTCCAATGTTAATGAATGGGGAAGCGAGTAATAGCGAGTAGTGTGAGATTTACAAATCGCAGATGTGTCTCGGAAGCTTCAGCCTGAAGCAATCCGAGTTGTCATTTATTTGCATTGCTCGTTTACTTTGTAAGTAATCCCTGACTCGCACAGATAAGATCCTGTCTCCTCTGTACAGGCTGCCAGCTCCAGGGTCCTAGAGCCCGCCTGCTGCCTGATGTAGCAGTGCTGAGATTGTTCTCAGTCTGCTCATTCCCTGTGTACAGACATGAATGTCTGTGCACAGAGATGATGTAGCAGAGCTGAGATTGTACACAGGGAATGAGCAGACTGAGAACAATCTCAGCTCTGCTACATCATCTCTGTGCACAGACATTCATGTCTGTACACAGGGAATGAGCAGACTGAGAACAGACATGAATGTCTGTGCACAGAGATGATGTAGCAGAGCTGAGATTGTTCTCAGTCTGCTTATTCCCTGTGCATAGACATCTATATTTATGCACAGGGGATGTAGCAGAGAGGACATCGCGTTTTGGACTGCGTCGGACGGAAGAGGATTTTTTTAATTAAAGATGGAGTCCCTAATGGCTTTTTTTTTTTTTATTTCTAATAAAAAATTTTCCTTGTGTTGTGTTTTTTTTAAAACAATTTAATAGAAATTCATGGCGGTCATGTCTAATATTGGCGTGACCGCCATAAATTTCGGGCTTAGGGTCAGCTGATAATACAAAGCTGGCCCTAACCTCTTTATTACCCAGCGTGCCACCGCTACCAGGGCCGCTGGAAGAGCGGGGTTCAGCGCCAGAGGATGGCGCTTCAATGAACGCGCCATCTTCTGGGGCGGCTGCGGGCTGCAATTTGCAGCGGGGGGTGCCCAGAAAGCTTGGGCATCCCTGCGCTGCGGATTCCAGCCCCCAGCTGCTTAGCTGTACCTGGCTAGACATAGAAATTGCGCGGAGCCCCACGCATTTTTTTTTAATTATTTCATGAAATTCTGAGATTCTGACTCTGAAATTCATGAAATAATAAAAAAAAAATGCGTGGGGCTCCGCGCAATTTCTATGTCTAGCCAGGTACAGCTAAGCAGCTGGGGGCTGGAATCCGCAGCGCAGGGATGCCCAAGCTTTCTGGGCACCCCCCGCTGCAAATTGCAGCCCGCAGCCGCCCCAGAAGATGGCGCGTTCATTGAAGCGCCATCCTCTGGCGCTGAACCCCGCTCTTCCAGCGGCCCTGGTAGCGGTGGCACGCTGGGTAATAAAGAGGTTAGGGCCAGCTTTGTATTATCAGCTGGCCCTAAGCCCGAAATTTATGGCGGTCACGCCAATATTAGACATGACCACCATGAATTTCTATTAAATTGTTTTAAAAAAAACACAACACAAGGAAAATTTTTTATTAGAAATAAAAAAAAAGCCATTAGGGACTCCATCTTTAATTAAAAAAATCCTCTTCCGTCCGACGCAGTCCAAAACGCGATGTCCTCTCTGCTACATCCCCTGTGCATAAATATAGATGTCTATGCACAGGGAATAAGCAGACTGAGAACAATCTCAGCTCTGCTACATCATCTCTGTGCACAGACATTCATGTCTGTACACAGGGAATGAGCAGACTGAGAACAATCTCAGCTCTGCTACATCATCTCTGTGCACGGACATTCATGTCTGTACACAGGAATGAGCAGACTGAGAACAATCTCAGCTCTGCTACATCATCTCTGTGCACGGACATTCATGTCTGTACACAGGAATGAGCAGACTGAGAACAATCTCAGCACTGCTACATCATCTCTGTGCACGGACATTCATGTCTGTACACAGGGAATGAGCAGACTGAGAACAATCTCAGCACTGCTACATCATCTCTGTGCACAGACATTCATGTCTGTACACAGGGAATGAGCAGACTGAGAACAATCTCAGCTCTGCTACATCATCTCTGTGCACAGACATTTATGTCTGTACACAGGGAATGAGCAGACTGAGAACAATCTCAGCACTGCTACATAATGTCTGTGAGCAGGCAGGCTCTAGGACCCTGGAGCTGCCACAGAGAAGACAGCTGGACTCGGCTCGCAAAGAAACAGCAGTTATCTGCGAGTTTCCCTGCTATCACTGGCACAGTAGCCAGTGATTACTCGCGAGTCTAATGCAAACAATGGCAATCCTATGTCAGCGTTTCTGACAAAACTAGGATTGATATTGATTTGCATTAGACTCGCGAGTAATCACTGGGAAACTCGCAGAGTACCGAGTCCTGCGAGTCCCTTACTACTCGCCGAGTAACGAGTCCTAGCGAGTAGATTCGCCCATCCCTAATTGTGTGTCAATGTCATTCATTGACCACCGGGCCTCCTCCGCCTCAGGCACAGAACCGAGACCACAGCCAGCGCCTGAGACCTGAGAACCCGGCTCACGGTGAGTCAACGGGTACACCAGCGCTGCAGCCGGCCGCTGAGGTGATGGTGGGTGCAGCAGAGTGTGGTACAGCGCCCCACAGGTGGAGCTTTACCTCAGGGCAGCGGGGATGGATGAGGGGAGTAGTAGTTGCGTCTTTGCAGACAAGGCGCTGAGTTGCGGCAGTTAGACAGGCACACAGACACACAAGGATTGTTGTTTCAGTACCTTTTACTGGTGACAAGGTAACAGGTACAGTGCAGAGTATTAACCAGGTCTCCGGTGCAACTTGGGACTTCCACCTTAGAAAGTTATGAAGCCTCCTCTGTGTCTGTGGTTTGGGGTAAGTCCTGCCGAAGCCTGAAGCCACCGCTTCTTCTCCCTCTCTGGGCTTTGTCCTAAACTGGCAATGAGGTCCTTCTGCGGGGTCCCTGTTTCTCCTATGGCCTCTGGTCCTATACTTGGTCAGTTTAGCATCTCCGGTAACCATCAGTGAGTTTCTTACAATGCTCTGCTGGAATTTTAGATCATTCTTCTTTGGCAAACTGTTCCAGGTCCCTGATATTTGAAGGGTGCCTTCTCCACACTGCCATTTTTAGATCTCTCCACAGGTGCTCTATGGGATTCAGGTCTGGACTCATTGCTGGCCACCTTAGAAGTCTCCAGTGCTTTCTCTCAAACAATTTTCTAGTGCTTTTTGAAGTGTGTTTTGGGTCATTGTCCTGCTGGAAGACCCATGACCTCTGAGGGAGACCCAGCTTTCTCACACTGGGCATACATTATGCTGCAAAATTTGTTGGTAGTCTTCAGACCTCATAATGCCATAAACATGGTCAAGCAGTTCAGTGCCAGAGGCAGCAAAGCAACCCAAAACATCAGGGAACCTCCACCATGTTTGACTGTAGGGACCGTGTTCTTTTCTTTGAATGCCTCTTTTTTTCTCCTGTAAACTCTATGTTGATGCCTTTGCCCAAAAAGGTCTACTTTTGTCTCATCTGACCAGAGAACATTCTTCCAAAACGTTTTAGGCTTTCTCAGGTAAGCTTTAGCAAACTCCAGCCTGGCTTTTTTATGTCTCGGGGTAAGACGTGGGGTCTTCCTGGGTATCCTACCATACAGTCCCTTTTCATTCAGATGCCGACGGATAGTACGGGTTGACACTGTTATACCCTGAGACTGCAGGGCAGCTTGAACTTGTTTGGATGTTAGTCGAGGTTCTTTATCTACCATCCGCACAATCTTGCGTTGAAATCTCTCGTCAATTTTTCTTTTCTGTCCACATCTAGGGACGGTAGCCACAGTGCCATGGGCTTTAAACTTCTTGATGACACTGCGCACGGTAGACACAGGAACATTCAGGTCTTTGGAGACGGACTTGTAGCCTTGAGATTGCTCATGCTACCTCACAATTTGGTTTCTCAAGTCCTCAGACAGTTCTTTGGTCTTCTTTCTTTTCTCCATGCTCAATGTGGTACACACAAGGACACAGGACACAGGTTGAGTCAACTTTATTCCATGTCAACTGGCTGTAAGTGTGATTTAGTTATTGCCAACACATGTTAGGTGCCACAGGTAAGTTACAGGTGCTGTTAATTACACAAATTAGAGAAGCATCACATGATTTTTCTAACAGTGCCAATTCTTTTGTCCACCCACTTTTTTATGTTTGGTGTGGAATTAGATCCAATTTGGCTTTAGGACAATTCTTTTTGTGTTTTTTTCATTGAAGACAAATTAAATGAAGATGATAATACCAAAGAATTTATGATTGCAATAATTTTCAGGAAGAAACTGAGTATTATCTGACAGAATTGCAGGGGTGTCAATACTTTTGGCCACAACTGTACATAGTCCATGTTTTTGGTTAACTGCAGCACCTGGTTACGCGTGTCATCATCTGCTACAGCTTGACTTTCTGCTTTTGCAGGTTCTGTAGAAACAGGTTTCAAGTCTATGGGAGAGGTATTAGCCTGCCAGGATTGGATTGCAGGTTCTGCAGGCACTGGATCTCTGAACATGGTTATAGCACGATCTTTTAAGTCATTAAAGTTCACAGTTGGGTGATCCAATACCCACATATGTACCTGTTGGCGGTGGTAGTCTGACTTCAATCCCTCTGTAAACTGTTCTGCAAGCATTTTATCCTCTTCCAATACACTTGCCGGGTCTATTTGTTTTAAGGACAGGAGTGCCCCTTGTAAACGGAGGGCATAGTCTCTGATGGTATCCTGCGGTCTCTGTTTACACTGGTAGAACAGCATCCTCAATTCAGACTGTGTGCGTTTTTCAGACAGTTTTTAGCTTATCAAGCACTTTAGCAGAAGAGTCCCTGTCAGCATCACTCCAGGGCTCAACCTCTAGCTCCGCTGCGCCTATTAATTGTCCCAGCACAACGGTGGCCTGCTGCTTCTCTGTCATCGTATACATGTCCAGCATTGCACACTTCTTTTGCTTAAAGGCTGCTAACGTACTGGGTTTACCTTCATATGTTGGTAACCATTTGGCACCCGGTATATACGGCAAGGTCATCGGCATTATTTGGGCCGTTGCTCCGGGTGCTGCGTTCCGGGCATCTTCCCCGTCAGGGACTTGTACATCATCCAAGTCACTCATGTTGGGCCCCCCTAGTTAATCGCTGCCAACCGGTGAGATGAAACAAACTTACCTGGTCATCGGCGGCTCTGCAGAGGGAGTGGAGCACCTCGGGTATTTCCGGAACTGGGAGCTGCATTTGATCTCCGGCAGAGTGAAGGGAGCGGGGCTTTTCTTCCCGTTCTTTTCAACCTGCGCTGTGGCGCAGCTCAATTTCTGTAACGGCGACTGGTTGTACAGTTCAGAAACAGTTAATAAAGTTCAGTTATTGGCACACAGTACCCCGTTTTACCGGGCACAGGAGCTTGTTCGTGACGCCAGGATTGAGGCGGTCGACAGCCTGAACCCACCGCTTCTTCTCTCTCTCTGGGCTTTGTCCTAAACTGGCAATGAGGTCCATCTGCGGGGTCCCTGTTTCTCCTATGGCCCCTGGTCCTATACTTGGTGAGTTTAGCATCTCTTGCTTGTTCTCTTCAGGGATGAACTCCTCCTGAGTCTTCCGGTCATTTGCTGTAACAGTAAATGCTGGCAGCTTCGGACTCTGGTGTCCGGGTGTACTAAAGGGTGGTAAACACTGGTTCCCTTTCTTAGTTCCCTGCTTTCTCCACTTGCCTCCGACCCTTTCCCTAGGGTGCGGTTAGTGGTCCCTGGTCCTGGGCCTGGATCTCTCTCAGCGACCAGCTCCTCCGTCTCCTCTCTCTTCTCTCTCCTCACTGGAACTGACTAACACCTCCCCTCAGGCCTGGATGTTTTTAAAGGGGAACTGGCTTAAGGCAGCCAGTAGAGCTGCCCCTTCAGGTCTGGGATGGAAGGTGTGGTGTGCTGTGCGAACCAAGGTGTAATTCCCTACTTGCACCGGTGGATCCTGTGGCAATCCCCCGCAGGGGTGCCACACTATAGTTTCTCTCTGGCGGGGTGAGCTTCCTACTTAAGTAGGTGGCGGGGTGTTCGTCCCTGTTACCCAATTGGGACAGTACCGCTCCCAGCCCAACCTCAGAGGCATCAGTCTGCACTTCTGAAAGTCGGGATTGGTGAGAAGTTGAACTGGTTGTCCACATAGGACCCCCTTCAGGGCCAGGAAGGATTCCTCGGCCTGCGAATTCCAGTGCATCATGACGGACTTCTTTCCTTTCAGACGGGGCCGACAGTCCAGCAAAATTGGGGATGAACCGCCGATAGTACCCTATGATGCCTAGAAAAACCCAAACCTGCTTCATGGTAAGGATCCAAGGCCATTTCTGGATTGCCTCGATTTTATTGATTTGGGGCTTAATTACGCCTTGGCCTATCACGTACCCTAAGTAGCGGGCTTCCGTGAGTCCCAATGCACACTTTTTTGGATTAGCTGTCAGACCGGCAGTTCGAAGCGAATCCACCACCGCTTGTATCTGAACCAAGTGGGTTTGCCACTCGGTGCTGTAAATTATTATGTCATCTAGGTACGCTGATGTGGTTCCAACACTATGTCCATCAGCCTCTGGAATCTAGCCGGAGCCCCATGTAACCCAAAAGGCAAGACGACATAGTGATAGAGACCCTCAGGTGTAAAAAAAAAAGCGGTCTTTTCCTTTGCTGATTCCGTCAGTGGCACCTGTGAGTGTTGTGAAATACCGCGCTTGTCCCAGCCTCTTAATCAGCTCGTCCACCCTGGGCAAGGGGTAAAGATCGACTTTAGACACTTCGTTTAACCTTCTGAAGTCGTTACAAAACCATAACGACCCGTCAGGTTTTTGGATCAGTACAATGGGACTGGCCAATTCACTCCTAGACTTCTCAATCGCCCCCAGGCAAAGCATTTTTTTCACCTCCTCTGAGATAGCTTGCCTCCAAGCCTCCGGTATGGCTTCATGCGTACCTTTCCGTGAGGCTTGGTGACAATATCTTGTTGGATGATGGAGGTCCTGCCTGGCAGGTCTGAGAAGACATCCGGGTTCTGCTGTACCAACCTCCGGGCCTCCCGCCTCTGCTGTTTTGTGAGAGTGTCCCCTATCCTTACTCCTGTCTCATCCTCTCCGGATGCCACTGTAACCAGGGGCAGAAGTCCTGAAGAGGTTAGGTCTGGGGGTAGAACAGCCACCATACTTTCCCTGTCTTTCCAGGGTTTCCGATTAAAGCATTAGATGAAAGGTGGTAATTCGTGCGCTGCCGTCTGTCCGTTGGTTCCAAGAAATCCAAGGAATCACAAGATGTTAAAAGCAATACCTTTAATGTCCAATTCTTAAGCGTTTCGTGGTACTTCAGACCACTTCATCAGAGATCCACAAGGTTTACCTTGTGCTGGGAAGGCAGCCATTGAGGACGTGCCTGACAGAGGCTCTGACAGGAGGGCGCATCTTAGAGAGAGGTGACCCGGGAACAGAGGGGACGAACCAGGCCTGGTTGGAGCCAGCTGGGGAAGTCCAGGGTCGACACCGGCATACCGGAGCCAAGGCAATCAGTGGTCTATCCCAGGTTGCAAACCAGCAAGCTGTGGGACCAACAGAAGGGAGCCATAGCACCACAGACTGCACCTCAATCTCGGTCCTAAATTGGGTCCAGGACACTAAGGAAAAGGGACCGAATTCCGGTGGCGGGAAGATTAGTTTGTTGCCGTTCCCGTCTGTACCAGTAAGGAACCGAACGTACTTAACTGTAACAGACCCCTGGGCTGGCATAGGAGCTCTGCAGAGTGATTAAAAAGGGACACAGACCCCGAAAGCCATTAAAAGGGACCATCAACAGACTCTACAGGATCACCTTACAATCTGTGGCTACGTCCCCGTTTAATCAGACTCTGACTGTGTACTGTATCATCCACCCGGTACCAGTAAAGAGACGTTTGAGTTGAATCCGTGTCTGTGATCCTTTCCTCCAGTGCCCAGAGGGCCTCAGCATCCTCAGAGGGGTAAGAACTACAACTCCCCTTGACTCACCGTGGCCGGCTGACTCCGGTTGATACAGGCGATTCTTCTCCTTCCTTGTCACGGGTGGACCGCGCCTGCCGGTAGTGGGGCCCGGTGTAGTGCAGATCAAAATTGAAGACGTCATAGTGGGAACAGATTAAAGGGGTTTTAATTTGTTTTTCTTCGTGATGCCACCTATGAGTAGATTCGGTAAGGGCTACCGACGCTGCGGAACCCCCGGGGGATGGACAGCAGCAAGATGTTACGCTCCCCACAGGCTGAGCGGTGATCCCCGGGGGCTGGAGCTGCTCAAGATGTTGTGCGGCAGCTGCGGTTACCTTAGTGTGCGGATGGATAGTTCATAAGGAGACACGGACACAGATAGTCTCTGCAACGGGTCTTTACTGTAACCAGCAGGCAGTACATGGCTTACAGTGGTTGAGTAGTAGACCGGGTGGACTCAGCAGTGATAGTGTTCCTCAGAGATCCGCAGTGTTCCTCCATTCTACCTACTTAGTTCCTTCTTTTTGCCAGCGTCGCCCAGGAATACCAGGTCGGGTACGGGGAGGCTGCTTCAATGCCCTATCCATGATGTACGTTCTGGATGCTTTGGGGAGCCTTGGATCCCTCAGTGGGTACACCGCTGGTTAGACGACTGGAAGACTGGCTGGTGGTGGGGTGCTCCTATAAAGCTGCTCCTCCACGGGGCTGGTTCGCGTGGCAGAGGTGAACTGCTGCCAGCTTCGGTACCAGTGAACCGGCTGTAAGTTGTGGGCACGGGAGTCTTTTGGGAACCCGTGTAGATAAGCCCAATCCCGGTGGTTAAGGCCTCAGGTGCTGACACCCGACCGGTGACGGCCCAGGGGCCCGCACGGAGTGCGGAGCCCCCGCTCCTCTCCAAGTTCTAGTCTGCTCTTGTCAGGTTCTAGATTCTCACTCTCCTGTGTTCTGACTGTCTAGATTATTGTGTGTTCTACTACACTACCCTAACACTCCACCCACCAGGACCTAGGATTGGTCCCCTGTTCTAGGTGTTGTATGTTGGGTTGGATCTCAGAGTTAACTATTGCACTGCTTTGTCAGAGAATATTGCGGCTGCAATACTCCCTTGTGACGCACTCGTTGCGGGCGCCACACTCCCCCTTGGTTAAATCAGCTTGTCCCCAAGCGTCAAACTACTCACATTACAGAGGTTTTTGCATTTTTATACATATATGACACACTTTTATTAAAATAGAAAACAGGTAAAGGTATGCTTTGGTGACATAAGCAAAGAAAAAGGTAATCACTTTGTGCGGACCCGGCGTGCGGTCGGCTGTACTTTAAACTAGAGTCCAGGCTGTAGCCGCAAGATCACACAGTCAATGATTAACGGGAACAGAGTCATTGAGGAAGTTCAAGTTTTAAAGTCACTGGCTCTGAGGGTGATGGCGCACCCGGATAGCGAACCACCCATCTGCACAAGCATAGCGCTCGTAGGTGATTATGTCGCCCCGGTATAGGTCGCGATCGGGATGTCCTCTTGGCAAGTTTGACTCTACGTCCCGGCGCCCCACAAACACCTCCTCATTCAAACCCACCTCCCAAGCGAACCCCCACCCGGTATGTAAATTAAAGGTGGAAATTCTACCTTCACGGCGGAGTTCATCAGGCAGCAGCGGCTGGCGGCGAGCCTCGGCACGGGCCTGCATGTTGGCGCGTTCTCGGGCTTGCCACTCCTCTCGTCGTCTCTGGCGTACATCTCCGTCGTTACGGCTCGGGGTGTAGAGATGAGTAACGGAGCTGGTGGTTTGGTGAGAAGCTTGAACTTGGCGGGCTGTCTGTATCGGAACCCGGTGGAACGGCACAGGGGAAGGTGTCGGCAGTGCACCCGACCAGTGTACCCGAGCTGTATGCCCGGTAGGAAGTTCCTTGTTGTCTCCCCAAGCGAACCCGGTGTCGAAATCCTCAGCGGTGCTGTGGGTCTCGTCGTCATCCTCTCCGACCTCTTCCTCGATGACCACATCAGGCTGCTCGATGGCGAAAGACGTTGAAGGTAGTTCTGTTGTACAACGGGGCGGTGGTGCTGCGGATCCCTCCGTAGGGACGTCCTGCAGGGCTTCCAGGCTGCCTGCCTCTTCATCTGTTTCCGCAGGTAGAGGTGTTTCAATCCCGGTTACCAGGTAGGCCTCTGTAGTTGCAGAGGAGGCCTCCGGTTCAAGGGAGAAACAAGCGACAGTCTCGGTAGTGTGGAAACTAGTCGCGGGTTCCGCAGGTGGAACCTGGTAGAGATCGAGTTCTTCCATGGAGCGTGTTATGAGCTCCGGCTCAAGAACGGGATCGGTTGCGATATCGGTCGCTGGAACGGGTCGAGTTGCGGCCTCCACCGGGATGACGCAGTCTATTGGCTCTGGTGACGGAGCAGGACAGGTGGTAGGCGAGGGTGAGGCGGTCGAGAAGCTGGTGACGTCGTCTGGGCTTGGAGAAGCTGTACCCGGTCGGCTCTGCTGCATCGCATGGTGTAGTCGTCTGCCTAGGGTCGCGCTCCAGCTGCGAATCGTCCATTCCACTGTCTCTAGTAACCGCACCCGGAGGTCTTGTAGAGCCTCTAGCCAGAAGTCGGGACTGCCGTCTATGGTAAGGGCAGGATCCGGACCCGGTTGGCTGATGGCTGCTCTGGCCTCCGCCTCGACCTCCCGCATCAGGTCTTGGAGTCTCATGCTGGCCATTCTTCTTGGAGGGAAACCACACCCGTTCAACCGGTAAGACGTTCTGGTAGAGCTGGTGAAGATGTCTCCTCTCTCCGTCGGTGTGTCTATGACACTCCCATTTCCTCTGGGCTTTTGTAGTCCAATCGTGGGAAAAGTCTTTGGGGTCCGCCCCCATGGTTGATTCGAGCAATCAGGGCGGACAAAGAGTTTGGCGCCTTTTGTCTTTAGCCCTCCCACGATGAGGGGGGTTGACTCACTCCTGGGCTTCACGTGGCGGCTTCTTGTGGCGGGAACGCCATCTTGGGCGCCATCTTGACCCAATGGTGTAAAGGCGGGAAAGTTCTTTTAGGGACGAACAAAGTCCAATTGTAGACAATAAAGTCCATTTTAAGCACAATATACCCGTTGGGTAACGGGCCTGCTCGTATCCTGTTCGTGACGCCATTTTCTGACTCACCGTGGCCGGCTGACTCCGGTTGATACAGGCGATTCTTCTCCTTCCTTGTCACGGGTGGACCGCGCCTGCCGGTAGTGGGGCCCGGTGTAGTGCAGATCAAAATTGAAGACGTCATAGTGGGAACAGATTAAAGGGGTTTTAATTTGTTTTTCTTCGTGACGCCACCTATGAGTAGATTCGGTAAGGGCTACCGACGCTGCGGAACCCCCGGGGGATGGACAGCAGCAAGATGTTACGCTCCCCACAGGCTGAGCGGTGATCCCCGGGGGCTGGAGCTGCTCAAGATGTTGTGCGGCAGCTGCGGTTACCTTAGTGTGCGGACGGATAGTTCATAAGGAGACACGGACACAGATAGTCTCTGCAACGGGTCTTTACTGTAACCAGCAGGCAGTACATGGCTTACAGTGGTTGAGTAGTAGACCGGGTGGACTCAGCAGTGATAGTGTTCCTCAGAGATCCGCAGTGTTCCTCCATTCTACCTACTTAGTTCCTTCTTTTTGCCAGCGTCGCCCAGGAATACCAGGTCGGGTACGGGGAGGCTGCTTCAATGCCCTATCCATGATGTACGTTCTGGATGCTTTGGGGAGCCTTGGATCCCTCAGTGGGTACACCGCTGGTTAGACGACTGGAAGACTGGCTGGTGGTGGGGTGCTCCTATAAAGCTGCTCCTCCACGGGGCTGGTTCGCGTGGCAGAGGTGAACTGCTGCCAGCTTCGGTACCAGTGAACCGGCTGTAAGTTGTGGGCACGGGAGTCTTTTGGGAACCCGTGTAGATAAGCCCAATCCCGGTGGTTAAGGCCTCAGGTGCTGACACCCGACCGGTGACGGCCCAGGGGCCCGCACGGAGTGCGGAGCCCCCGCTCCTCTCCAAGTTCTTGTCTGCTCTTGTCAGGTTCTAGATTCTCACTCTCCTGTGTTCTGACTGTCTAGATTATTGTGTGTTCTACTACACTACCCTAACACTCCACCCACCAGGACCTAGGATTGGTCCCCTGTTCTAGGTGTTGTATGTTGGATCTCAGAGTTAACTATTGCACTGCTTTGTCAGAGAATATTGCGGCTGCAATACTCCATTGTGACGCACTCGTTGCGGGGCGCCACACCCTCATCGATCCCCGCTGCTCTGAGGTAAAGCTCCACCTGGGGGAGCTGTACTATTCTGAGCTGCACCTTTAACACCTCAGCGGCTGGCCGCAGCGCTAGTTTCCCTATTACCAGGTACCACAGGTGGCATCACGATACCATTCCTTTTCCCCTCCATCATCATCATCACCCCACCATCCCTGCCAGGGAGAGTCCAGTGCTCGGAACCGGGAAGCGACCAGCCGTGATTCCCCCATAGAAGCAACCGCCTATCCCAGTATCCGAGTACCCCCTACCCTGTCGACCGCCTCATTTCCATGGATACAGAGTATCCCACTGTACGACCGGTGGGTTTTATCCCAGGGACCAGGGATACATGCACCAGGGTCACCAAGCTCCCTGAATCTAACAAGCCCGTCACCGGGTACCCATTATCCTGCACTTGGCACAAATGTGGTTCAGTCTCAGGATTACCGATATCCGCCATACACACAGTCTGGGCATACATTGATCCCCGGCAGGTATACCCGCAGTCCATGGGCTCGGTGGTGAGTGAACACTGGGTCCCCGTATGCCGCAGTCCTTGGCATCGCCAACACCTCATATTGGGGGTAAATCCTTTTGAGGGGTGCAGTTTTGGGAACATGGGCTTTTGACCTCTTTAAGGTGGAGGGTGGTCTCGACTTGGTCTGGGGTGAAGTCCAACACAGGACCAGGTTGGGGGTCTTTTACCGCAGGCCTGGTGGATGTAGACTGACGGGTTGCACGCATAGCGCCAGTGTCCCGGATCAAGTCCTGTGTGGCCACATGTCGCTCCACCAGACACGCTAATTGTTCAAGGGTTCTTGGGTCACCTTGTCCCACCCACCATTGAATGGGGATGGGTAGAGGGCCCACAAACCGGTCAACTATTACCCTCTCTATCATTTGCGCGGGGCTCAGGGTCTCCGGCTACAGCCATTCCTTAACCAGGTGCAACAAGTCATAAGCCTGAGCTTGGACAGGTTTACGCTCCTCAAAGGACCACTGGCTTACCCGTTGAGCCCTTAGATATGAATTAACCCCCAGTCGGGCCAGGATCTCACCATTCAGAGACCCGTAGATCACGGCGTCCTCTGTGCAGGGATCTAGGTAAGCTTTTTGGGGCTCTCCCGTTAAATATGTTGCTAACACCTCCGCTCACTGCTCCAGCGGGAGTTTGTCCCGCTCTGCGACCCTCTCGAAAATTGCCAGGAACGCCTCCACATCATCTCCTGGGGTCATCTTTTGCATGGCTTGCCTTACCGCTTTCTGGGCGCTGCAGTTATCATCTTGTCCAGGGGATGAGCCGGCTGCCGTTGCATGGAGAGCCTCAGTCAGGAGATCCATCTGTCAGTGTTGATGATCCAAAGACTGTAGCAGGTGTGTATTGGTCTGTTGCTGTTGTACATTAGCCTGAGCCAACTGCTTTAGAATGTCCTCCATGGTAGCTATAGGTTTATACTGGTGAGTAGTAGATTTATCCACAGACATGTGTGACCTGGGTATGCCTCATGCTGTCGCCCTCACGGCCACTCAGGACTTCAGGAACCCGCTGATTCCTAGCACACTGCCCGCATTCTCCACCATAAGCACGACGGGAGTCAGTGACTCAGGCTCTTATTCACACCATACACAGTTTATTGCCAGACAAGTCGATTAAAGACCTGTAGGGTTCCGGATCACAGCCGGTACTGTCCTGGTTATACGGGTATAAGTCCAAAAAGAGAGCAAACCACATGGCTGGGCTGTGTATTCCTGCACACAGCCCCTGTCTCACAGCTCCCGCTCATTAGCCTCTTTGGCTTCAAGTGAGACCACATCCTGTGTTGTAGCTAACATTTAAACCCATGCCTGGACATGGAGTCTCCTGGTCCTCCGGTGTTCTTTGCTGGGCTAACTAGACAGACTCAGACTCTGGCGTCCAGGTTGCTTTGGTGTTTTCCTGGGGTGAACCAGTATGGTTCCTCTGCTCCCGCTTTCTGCTCGTCTCCTTGCCTCCAACCCTCACGCTTGGGTCCCTTACACTGGCTAGGCTTCCCTCTGGTATGAGCCTAGTATGGCACCGTTCATCAGGTGTCTTCCTCAGTACTGCTTCGTACTGAACTGCCTAACACCTTCCCTGGGCCTGAATTTATAGGGGACCTTGTCTAAAGTCAGCAAGTAGAGATGCCCCTTCAGGTCTGGGGTGGAAGGTGTTGCATGTAAGTTTGCCTGATGTCGAAATCCCTCCATGCACAAGGTGTTCCTGTGGCAACCGTCCTGTAGGGGTGCCACATAGGGATATGGAGCACAGTCTGGGAGACACATAACGGCCATCATATATCACCCCGGTCACTGCCTCACTGAAGTTATGGGCACGAAATAGCGCCATAGGACCAGAGCAGCAACGCTAAGAGGTGAAGCTGCTAGAAGGTAAGTACCGTATATACTCGTGTATAAGCCGACCCGTGTATAAGCCGACCCCCCTACTTTTGCCCCCAAAACCTGGGAAAATTTATTGACTCGTGTATAAGCCGAGGGTGGACCCCAGCACAGGTATACAGCCCCCATCAGTGTGGTATACAGCAGCCTCCCCAGTGGTATATACAGGCCCCAGCAGTGTTACAGCAGCAGCCCCAGTGGTATATACAGCAGCAGCCCCAGTGGTAGTATACACGCAGCCCCAGTAGTATATACAGCCCCAGTGGTAGTATACACGCAGCCCCAGTAGTATATACAGCCCCAGTGGTAGTATACAGCCCCAGTGGTAGTATACAGCCCCAGTGGTAGTATACAGTCCCAGTGGTAGTATACAGCAGCCCCAGTGGTATATTCAGCCCCAGTGGTAGTATACAGCAGCCCCAGTGGTATATACAGCCCCAGTGGTAGTATACAGCCCCAGTGGTAGTATACAGCAGCCCCAGTAGTAGTATACAGCCCCAGTGGTAGTATACAGCAGCCCCAGTGGTATATTCAGCCCCAGTGGTAGTATACAGCAGCCCCAGTGGTATATACAGCCCCAGTGGTAGTATACACGCAGCCCCAGTAGTATATACAGCCCCAGTGGTAGTATACAGCCCCAGTGGTAGTATACAGCAGCCCCAGTAGTAGTATACAGCCCCAGTGGTAGTATACAGCCCCAGTGGTAGTATACAGCAGCCCCAGTGGTATATTCAGCCCCAGTGGTAGTATACAGCCCCAGTGGTAGTATATAGCCCCAGTGGTAGTATACATACAGCCCCAGTGGTAGTATACAGCCCCAGTGGTAGTATACAGCCCCAGTGGTAGTATACAGCAGCCCCAGTGGTATATTCTGCCCCAGTGGTAGTATACAGCCCCAGTGGTAGTATATAGCCCCAGTGGTAGTATACACACAGCCCCAGTGGTAGTATACAGCAGCCCCAGTGGTATATTCTGCCCCAGTGGTAGTATACAGCCCCAGTGGTAGTATATAGCCCCAGTGGTAGTATACAGCCCCAGTGGTAGTATATAGCCCCAGTGGTAGTATACAGGGCCCCAGCAGGGCCCCCCTCATAATTTGGCGCCCCCACCTCCCTTTCTGGGCCCCCCCGCATGCAGCGCTGCGCATATACATTACCTGTCTAGCAGCTGTCACCCTCCGATGGCTCATCGCGGCTCCCGGCTCCGGGCTCCATCTTCCTCGCTGTCTTCCTGCTGTGTGACCGGGGCGCAGCGCGATGACGTCATCGCGACGCCAGCCGGTCACCTGACAATCAGGAAGACAGAGAGGAAGATGGAGCCCGGAGCCGGGAACCGCGATCAGCCATCGGAGGGTGACAGCTGCTAGACAGGTAATGTATATGCGCAGCGCTGCATGCGGGGGGGCCCAGAAAGGGAGGTGGGGGCGCAAAACTTTTTAGGGGGCCGTATTGACTCGCGTATAAGCCGAGGGGGGCACTTTTCAGCCCAATTTTTGGGCTGAAAAACTCGGCTTATACGCGAGTATATACGGTATATAATGACGGAGACATTTAAAGCACCACTACAGCGGAGACAACAAATCCCACCGTAGTGGTGCTTTAAATATATCCATATAAATGATGATTGTCCCATTTGCTATGTCCCCTCTGTTGCACCCATATATAATTTGTACCTCTTCCTCCTGCTGAGGGCTGAATGTTTAACCCCATAACAACAGCCTACGCCTGAAGACGTCGGAATGAAAGAGCACTTATGCCTGGCTGAAGTCTGTAGACGTCAGCCAGGAATGAGCCTGTAGCGCCCCCTGGTGACCAAAAATCTCCAGGGTTTCAGCTAGCGGGGGTAGCTGTGACCCTGCAGATTATGAATCGGGCCAGTTTTTTACCGGTACTAGCCATGTGATCACGGTTATACACCGTTTGCCGGTGTATAACCATGATCTCATAAACATAGACCGAATCGCCGGTAAAATAAATGATTTCTCTGTCATACCACAGGATCAAACCTGTGGCATGACAGAGAATCATCTGCCCCAGTCCCCCAGTACCGGTACACAGCCCATCGGTACCGGTACACAGCCTAGATCCCCTCCTCTCCTCCTAAGCAGCGCCTGCAGCCGCCTCCTGTATATTTCTCTCCGATGTGACATAATCACACATGTCACATCGGAGAGGAACAGCCCCCTGCCTTCCGGCCTCCAGGGCCCCAGTAAGCTCCGGTCCTCACTGCTTACCCCCACCGTCATAATCTCCCTCCGATCTGACAGCTCAGATGGGAGGAAGATGATACATTCTGTCCTACCCTGTGCCCCTGCCTGGTCACTCCGCCCCCCCACCCCCAGTCATCACCCCTAACCCCTACCTCCTCCCCTGTGGCCCTGCAGCAGCTCCTTCCAGCCCCCACCGTCATCATCTCCCTCCCATCTGACAGCTCAGATGGGAGGGAGATATTCCGGGCTCTGCCCCCCTGCCCGGTCGGTTTCGCCCCCCTACCCCTGGTGGTCCCGTGATACTCACCATGGCAGGTCACCATCCTTGGTGGTAATAATAAAAAAAAATGTAGGAGAGGAGACGTCCTGGACGAGGTGTCTCCGGATCTTGTGCACATGCCCTAAGGCTAGGGTCACATTAATGTTTCAGGGAGCTTGCGTCAAAAACATAACTTTTGGCAACCCTGACACCTTATTACTGCCATGGTAACACGGCGTTAGCACTGCCAATGCTTACCTATGGAGACGTGGCCCCTAGCTCAGCTCAAAAGCTGGCATTTGAGTGAAATCTTGCGCTTTTTCCAGAAGCATCTTTGCTCGCACTGGGAAAAACCACGAGATTCCATACTCCAGCACTCAGATGCCAGCGTTTGATCCACGCTGGGGGCCGCTTCTCCATAGGGAAGCATTGGCAGCGCTAACGCCGCATTACCATGGCAGTAGCAAGGCGTCAAAGCTGCCAATATCTATGTAGCGCAACCCCCATGAAAACCTTAAATCTGACCCCGACCTAAAAGTGAGAAATTGTGTGAAAAAAAAAGAAAATGTTGAATATGACAACCTATTGTTACAAAATTCTGTGAAGTAGCTGTAGGTTCCAAATGCTCACTATATGCCAAGATATAATCTTTGAGGGGTCTAGTTTTCAAAATGGCGTAATTTATGGAGGGTTTTTGCTGTTTAAGATCCCTAGTGACCCTGCAAATGTGACATGGTGCCCGCAATCTATTTCAGCTTTTTCAAAATTCATATATTGCTCCGTCCCTTCTGAGCCTTTCCATTTGTGTAAATGTGGTGCCCTGCTCACGCAGGTAGTCACAGTATTCCCTATTGCACAGCTGGGTTTCCACAGCAGGTACCTGCTACATGCAACACCTTCCACCCCGGCACAGTAGGGGGAGCTAGCCTCACTGACTGTAGGTGAGATCCCCTATAAATACTGCTGCTGGGGGAGGAGTTAGTTAGAGTGTGCAGACGTCCTGGTGCTCAGTGCCGCGGTTAGGCCAGAACCAGTGACCCGGAGTAGCCCTTCTGCTGTCCAGCCAAGCCTAGGAGTGGGGACAGAAGGCAAGGAGCAGAGTCAAGGGAGCGAAGAACTAGTGGAAGTTCACCCAAGACGTACCGGACTTCGGGGATCCACACCTGCAGGATCTGTGGCGCCCCGCAACGAGTGCGTCACAGGAGGGTATTGCAGCCACAAATGCAGCCGCAATATTCTCTGACTCAGCAATGACCTGGTTAATTTAGAAATCCAACCCAGCATACATCACCTAGAATAGAGGGCCAATCCTAGGTCCTGGTGGGCGGAGTGCTAGGGTAGTGCAGGAGAACACACAATAGTCTAGAGAGTCGAAGAAGAGATCTAGAACCTGACAAGAGCAGACTAGAACTTGGAGAGGAGCGGGGGCTCCGCACCCCGTGCGGGCCCCTGGGCCGTCACCGGTCGGGTGTCAGCACCTGAGGCCTTAACCACCGGGATTGGGCATTTCTACACGGGTTCCCAAAAGACTCCCATGCCCACAACTCACAGCCGGTTCACTGGTACCGAAGCTGGCAGCAGTTCACCTCTGCTACGCGAACCAGAAGAGTGGAGGATCAGCTTTATAGGAGCACCCCACCAACAGCCAATTTCAGTCGTCTAACCAGCGGTGTACCCACTGAGGGACCCAAGGCTCCCCAAAACATCCAGAACGTACTGCATGGATAGGGCATTGAAGCAGCCTCCCCGTACCCGATCTGGTATTCCTGGGCGACATTGGTAACCACTTAGCTAGAATGGAGGAGCACTACGGATTTCTAAGGGACACCATCACTGCTGAGTCTACCCGGTCTACTACTCAACCACTGTATACCATGTATTGCCTGCTGGTTACAGTAAAGACCGTTATAGAGACTGTCTGTGTCCGTGATTCCTTATGAACTGTCCGTCATTAACTAGAAGGTAACCGCAGCTGCCGCACAACATCTTGAGCAGCTCCAGCCCCCGGGGATCACCGCTCAGCCTGTGGGGAGCGTAACATCTTGCTGCTGTCCATCCCCCGGGGGTTCCGCAGCGTCGGTAGCCCTTACCGAACTACTCATAGGTGGCGTCACGAAGAAAACAAATTAAAACCCCTTTAATCTGTTCCCGCAAGACGTCTTCACTTTTGATCTGCACTACACCGGGCCCCACTACCGGCAGGCGCGGTCCACCCGTGACAAGGAAGGAGAAGAATCGCCTGTCTAAACCGGAGTCAGCCGGCCGCGGTGAGTCAGATCACTCTAGGACTGCAGAAAACCCCGGCACACCGTGGAGACTTCAGTCACCCGGTCCCCCTGCATACCCCGAAAGAGGGAGCAAGACACCGTAGTGAAATGCCAAACAGCAGTGATCATAGAGGGTAACCCGTGGACCGCGCAGGAGGAGAGAGAGAGAGGACCAGAGAAAGTGAGGAGGCCAGTAGTGTTGCATACAGACAGGGCTTCAGCAACAGCAGGGAACCTGAGGAGGCCTTATACCCACTTCCTGTGGAGACTCACTGTGCACCTGGTCACCCGACAGTGCTTTGGACATCTTTACCTGTGCATACCATCAGTAAAAGGTAAAAGAGACTTCTTCAGAGTGTGTGCATTATTCCTATCCGTCCCTAGCCTCCCTATAGAATGCCTTACTGCTTCTTACCCTGGCCTCAAGTCCCACTCCAAGCTGCCCCTTTTCTCTACGCTGCGACGGAGGACCACCTCCACCTGTAGGGAGCTTTGCCATCCTTGCCGCAATACCATCGCCTTCCGGAGGACTGTGGCGGCGCTGGTGACCCATCACCAGGTACTACAGGTGGCGTCACGTGACAATAACTCTTATTATCCCCTGTACATAACCCCCTTATTGAAGTGTCACCCAGGCAACGGGCTCAGACGCTGCCACCCGTGACATCCCCATGAAAACCCCTCCGAGCCTGATATCCAGTACCCCAGGGCCTGGGGCTCGACATAAACATAATATTTTGGCTACTTGTGGAGTATCGTTTCGCTCATAAGAATGTGGGTAACAAATTGTGGGAACCACTATTTGGTGTTACCTCTTTTAAAAGTGAAAAATGTGGTGCTAAAACAACACTTTGGTGAAAAAAAGAAAATGTTCAATATGACGACCTAATGTTATCAAATTCTGTGAAGTAGCTGTAGGTTCCAAATGCTCACTATACCCCTAGATATAATCCTTGAGGCGTCTAGTTTCCAAAATGGGGTCACTTGTGGGGGAGCTCCAATGTTTAGGCACACATGGGCTCTCCATACGCGACATGGTGTCTGCTAACAATTCAAATTGCATGCTGAAATGTACCAAATGAGCAAAAACATAACCAAGGTGATGGAAGCTCTAAAGCTGCAGCAGAGTCCCCAGCCAACGCCAAGACCCCAGCCCCGACCTCAACCGCTGATTCAACTTGCTGACAGTCCGTAGGATGTACCCTGAAAGAGAGCAAAGCAAACCACCGCGTACCGAGGGAGAACCACCGACCGCTACAGCTCCACTGGGAGCCCATCTGCCATCGCTGCAACAGAACCGGCCACATCGCCAGGAGATGTCCTTTAAACGAGCAGACCCTGGGGGCCGGGACCAAACCTCAGGAGTAACTCAACAGGGCCCAGCCACCTGGTACAAGATCTTCATCGGACAGAGGCCGTTCCTGTCAATTGTACTAGATGACATCCTGACACCTGCTCTGCTGGACACCGGGTCACAGGTGACCACCATCCCCTATATCCTTTATAAGAAGTACTGGGCTGATGCAGAACTGAAACAGCCTGCCATAGACTTCACCCTCAACGCATCTAATGGTGAAATGATTACTGTAATGGGGGTTAGAGAAGTACCAATAAAGGTGGGGAGGGTGGAATTGCAAAACCAAGGGGTTCTAGTAGTAGCAAAAGCAAGTAATGCAAATGACCCGTATATAATACTTGGTACAAATGTCGTTAGCAATTGCATAGGAGAAGTTTTGTCTTTGCTTCAACAGATTGCAGATACTGCCAAACCTGGTCAGAGGAAGGTCCTTCAGCGTGAAATAAGAGCCCTCCTACACCATCAACAGGTAACAATTACAGGTGGCGAAATTGGTACTGCACGGGTGACAGTCGAGCAGCTATGGGTATCAGAGGGCAGGACTACCAGGCATTAGTGGAGCCCATCAGCACAGAGCACAGACCTACACTCTTGACAGCCAGGGGGTTGGTTGATGTACACAATGGGAGAGTACCAGTTCGCATCTTAAACTGTGGCAGTGAAGAGGTTAAGTTACCCAGGTATGCAGCCGTTGCTAAATTGTACACAGTCAACAACAGCGAGATGCAAGCAGTGGGACCCTTACCCCATACCAAAGGGGCAAAACCTAATAATACAACAGGGCCACTGGAGGACTGGTGCCAGCAACTCCATGTCGGAACTGACACCACTCCTATGTATGAAAAGCAAGGTGTTTACCAGGTTGTCAAAGAATTTGAACAAGTCTTTCGTAAGCATTCACTTGACTTTGGTAGGATAAAAGGGGTGAAACATCATATCCCCACAGGTACACATCCACCAATCAAAGAGTGGTACAGGCCTATCCACCTGCACATTATCAGAAAGCCAAAGAAATGTTACAGGACATGAAGGATGCAGGGGTTATACGAGATAGCTTAAGCCCCTGGACAGCCCCATTAGTCCTAGTCAGGAAGAAAGATGGCAGTATGAGAATGTGTGTAGTTTATAGGCAAATAAACCGCATAACACACAAGGATGCTTACCAGTTACCTCGTATAGAGGAATTCTTAGCTGCATTGAAGTCTGCCAATTTCTTTTCCACCTTAGATCTCACTAGTGGGTATTGGCAGGTGTCCGTAGCCGAGGAAGACCGTGAGAAGACGGCATTCACAACACCTATGGGCCTCTGTGAATTTAACAGCATGCCATTTGGACTATGTAATGCACCTGGAACCTTCCAGAGGTTGATGGAGAGTTGCCTGGGGCATAAGAACTTTGAGACGGTACTGCTCTACCTGGATGACGTGATCGTGTACTCTAAAGGTACCTTTACACGCCGCCACTATCACTGGCAACCGGTATCAACCGTACATGCACACGCACGTTTTTAACGGTTGCTAACGATCGCAGATGCCACATGTACACGCCGCAATTGCGTTGTCAACTCAAGGTATCGTGGTTCCCCAGAAGTTCCAACAGATAACTTGCTTTTGAATACTGTCGCCGCTTCACACGCCTCTATCCACAATGGAATATGGGCGTACATCTTTAGCGCCGCAAGAACATAGGCGTGACAGAGTTGTGTATTCCGTGATGCTAACACGCTGATTGGACAACGCAATAGCGTCATGATTGGCCAGCCTACACAGGAAGGCTGGCTAATACATGACGCCATTGCAATTGTGTAGTGTGAATGGACAGCTCTTTAAATATGGCGCCCTGTGAAGGGACAGCCAATGGTAACACAGTAGCCACCACCAATCATTGCTGATGGGGCGCGGTATCCAGCACGCTGTGGCACACCTGTGGGAAATCACTAGGTGATGCAGATGCCATCCCTATCGCCCGTTTACACGCCACTACCATGGCAATTCTCCCTTTGTGTTGCCTTGGATTTTCAAACATGGCTCGGAAACAGCTACCCGAAGCAACTGCGAGAAACCCGATCACTTTCCCAAATTACACGCCGCCACTTCGTAGCAATTTTAAGGCAACAGTCACAAAAATCCCAATTGCCAGGCAGTTGCTACCACGCAGTGGTGGCGTGTAAAGGTACCCTAACACCTATGAGGAACAAGTAACCCATCTAGCAGAGGTGTTTAAAGCTCTGGCCAAATATGGGATGAAACTAAAACCATCCAAATGCCACCTGTTAAAGCCAAGAGTACAGTGCCTGGGACATAGTCAGTGCCGAAGGCATGGCCCCTGATCCAGACAAGGTGACAGCTATCAAGGAGTGGCCAGAACCCAAGACCCTGTAGGAAGTACGTCAATTCCTGGGACTGGTGGGCTACTATAGGAGGTTCATAAAGGAGTTCACCAAGAAGGCTGCTCCCCTGCAAAACCTCTTAGTAGGCCGGCCCAAGAAGGGCAAGTCTAAGAATTCTCCGTGGGAGTGGGGCAAGGAACAAGAAGAATCGTTCCAGACGATGAAGGAGGCCCTGACAGGAGAAGAAATCCTTGCTTATCCGGACTACAACCTACCATTCCTGCTATACACGGATGCCAGCTATGTGGGACTAAGAGCTGTCCTTTCTCAAAGGCAAGAGGGCAAAGAAGGAGTGATCGCCTATGCCAGTAGGAAGCTGCGCTTCACAGAGAGGAACCCAGAGAACTACAGTTCCTTCAAGCTGGAATTCCTGGCCTTGGTCTGGGCCGTCACAGAAATGTTTAAGCACTACCTGGCATCCAGCAAGTTCACAACCTACACAGATAGCAATCCGCTGACCTTCCTGGAGACTGCAAAGTTGGGAGCCATGGAGCAGAGATGGATGGCCAGACTGTCCAACTACCAGTTCACCATCACCAGTTCATCATGAGCTAGAAGAAGTGGAGTTACCTGCATTCCATCAATTAAGAGTAACTCAGTGTCAGCAGACCCGTAAAGACCCTCCTGTAAGAATGGTGAACCCGTTGCCACACTTTGGTTGGAAGAAGGTGCAAGACAATGACGCGGCTGTCAGTTTGGTAAAGCAGCTGATAACCCAGGAGTCAGCAAAGCTACCAGAAAACCCCCAACCAGAAGTCAAACATCTGTGGAACGAGAGGAGCAAGCTGTTCATTTACCAGGAGAAGCTCTGCCAAAGACACATCAACCCGAGGACTCACGAGATGTTCTGGTAAATCATCGTGCCGAAGTCAGAAGTGCAGATGGTATTGAACGCCTACCACAACCAGACTGGTCATTTTGGGTGGAAGAAGCTGGAAATTCTACTGAAAGATAGGTTCTTTTGGGTTGGCATGCGTGGATCCATTGATAGGTGATGTAAGAATTGTGGACCCTGCAGCCTCAGAAGAAAGGACTTACAGAGCCAGAAAGCACCGCTCCAGCCCATAGTGATGAAGCAGCCCCTGGAAATTGTAGCTCTGGACTATGTAAAACTGACTCCAAGTAGATCTGGCTACACATGCGCGTTGACCATGGTAGACCATTACTCGAGGTTCCTGATGGTTGCCCCTGTGAAAGACTTGACAGCTGTCACCGCTGCCAGAACATTCCAAAACGTGTTCTGCAGACCATTAGGTTATCCAGAACAGGTCCTAACAGACCAAGGATCAGCTTTCGAAGCAGAGATCTTCCAAGAGTTCTGCCACATGTATGGGTGTAAGAAGATAAGGATGGCCCCATATCATCCCCAAACCAATGGATTATGTGACAAAATGAACCATATCATCATTAACATGTTGAAGATCCTATCCTTGGAAGAAAGGAACCAATGGCCGGAGAAAGTACCAGACTTGGTTGATATGTACAACCACATTCCAGTAAGTTTTACAAACTGTACCCCAGCTTACCTGATGAGAGCCCGTACAGGAAAGTTACCTGTAGACTTGGAACTTGGAGTAGTTGATCCCAAAGCAGACGACTCAATACCCAATTGGAATGAAAATCGCCTTGAACATTACAAAATGGTTCAAGGCTGTGTTGAAGACAACCTGGAGAAAACCCGTGAAAAATAAGAAAGCGACTATAACAAACATGCTCCAGCAGAACCTATTGTAACAGGAGGTATCGTTTTAAAAAGGAAGAGAGCACAACACAAATTGGATGATCAGTGGGAACAAGAACCCTATGTCCTGCTAGACTCTGGATATGACAATGGCAAAGTGTGTCTCATCAGTAAGAATGAGGAAAAACCACTCAGACTTTGTCAAGAAACCATATCAAGAAGTGTCCAACTGAATGGGAAAACCAGAATCCCCCAACATCGCCAAAAGAACAATCAGAACCTGAAAAAGAACCCAGTCCATGTGAAAACTTAAAGGAGAAGGTAGTCTCAACAATCCTAGGAGATTTCCCAGAAGATTGGCCTCAGCAAGATGGAGCCATCTTAGTGCCTTTAAGGTAATAATAATAATAATAATAATAATGCTTTATTTATATAGCGCCAACATATTCCGCAGCGCTTTACAATGTAGGGTTAGAGTACAGAAAATATAATACAGTAAGTAATTACAGTAGAGAACAAATATAGTACAATAATTGGATACAAAACAATAGGCATAGAATCAATGTAAAAAAGAAAATACAATAAATAAAGCAAGAAATGAAGGTGACCCTGCTCAAAAGAGCTTACAATCTAAAGCGGGATAGAGGTTGCACAAGGTACAGGGGCTTATTGCACTGATGGTCCAAGCATCTTGAGGAAGTGGGGCATAGGACTAAGCTTACATGGATGGTCATTATACAATCTGTGTAGACCTTTTTGGTTTGGTGGAGTTTGTAGAGGAGTAATGTCCAGAGGGATAGCCCATTCACTGTCTACAGTACAATGGACTTCTATTAGGGAGTATGATAGGCCGCCTTAAAAAGATGCGTTTTTAGGGATCGCCTGAAGCCATGCAAGTTGTGGATAGTCCTGATTTCTTGGGGTAAAGCATTCCAGAGTTTTGGTGCAGCTCTGGAGAAGTCTTGGAGTCGGGAGTGGGAGGATCGGATTAGTACGGATGTTAGTCGAAGGTCATTTGAGGAACGTAGAGAGCGGGTGGGGTGATAGACAGAGATGAGGGAGGAGAGGTAGGGAGGTGCTGCACTGTGAAGAGCTTTGTGGGTGAGAACAAGCAATTTGAATTTGATCCTGTAGTATACGGGCAGCCAGTGCAATGACTGGCAGAGAGCAGAGGCATCTGAGTAACGATTGGCCAGGTGGGTGATCCTGGCTGCTGCATTAAGGATAGACTGGAGAGGAGAAAGTCTGGTGAGGGGGAGGCCACTTAATAGAGAATTGCAATAGTCAAGGCGGGAATGGATTAGGGCCACAGTGAGGGTTTTTGTTGTTTCCATCGTGAGAAAGGGGCGGACTCTAGAGATATTCTTCAGGTGTAAGCGACAGGAGCGGACGAGACATTGTGTGTGGGAGGAGAATGAGAGATCGGTGTCAAACATAACACCCAGACAACGAGCCTGCTGCCTAGGCGTTATCGTGGTGCCGCAAACTGAGAGAGAGATGTCCGATTTAGGGAGGTTAGTGGATGGGGGGAGCAGAAGAAGTTCAGTTTTGGAAAGGTTTAGTTTCAAATAGAGAGTGGACATGATATTGGAAACTGCAGCTAGACAGTCATTGGTGTTCTTTAATACCGCAGGGGTAAGGTCAGGGGCTGAAGTGTATAGTTGTGTGTCATCAGCATAAAGATGGTACTGAAAGCCAAGTCTGCTGATGGTCTGTCCAATCGGGGCCGTGTAGAGAGAGAATAGGAGGGGGCCAAGGACTGAACCCTGAGGGACCCCAATAGTGAGGGGAAGAGGGGAAGAACTGGAGCCAGCAAAAGATACACTGAAAGAGCGGTCAGAAAGATAGGAGGAGAGCCAGGAGAGAGCCGTGTCCTTTATGCCAATGGAATGCAGCATAGAGAGTAGGAGCTGATGGTCAACAGTGTCAAAAGCTGCAGAGAGATCAAGGAGAATAAGCAGAGAGTGGTTACCATTACGTTTTGCTGTCAGAAGGTCATTGGTCACTTTGATGAGGGCAGTTTCTGTAGAGTGAAGGGGGCGGAAACCAGACTGTAATGGATCTAGAAGAGAGTGAGCGGAGAGGTAACGGGTGAGGCGGGAATAGACCAGGCGCTCCAAGAGTTTAGAGATGAAGGGGAGATTGGAGACTGGTCTGTAGTTATTTGTGCAGGTTGGGTCAAGAGTGGTTTTCTTTAACAATGGAGTAATGATCGAGTGTTTGAAGGAGGAGGGGAAGATGCCAGAAGAGAGGGAGAGATTGAAGATTTTGGTTAGATGAGTGGTGACGACTGGAGAGAGGGATTGGAGCAGGTGTGAGGGAATGGGGTCAGTAGTGCATGTAGTGGGACGAGAGGAAGAAAGGAGCCTGGAGACTTCTTCTTCTGTGACTGGGTCAAATGTGGAGAGTGAGCCGGAGGAGATGTGGGGAAGAATGGGGGTGGCAGCGCTTGGAGGCTGAGAGCTGATTTCCTGGCGGATGTGGTCTATTTTCTCCATGAAGTAGGAAGCCAAGTCATCAGCACAGAGGTCAGTGATGGGGGCCTGCACTTTAGGACTGAGGAGAGAGTGAAAGGTGTCAAAGAGTTTTTTTGGATTGTTGGATAGTGAGGAGACCAGGGTGGTGAAGTAGGTCTGTTTGGCAAGGTGAAGGGCAGAGTTGTAGGTTTTTAGCATGAATTTATAATGGATAAAGTCTCCTGGTGAGCGAGTTTTCCTCCATAGACGTTCAGCACTCCTAGAGCATCGCTGGAGGAATCGAGTTTGTGGTGTGAGCCAGGGCTGTTTTGTTCTCTGTTTGGAGGTTCTGAGGGTGAGGGGCGCTACTTGGTCCAGGGAGCTTCTGAGAGTGTCATTGTAGTGATTTACTGCCTGATCTGGACAGAAGATTGAAGAGATTGGGGACAGAGATGAGATGAGGGAGTCTGTGAGTGCCTGAGGGTTAATGGCCTGTAGATTTCTGGATGTGTGATAGGTAGGATTGGGCTGTGTTGGCTGAGGGTTAGTGAGTGAGAAGGAGAGAATGTTGTGGTCAGAGAGTAGAGTTGAGTTATCCAAGGGGGAGGATGAGCAGAGCCGGGTAAAGACCAGGTCAAGGGTGTTACCGTTTTCGTGCGTCTCAGAGGTTGAGAGCTGTGATAGGCCAAGAGAGGTAGTTAGAGATAGGAGCTGGGATGCAGATGGGGAGATGGGGCTATTTATGGGAATGTTAAAGTCTCCCAGAATAAGGGTTGGTAAATCTGAGGACATGAAATGCGGGAGCCAAGCGGAGAAATGGTCGAGGAACAGGGTGGGTGACCCTGGGGGGCGGTATACCACTGCTACTTTGAGGTGGAGGGGATGGAATAGCCTAATGGTGTGGACCTCAAAAGAAGGGAATGAGAGTGATGGGGCTGGAGGGATGACCTGGAAAGTACATTGTGGGGACAGGAGGAGGCCAACTCCACCGCCACGTCTGTTCCCAGGTCTAGGGGAGTGAGAGAAGTGTAAGCCGCCGTAAGAAATAGCAGCCGGGGAAGCAGTGTCTGAATCCTGGATCCAGGTTTCTGTGAGGGCCAGCAGGTTTAGAGAGTTGGAAAGGAAGTAATTGTGAATGAAAGGAAGTTTGTTGCATGCAGATCGTGGATTCCAGAGAGCGCAGTTAAAAGAGGAAGATGAAGGTGTGCAAGTGATGGTAATGAGGTTAGTGGGGTTTCTATGTGTGGTGGGAGAGGGGTTGAAGTTAGAGGGTGGACCAGGGTTGGGGGAGATATCACCTGAGAGGAGCAGCAGCAAAAAGAGGAAGAGCAGATAGTTTTTGGATTTTGGACTTGGTTTATTATGACAAATGTTAGAATATGGTGGGCTGAGAATCCTCAGTAAACTGAAGATGGCATGGGAGCTGTACATAGGGGAGGGCAGGAGAGAGGGGGCTGATGTGAATGAGTGGTGATGGAGGAGGGATAGGGTGATACAAGTTGGTGGTGATGGCACATAGAAACACAAACAGTGCAGTTAAACACATGGTAGTGATTAGTAGAGGACAGAGTAATAGACATTGTTTGAATGGCTATCTGACAGTACCTTCCAGTCTATCCCAGTCAATTCCGGTCAATTTCAGGTCTATTTCGTTTCAGTGCACTTTTACAACATGCACTTTCGCAGCAGACACGTCAGCATGCAGACTAAGCAAGGCTCCTTATATGCACAATGATACTGATTTCAGGTGTGGGGCAAAGGGGAGGGAACTGGAGTTCATTAAGCCATGGCCAAGCAAGGCTGCACCAAATGGTCACTCATAGGCATATTTGAACAAAGGATCATAAACAGGCATTGGGGGGGTAGGGGGAAGGACAGTTACATTGATGCTGGAACCAGAGATTTTGCAGCAGACAGAATACAACAAAAAAGCATTGAAGTTTGGTGCTGGTCCATTCAGTCAAACATACCCCAGAGATTTTGCAGCAGACAGAATACAACAAAAAAGCATTGAAGTTTGGTGCTGGTCCATTCAGTCAAACATACCCCAGAGATTTTGCAGCAGACAGAATACAACAAAAAAGCATTGAAGTTTGGTGCTGGTCCATTCAGTCAAACATACCCCAGAGATTTTGCAGCAGACAGAATACAACAAAAAAGCATTGAAGTTTGGTGCTGGTCCATTCAGTCAAACATACCTGTAGAGAAACACAGAAACATCATGATGATTAGGTGATGGTCAGAGGGGTGCAGATGAATTATGATACAGGGCGGATGATGGAGCCCAGATGCTTCATATCGTTTCAGGTCTATTTCGTTTCAGTGCACTTTTACAACATGCACTTTCGCAGCAGACACGTCCAAGGTACCTTTACACGCTGCCTCTGTGCCTAGCAACAGGTATCAACTGCACGTGCACGCGCACGTTTTTGACGGTTGATACCGATCGCCGATGCCGCATGTACACGCCGCCATTGCGTTGTCAACTGAAGGTATCTTTGTTCCCCAGACGTTCCGACAGATCCTGCGGATAACTTCCTGTTGAATGCCTTCGCCGCTTCACACGCCGCTATCCACAAAGAAATATGGGCGTACATCTTTCGCGCCGCAAGTACACAGGCGTGACAGAGTTGTGTATTCCGTGACGCTAATGCGCTGATTGGACAACGCAATAGCGTCATGATTGGCCAGCCTGCGCAGGAAGGCTGGCTAATACATGACGCCATTCCAATTGTGGAGTGTGAATGGACAGCTCTTTAAATATGGCGCCCTTGAAGGGACAGCCAATGGAAACACAGTAGTCCCCACCAATCATCGCTGATGCGGCGCGTTATCCAGCACGTTGTGGCACGCCCCTGGGAAATCACTAGGCGAAGCAAATTCCATCCCTGTGCCCCGTTTAGACGCCACTACCATGGCAATTGTGCCTTTGTGTTGCCTTGGGTTTTTGAGCACGGCTCAGAAACAGGTATCCGAATCAACAGCGGGTAACGCGATCATCTTCCCAATTTACACGCTGCCATCTCGTAGCAATTTCAAGGCAACAGGCACAAATATCCTCATTGACAGGCAGTTGCTACTATGCAGTGGCGGCGTGTAAAGGTACTTTTACTGAATTTCTTCCAGCCCCAAGAAGAGGTACAAAGGAATCAGGAAGAAATACCTGTTCCTAGAGAATCTGAGGATGCTGCAATCGGTACAACTGCTAGCCCTGTAGTGAGACTAAGGCCACGCAGACGCTTACCTGATATACCTGCACCATACCCTTCACTAGAAACCTCACCTGAGACAGAGATACCTGTAGTGTGCAAGTCACAGAGCAGCACACAAGATCAACCCCCGTCTAGGTATGGAGAGTGGGCACAGTAAAAAGGTCAGAGGTAAAATAAACTTCAGCAGTAACATGTAAATAGCAGTGTATATAGTAGTGTACAGAAGGGTGGAGGAACTGGGCCCAGCCCCATGCACATTAAGTTGGGAATAGAAAGTGCCTGGGGTGGGGAGGTACCAGGTCTCCTAAGCAGAGACGCCCATAGGGAAACGTGTTTATTGAAAATGTGTTTATTGACTTTTGAAAGACTTTCCCCTTTTCTTACCTGGAGCGTACAGAGACTTTACTGTATAGACTCTTGGGAACTGAACTTTTCACCGGATTACAATTAAAAAGGACCATGGTCACAGGACTAGTGTGACTACAAACTTCTTTTTCTTTTCCAAAGCCTGCGTGAATGGACTAGCACCGTATGGATTTACCTGTTTTCATTTTTTGCCATCTTTTTCAGTGGTTTTTGTAAATTTTTATATTTTGAGACTCTGTAAATATGTTACCTGTTAATGTTGTTATCCCTTATGTTTAAAAATAAAAATGCTCAGTCCAGGAGTACTGATGTTAACTAGGGGAGTATGTGGCGCCATATAAGGGATCTCCATATGTGACATGGTGTCCGCTAACAATTGGAATTGTTAGCGGATACCATGTCGCGTATGGATAGCCCCTGTGTGCCTAAACATTGGAGCTCCCCCACAAGTGACTTCATTTTGGAAACTAGACCCCCTCAGGGAACTTATCTAGATGCATAGTGAGCACTTTGAACCCCCAGGTGCTTCGAAAATTGATCCATAAAAATGAAAAAGTACTTTTTTTTTTACACAAATTTCTTTTTTCATTTTTACGGATTAGTTTGTGAAGCACCTGGGGTTTCAAAGTGCTCACCACCCATCTAGATAAGTTCCTTTGGGGCTCTAGTTTCCAAAATGGGGTCACTTGTGGAGGAGCTCCAATGTTTAGGCACACAGGGGCTTTCCATACGTGACATGGTGTCCGCTAACAATTGGAGCTAATTTTCCATTCAAATCGTTAGCGGACACCATGTTACGTATGGAGAGCCCCTGTGTGCCTAAACATTGGAGCTCCCCCACAAATGACCCCATTTTGGAAACTAAACCCCCCAAGGACCTTATCTAGATGGGTGGTGAGCACTTTGAACCCTCAGGTGCTTCACAAATTAATCTGTAAAAATGAAAAAAGAAAGTTTTTCTGAAAAAAAAAGTACTTTTTCATTTTTACGGATCAATTTTTAAAGCACCTGAGGGTTCAAAGAGCTCACTATGCATCTAGATAAGTTAATTGGGGGGTCTAGTTTCCAAAATGGGGTCTCTTGTGGGGGAGCTCCAATGTTCAGGCACAGAGGGCTCTCCATACGCGACATGGTGTCCGCTAACAATTGGAGCTAATTTTCCTAGCGGACACCATGTCGCGTATGGAGAGCCCTGTGTGCCTAAACATTGGAGCTTCCCCACAAGTGACCCCATTTTAGAAAGTAGACGCCCCAAGGAACTTATCGAGATGCATAGTGAGCTCTTTGAACCCTCAGGTGCTTCACAAATTGATCCGTAATAATGAAAAAGTACTTTTTTTCACAAACATTTTCTTTTGGCCTCAATTTTTTCATTTTCACATAAGCAACAGGATAAAATGCATCCTAAAATTTGTTGGGCAATTTCTCCTGAGTATACTGGTACCTCATATGTGATCATAAACCACTGTTTGGACGCACAGCAGGGCTCAGAAGGGAAGGAGTGCTATTTGACTTTTTGAATGGAAAATTTACTCCAAGAGTCAAACGGCGCTCCTTCCCTTCTGAGCCCTGCCATGCGCCCAAACATTGGTTTAAGACCACATATCAGATATCGGTGTACTCAGGAGAAATTGCCCAACAAATTTTAGGATGCATTTTATCCTGTTGCTCATGTGAAAATGAAAAAAATTGAGGCTAAAAGAACATTTGTGTTGGAAAAATTAAAATGTCCATTTTTTCCTTCCACCTTGCTTTAGTTCCTGTGAAGCACCTGGAGGGTTAATAATCTTCCTGAATGTAGTTGTGAGTAGCTCGAGGGGAGCAGTTTTTGGAATGGTGTCACTTTTGGGTGTTTTCTATGATGTAAACCCCTCAAAGGGATTCAAATGTGATGCGGTCACTAAAAAAATGGTTTTGTAAATCTTGCTGGAATAATGAGAAATTGCTGATGAACTTTGAACTGTTATAACTTCCTACCCGAAATTTTTTTTGTTCCAAAATTGTGCTGATGTGAAGTGGGCAAGTGGGAAATGTTATTTATTTACTATTTTGTGTCACATAAGTCTCTGGTTTAACAGAATAAAAATTCAAATTTTGAAAATTGCAAAATTTTCAAAATGTTCGCCAAATATTTGACATTTTCACAAATAAACGCAAAAATTATCGACCTAAATTCACCACTAACATAAAGCCCAATATGTCATGAAAAAACTAACTCAGAATCGCCAGGATCTGTTGAAGAGTTCCAGAGATATTAACCTCATAAAGGGACACTGGTCAGAATTGCAAAAAACGGTCTGGTCATGAAGCTGCAAAGTGACTCGGTCCTTAAGGGGTTAAAGCTGCGATGTCTGTTTTGGTTTTAATTGCCCATATGAACTGTATACTCTATTTACACACTGAGATCAGGATGACAAACAACATGTCAAGATATTTTTAATATGATTTTTTTTATTACTCTGTCTTTTGCAAGAACCTTCAGCATTAATCAAAGAAGATTTCAGAATGAAACAATCCTTAGATTTCAACTGTGAATACATAAGTGTTTACCACAAAGCTGTAGTCATAAATTTTATATCAGCGCTTTATTTGAAGAAAGCTGCAGTGCAGTATACAGCAACATCTGCGAAGTATAAGGCTTGTCATGCTCTGGCGCCATCTGCTGATTTCCAGAAGAATATAAGATCATGCACTGTTCACAAGATGCTTCAGATTATTCTGTCGGTAACATGTTGAAATTGTTGATCTCTCAAGGTAAGACCTCTTTCACACATCCGTGTCTCCAGCACGTGTGCAGTCCATGCAGACATATGCCGGAGGCACTATGGAGACTAATTTTAATCTATGGCTCCTTTCACATGTCCATGAACCCACACGAACCGTGTCTCTGTGTGGAGCAGACACATGTCCATGTGCTCCACACAGCGACATGTCCATTTTTCGCAAACGTGCGGACACATAGACGGACCCATTTGGGTCTGCGCAAAAAACATACCGCACACGGAAATCATCTGTGTGACATCTGTGTGCACAAACATGAGCCAGGAGTTTTTAGCTGAAAAATAAAGAATTTTATACTCACCTGTCTCCAGCACTGCCTGCTCCGCTCACTTTGGGGCTGCTCCTGTAGTACCTGGTGATGGGTCACCAGCGCCGTCACAGTCCTCCCGGAGGGCGATGGTATTGCGGCAGGGATGGCAAAGCGTTGCTGAAAGCAAAGAGGTTGATGATCAATGGCACAAAGACACAAAGGCAAAGTCACTCTCTCGGGTACTTTACTGTAAACAGTCATCAGCATGCAAGTCCGCAGTTCAGCAAAAGTTGTTAAAAAAACAGGCAGCTCTACGGGTGGCTGCAAGTGGATGCCAGGTGGTATGGTGGTACTCGTGGTATACCTTAGTTGATGAACCCATGTCCTTTCTTCCCCACCTAGGATGAGTCTATACCCAATTAATCCTTGAAGGTAGTCTTGGGGCTCTCCTCCCTCAAGTGAAGAAGCAGCCAGACCGCTCCTTCTGGCATGTGCCGCAGCCGGTGAACAGACCGCAGCAGCCGGTTGACGACTTCAGAGGTGGACTCTGGTCCCTTTCCTCGGGTCCGGCTTCCCGTGGTGGACTGGGGAATTCCCTGGAGTATGGTCGCACCACGTGGGTTCCCCCTTTCTCTCTCGAGCCCAGACTCACGCGTCAGGCACCCTCTCTCAGGATCCCCTTTCATCTTCCCTCAGGATCAGCCTGGAGCTGTCCTGTTAGATCTTCCGCCTCACTCCACACTCCTCCTCGACTCCTTACTAACTTCCTAACTCGACTACTCTTTGACTCCCTCTAGAGGTGACTATATCTCCCTCCCAGTAGTAACCTCCCACCACTACTCTAGTGTGGGAGTGCAGGAATGGTCCCACCCACCAGCCCAGCATCCACCTGCAGTTGGGGAAAATTACACCACTTTTACAAGTACAATACCCTGGTGTGATGCCTGACCATGTGGGTGCCACATACCCCCCTGATGAAACATACTCGTCCTCGAGTATAGGCACCTGTTAACCGGGGAGTGAAAAGCATTTTTATATTTTCAACAATATTAACGGGTAAACTATATACATTTAAGCATACTTCAGTTTCTTCCTATTTCTAGGAGGCACATTTTCTTATAACGTTACACATTTGCAGCAATTATTATAGACCTCACGGTCCTCGGGTCACCCACTGGCCAAGATCTTACTCTCCGGTTGTTACTATCTGCATAAAACATAATAAACTTTTGAGCCCATCCCGGCCCAACGGGGACCGTACTAACAGTGCAGGCCCAGTGGTAACATATTGTCCAGCACAGTACAGTGTGAGTTATCATCACCGGACCGCTGCCTATATATCACACATTATCAACTTGTCAACATGGGTATTAGGTATGCACCTTCTATTTGGGGCCAATCTGCAGCTAGTTCTACTATGAATATCTGGACTGTCTTTGGCTCCTCTTCTTCGGGTTCTGAACAAGGTACATATTCTTTTGGTTGTGGTGGTTGAGGTAACTTTTTTAAATGATCTCTGGACACTGTTGTTGTTGTTTCTCCATTGTCTTTGCTGATTAGACAAGTCTTCTGGTTGTCAAAATTTGCTGGTAATACAGTGTATGGTCCTGCTTCCCCTTGATCATCTAATTTGTGGAGTCTCCTTTTCCTTTTCAAAACCAATTCACCTGGTGTTAATGGTGTTCCCTGTGCGCTTTAATTAAAGTTGGTTTCTTGCTTCTCTCAGGATTCTACCAGACTTCTCTCAACACATTCCTCTATTTTCTTGTACTGCTCTGTTCTTATGGTATCCCAATCTGCATCTGAGGTGTTTTCTTCAGGAACTACAATGCCCATTTCAAAGTCTACTGGCAATTTTCCTGGTCTTGCTCTCATGAGGAATGCAGGGGTACAATTTGTTGAACTTACTGGGATGTTGTTTTAGATGTCAATAAGGTCTGGTAACGTCTTTGGCCATCTATTTCGCTCTTCTAAGGGCAGAGTTTTCAACAATTCTATTACCACGTGATTCATCTTTTCGCACATTCCGTTGGTTTGGAGATGGTAAGGCGTGGTACGAATTTTCTTGGATCCATACAAGTTACAGAACTCTTAAAATACTTAAACTTCAAAGGCAGGACCTTGGTCTGTCAATACCTGTTCTGTAATCTATAAAAGTTGAGAATGCGCAATAGGGTCTTATCTTTTTTAAAGTTGGAAAAGAAGATCCAAATCAAAATCGCTCACCTGGTAAGGTTGTGTCACACACAACCAGCTTGATCGCTCAGAAAAGCAGCTGCCGCAGGGATCGCACTTCCACAGGTCACTGTGGTAAATAATCAATCATCAGGACGAAGTACCTTAGATCCGCGCTGCTGCAGGGGAGAAGTAAGAAAACACCAGAAACACCGGGATGTCTGGTTAGCAGTGATGAACGTCTTTATTTTCCTACGCGTTTCGGAGCTGCCTGCCGGGCTCCTTCCTCATGGATGTTCCCTGAGGAAGGAGCCCGGCAGGCAGCTCCGAAACGCGTAGGAAAATAAAGACGTTCATCACTGCTAACCAGACATCCCGGTGTTTCTGGTGTTTTCTTACTTCTCCCCTGCAGCAGCGCGGATCTAAGGTACTTCGTCCTGATGATTGATTAATACCTGTTCTGGGTACCCGTGTGGTCTGCAGAAATAGGCTTGAAAGGTTCTTGCGGCTGTCTGAGCTGTTAAGTCTTTTACTGGAGTTACCACAAGGAATCTGGAGTAGTGGTCCACCATGGTAAGAGCATAGCTATAGCCTGATCTGCTGGGTGTGAGTTTGACATGATCTAAGGCTACCAGTTCTAATGGCTGTTTAGTAATGATAGGCTGGAGTGGTGCTTTCCGGCTGTTACGGTCTTTTCTTCTTAATGAGCATGGTCCACAATTTTTACACAATTTCTCTATGGTAGACCTCATGCTGATCCAATAGAATCTCTCACGTAACAATATTTCCAGTTTTCTCCATCCAAAGTGTCCTGCTCCATTATGGTATGCTTCCAACACCATTTGGACGTTTCTCTTTGGAACTACGATTACTGTCTGCACAATTGACCTTGATAGATGAATAACCTGCTTCTTTTTTTCCACAGGTATTGGGCCTCTGGTGGAGCATTCTTTTCAAGTTGGGAATCCGGTTGTGTTAGTAGCCCTTTTATTAGGGTTACTGCCGGATCCCTGTCTTGTGTCTCTTTCCATTCATGGTGAGGAAACGGATTTAGTGCTACATTCTGACGGTTCTGGTAGATATGGGTTTCTGTAATTTTCCATTTTCTACTTTTATGGAAAGCTGGGAGTTCTACTTCCTACAAGTCATCTACCTCTTCTTCAAGTCCTTGCAAATGCCGTCCCCGCATTACATAAGCACGTGTCCCAAAACATCATACGTGCCCTTAACAACGCAGTCTTAGGCAAAGTCCACCTAACCACGGACATGTGGACAAGTGCTTGCGGGCAGGGCCGGTACATCTCTCTGACGACACACTGGGTTAATATTGTGGAAGCCGGGACCCAGTCTGACATTGGGACGGAACACGTCCTTCCGACACCGAGGACTGCAGGCCCTAACTCTGTCAGGGCTTCACCCACAGTGTACAGCTCTGGCACGTCATGCTCCTCAGCCTCATCTTCCTCCACTTCACCCTCCACAACAGTCCCAAGCTGGAAGCACTGCAGCACTGCCTCGGCTAAGCGGCAACAGGCTGTGCTGAAGCTAATATGCATAGGTGACAAACCCCACAACGCTGAAGAGTTGTGGACAGCTCTGAAACAGCAGGCAGATCACTGGCTCACACCGCTGAACCTACAGCCAGGCATGGTCGTGTGTGACAATAGCCGCAACCTTGTGGCAGCTCTGAGGCGAGCTGACACGTTCCATGCGTGGCCCATGTGCTCAACCTCGTGGTTCAGCGGTTTATTAAATCCTACATGGAGCTGTCTGATCTGCTCATCAAAGTACGCTGCCTGTGTGCCCATTTCAGAAAGTCACCTACTGCGTCTGCCGGCCTAGCGTTTGCAGGTTCCGGCTCACAGACTGGTGTGTGATGTCCCCACGCATTGGAATTCCACACTGCACATGTTGGTCAGGATTTGTGAGCAGAAGAGGGCAGTTGTTGAGTACCAGCATCAACTAGGCCATCGGTATACGGTTCAAACGCCACACATAAGACCTCAGGAGTGGACATGGATGTCCGACATATGTATTGTCCTCCAAAACTTTGAGGACTCCACCAAGATGGTGAGCGGCGATAACGCCATCATTAGCATCACCATCCCACTTCTCTGTCTTCTAAAACGCTCTCTGCTCAATATCAAAAACGATGCATTGCAAGTGGAGCAGGATGAGTTGCCGCAAGAAAATGTACTGGGTGATTACACCCAGCCCAGCCTCATCTCATCCCAACATGCATTGGAGGACTATGACGAGGAGGGGAAGAAGAAATGGAGCTACTTTCATTCGGAATTGACGGTAATACATGCACAACCGTCAGACCGTCGGTTGAGCGGGGATGGCCAGAGGACAGGGGAGAGGAGGAGGAAGAGGAGGAGGTCAGCATGGCCAGTCATGCTGTTGGTGAGGACCCAGAAGTCTTGACTGTTAACAGTCTAGCGCACATGGCTGACTTTATGTTACGCTGCCTGTCTCGTGACCCTCGTGTTATCAAGATCTTGACGGACACTCATTACTGGTTGGTGACACTTTTAGACCCACGCTACAAAGAGAACTTTATTTCTCTTACTCCCGAAGCGGAGAGGTCTACAAAAATGCTGCAGTACCAGAAGGCCATAGTGGCGGAATTATTAAAAAAATTCCCTTCTGAAAACGCTAGCGGCAGAGGTCACAATTCTGTGGACAACCAAGGTGTCCGGCAGAGAGAGGCACAAGCACAATCCAGCAGAGGTAGGGGAACACTCTCAAAGACCTGGGACACTTTTCTCAGCACCCCCCGTACCACAGGTCCTGAGGTGCGGGGTAGTGTCACAAGGAATGCAAAGTTTGCAAAGATGCTGAGGGAGTACCTTGCTGATCGTACTAAAGTGCTCCAGACTCTTCTGTGCCTTATAATTATTGGGTATCCAAGATGGACACGTGGTAGGAATTGGCTCTCTACGCCTTGGAAGTCCTGGCCTGCGCTGCCGCTAGCGTTTTGTCAGAGCGTGTTTTTAGTGCCGCAGGTGGAATCATTACAGATAAACGCACCCGCCTGTCAACTGAAAATGCTGATAAGCTGACTTTAATCAAGATGAACAAGGGTTGGATTGGGCCTGACTTCACCACACCACCACCAAATGATAGCGCAATTTAAATTTGGTGCAGGGAGATTCCCATGCACCTCCGCACACCCACACATCAGTACAGACTTCATGTGTTTGGCTACTTGCTGTACTGCTCCTCCTTCTCCTCATCCGCCACCATCATATAATCAGTGTGACCGTGGTTCATGATGCCACAAAAGCATAATTTTTGGACATCATATTTATGATGATGATGCACCTAACCGTTCTAAAATTAGGCATTAGTTTCATGTATACCCCCAGGGGTAAATGTTTTTAGTCCATGCTTCCAGAATGGGCATTACAAGTACAGGAGACCCGCTCCTTTGTAATGGGAACAATTTTTAGAGGCTCGCCTCCATGTTTCATCCCAGGGGCATCGCAATGCCTCCCAATTTTTGGCTTCCCTGACTAGGGAAATAGTACAGCAGACTCACTTGCTTCAAATGGGCACATTAGTTTATAAGTCTCCATGCACGTCTCTATCCAGGGGTATATTGGTGTCTCCCAATGTATGGCTTCCCTGCCTAGGGCAATACTAAAAAAGACACACTGGCTTACAATGGGCACATTTTTTGAAAAAGCTCTCATGCACGCCTCTATGCAGGGGCATCTAGGTGCCTCCAAACCTTTGGCTTCCCTGCCTAGGGCAATACTAAAAAAGACCCACTTGCTTCCAATGGCCAAATTTTTTAAAAACTGTGTAAACACAAGGAGACAAAGCGAGGCGCAGAATAGTGCCCTATCAATGATGACACTTGTTGGAAAAAGGTGATGTGTACTGTCCACTCACCTTGCTGGTTGTGCAAACCCACAACCGGCTGGAGCGCGAGAAATACACTGCCGCTGGACCTCCACCTACCACAGGACGTGGAACACTGGTATCAGATGTAAGGAAAAGGTGTATCACGTTCCGCGCTGCTGTGTCACAAATTCACGGAGAAGACAGTGCTTCAATAAAACATCCTTTATTCTTCCTGTCCTACGCGTTTCGAAGCCACCTCTGAGCTCCTTCCTCAGGGACATTGATGTAGGACAGGAAGAATAAAGGATGTTTTATTGAAGCACTGTCTTCTCCGTGAATTTGTGACACAGCAGCGCGGACCGTGATACACCTTTTCCTTACATCTGAAATTTTTTAAAAAGGCCCTTATGCACGCCTCTATCCAGGGGCATATTGGTGTCTCCAATTTATGGCTTCCCTGCCTAGGGCAATACTAAAAAAGACACACTGGTTTACAATGGGCACATTTTTTTAAAAACCTCTCATGCACGCCTCTATCCAGGGGCATATTGGTGTCTCCCAATTTCTGGCTTCCCTGCCTAGGGCAATATTAAAAAAGACACACTGGCTTACAATGGGCACATTTTTTGAAAAAGCCACATGCACGCCTCTATCCAGGGGCATATTAGTGTCTCCCAATTTCTGGCTTCCCTGCCTAGGGCAATACTAAAAAAGACACACTGGCTTACAATGGGCAAATTTTTTGAAAAAGGGCCTCATGCACGCCTCTATCCAGGGGCATATTGGTGTCTCCAATTTATGGCTTCCCTGCCTAGGGCAATACATAAAAAGGCAACAACACTGCTTACCAGAATGGGCACAATTTTTTTGGAATAAAAGCCCTCAATGCACAGCCTCTATCCAGGGGCATATTGGTGTCTCCCAATTTATGGCTTCCCTGCCTAGGGCAATACTAAAAAAGACACACTGGCTTACAATGGGCACATTATTTAAAGAGGCCTTCATTTACGTCTCTTCCCAGGGGCATTGTAGTGCCACACAATTGTTTGGGAAAAAATCTTTGATATAATCCAAAAAACTAACATACACCAACTCTGTCTCACAAGTGGGTATGAGCCCCTAATATTTTTTCCATGAAAATCCATTTGGTTTCATTTTGTAACGTTTTCTTGACACTCCGTAAAAGTGGCGTAATGGTCTGACAACATTGTTGACATCAGTGACCTTGGGGTCTGAAATGCTTCCAGGGGTCTTCCCCATGCTGTTCCCTTGTCATTTCAGCGCTGTTCTGATACTTTTGTGACATTTTTAGGCTTTTTCCATGCTGCCGGGGTTCATGTCAGAAAAATACTCGGGTCTCCCATAGGATAACATTGGGCTTGGTGCTCGGGCCGAGTACATGAGTATCTTGGGATGCTCGTCCCGAGCTTCGAGCACCCGTGCATTTTAGTACTCGCTCATCACTAGTCATCAGCATTGTTACGGCCTGCCCGGTAATTGATGGTAAAGTCATAGCTCGATAGTCCGGCCATCCAGCGTTGCTCCAATGCACCAAGCTTCACGGTATCCAAGTGTGTTAACGGGTTATTGTCCGTGAAGACGGTAAATTTTGAAGCTGCCAGGTAATGCTTGAACCGCTCTGTTATAGCCCAGACCAAGGCCAGGAACTACAACTTAAAGGAACTGTAGTTTTCCGGGTTCCTCTCGGTGGGTCGAAGTTTATTGCTGGCATAGGCAATTACTCTTTCCTTGCCATCTTGTATCTGGGATAGTACTGCTCCCAGGCCTACATTGCTTGCGTCGGTGTAGAGGACGATTGGTAGGGTTGTTCCTTTCCCCATTCCAATGGTGGCTCTGAAGACCTTTTCTTCTTAGTTTGGTCTACCAGAAGATCTTGTAGGGGCGCTGCTATCTTAGTGTAGCCTTTATTGAATCTTCTATAGTACCCAACCAAACCTAAGAATTGACGTACCTCGCTGACGGTGGTTGGCCTCTGCCAGTCCTGGATAGCTGTCACTTTTTCCAGGTCTGGTGCTACTCCATCTACGCTGACCACATGCCCGAGGTATTGGACTTTTGGTTTCAGCAGGTGACATTTAGATGGTTTGAGCTTCATTACGTACTTTGCTAGAGCTGAAAATACCCCCGGCAGGTGCTCCAGATGTTCTTCATAGGTTTTGGAATACACGATGACGTTGTCCAGGTATAAGAGCACCGTCTTGAACTTCCGGTATCCAAGGCAACATTCCATGAGTCTTTGGAACATTCCCGATGCATTGCATAACCCGAATGGCATGCTGTTGAATTCGCATAAGCCCTTTGGTGTTGTGAATGCTGTCTTCTCCCGGTCTTCTTCTGCAACGGAGACCTGCCAATACCCACTAGTGAGATCTAATGTAGAGAAATAATTAGCAGTCTTTAATGCAGCAAGAGACTCCTCTACTCAGGGTAACGTGTAAGCATCTTTGTGAGTGATCTTATTGATTTCCCTGTAGTCCACACACATCCTCATAGTGCCATTCTTCTTTCTGACTAGGACTAATGGGGCTGCCCAGGGACTACAGCTATCTCTTATAACCCCAGCTTCCTTCATGTCCTGCAGCATCTCTTTGGCACACTGGTAGTGGTTTGGTGGAATGGGTATATGTCTCACTTTAATTGGGGGTTTATTTCCTGTGGGTATGTGATGGTGTACCCCTTTAATCCTCCCAAAATCCAATGGATGCTTACTGAATATCTGTTCGAACTTTTGTACTACCCGGTAGACTCCGTGCTTCTGGTGGGGAGGGGTGGCATCAGTTCCTACGTGAAACTGCTGATACCACTCCTCTAGCTGTCCCTTGGAGTTGTAGAAAAGGGGTCTACTGTCTGTATGTTGTTGTTGCTACAGACAGTGTACAGCTTTGCTACAGTAGCATACTGGGGTTGTTTTGCTTCTTCTTCCCCACAATTTAATACATGGATTGGTACTCTTCCCTTGCGTACATCCACCACCCCTCTGGCTGTCAGTAGTGTAGGTCTATGTTCTGAATATACCGGCTCTAGAACTGCCTGGTATTCCTGTCCTCTGTGACCTATCGCTGCTCGACACTATATCATCATTTCACTTTTCAGTAGTAACACAATGGGAAACGGGTCTGTTACCCGTACACTGCCAATCTCTCCCCCAGACAGATTTACCTGTTGCTTGCGGATGAGGACTCAGATATCTCTCTGGAAGACTCTCTTCCGCCCATAACCAGCAGTCACAGCAATCTGTCGGAGTAAAAACAACACTTCTCCAAGGCAGTTTCAATCACATTAGTACCAATTACCATGTAGGGGTATTTTTCATTAGGGTCATCTTCTACCACACATAACCCTTGGTCTTTTAACTCCACCCTCCCCAGCTTTATTGTCACTTCTCTAAACCCCACTTGAGTCAGTGGTTGTCCATTAGCTGCAAGAATGACAAAGTTAGAGTCTGAAAAACAAAAGAAGGAGAGAGAGGCGCAATTGAGCAGTACCTGGTGGTCTAGTGGGAAATATTTACAGGTGGGGGAACCCTGTTCACCTGTTATGGTTGTGCAAGCCTTACACAACTGAACATGGCCTTACAAATACTGAAGGTAAACTCACCAAATACTTATCATGTGCCTTACAACTACTGGAGTAAAAACTGATTTTGGAAGGGCATGATGGAAGGGCATGACATGCCTATATCTGTGTCTCCTCCCCCCTTTTACTCATCTATCTCTTTTCTTTTCGCATTTTTATATGTACTTGTTACTTTTCCATGTGTTTGTTGTGTCTTCTGAGTAGTTTGACTTTTGGACACTTTAGAAGGTGTTTTTTACGTGTTTTCTATGTGTTTGTATGTGTTTGTGTTGGTCTGCCATTGTTTTCAATGGGATTCGACGGTGTTCGGCGAACATTCGAGGAACAAACGCCCAATTCGACGAACCAAATCGAATTCAAACTCTAGGGTGGTGGCTCATCTCTATATGGCACAAATGGCTATAAATGTGTCACACAGAGAATTAGGGAACCGTCACACCAGGACATATCGCTGCCGCTTACATAGGCGATGCAGGGGCGTGGCCTATTGCCGGCGACAGCGCCGCTGCGTCGCCTAGTGTAAAGGGGCAATAATAAGGCGAAATATCGCCTCTGAGTGGTTGCCTAGTATCCCAGCACTGCTCTGAAACCAGGCGAGCACTCTGGGGTGATGTGTACACATCGCCCCATGTAACATGGCGATCGCCAATGTTACAGGCAATGGGAGCAATAGGCTCCCATGTTACAGGATCGCCGCTGGGGTTTGTAGACAAACCCAGCGGCGATGCCACCTGTAACATCGCCGGTGAGTCGCCGGGGTATCGCCGCGTTTGAACACGCGACGGCGACGCTGGCGGGGCGCCAAAAATGTGCCTTTGAGTGGTTGCCTGGTATCACAGCACTGCTCTGAAACCAGGCGATCGCCAATGTTACAGGCAATGGGAGCCATAGGCTCCCATGTTACAGGATCACCTGGGGTTTGTAGACACACCAGCGGCGATGCCACCTGTAACATCGCCAGTGCGTCGCCAGGGCATCGCTGCGTGTGAAAAATGTGCGCGCTCCCGTGCATCGCCAGCAATATCTCCGACGAGGTGCCTGGTGTGACGGTACCCTTAGACATTATTCTAGAGTAAAATACATAAAAAATAGTTGCACATGCATAAATGAAGGCCTATTAATTCCATTTATTTTGGAATTTCTCATTGTTTATAGAAAAATAAAAAATCATTCATTTGTAATTCTGATTTTCATTGATATTACTGGTTCCAGGTGCCATTTATTAAATGAGATTGGAGTTAGATGCAGTCAGTCACACTTGGGTTAACCTTAGTTACCTGCCAGATATTGCATGCATTTATCAATTCCACAGAGGCTTCTCCAAACTGTTGTGACATCTGTCTTTGTCAATTGGTATCTTCAGAATTTATTAAGATTTTCAAAGGTTTTAGCTGCTGGCGCAAAAACTCAAAAGATGCTTCTATAGGTGGCTGCAGGAGACAGCGCTGACGGAGGCAACGGTGATTCATGGGCAAATACAACTGTATCAAATACAAAAAAAGAAAAGGAATAATGTTTGCTATGGGCAACTATATTCATTCATCATTCTGTAACAGACAGTGAAAATATACCCCTCTACCTATTAGTATTTCTACATTCAACGCATTATAATTTGAAGATATTCTACAGAGAGGCGACTCCTAAAGCACTGATAATAGTTATAACAACTATTTTAGGCTGGCTTCACATTAGAGTTCCCCTCCGCAGCGTTCTGCGGAGGGGAATCGCCATGTGTGCGCAGATCACATATGGGAGTGAATGGGTACGCACGGTCCTGCGCTGTCAAGCACAGCACCGTGCGCTCCCATTATAAAGATAGGAGCTGGCGGCCGATGCGGTCACATTGCGGATCCCCTCTGCAGAACGCTGCGGAGGGGTCTGCAAATGTGAACCCAGCCTTAAAGCGCAAAGCTGAAAACAATTATGTTCTTAACTACTCCCAGTTTTGTCAAACACGTGCAATACACCTAGTGACTTAATAGGGCTAGTGGCAGCACCCAGCAAGGCTGGGTTGTTGGCAGCGGATCATTCAGGATACACTGAAAGCGTGTTGACAACAGAACTTAGCTTTAATCAGCAACAAACAGGTACAGATATGAAGGGCTTTGTGTAAACAGGAATATACATCTTAGTCCCTTTCACATCAGCGTTTTATGCTGATCGCGGCAGATGCGGCAGATTTACCACATCTGCCGCCTAACCGTCACACTTGCGGTTCACCTGCGGCAAGCCCCATGCAATGTCTATGGGGCTTGTGGCACGTGCGGCAAGTGCGGTATAGTTGCGGTTTCGGCACTTGCGGCAGTTGCGGCCGCGAAAAAAAACACGGTAAGCAGCGTTTTTTTCGTGGCCGCAGCTGCCGCAAGTGCCAGAACTGCAGCTATACCGCACTTGCCGCAAGCCCCAAAGACATTGCATGGGGCTTGCCGCAGGTGAACCGCAAGTGTGACGGTTAGGCGGCAGATGCGGTAAATTCGCTGCATCTGCCGTGATCAGCATAAAACGCTGATGTGAAAGGGACCTTAGGCTGCTTTCACACTACAGTTTTTTCCTGATCAGGATTCATTAGGTTTTGTGTGCAAAAACCCGAAGTGTCTCCAAAACCCAAAACAGGTGTCAATCTTTCAATTATAGTTTTTCTCTGCAAGTTTCACTCCTGGTTTTGGCACTCAAACACTGATGAATCCTGATTAGGAAAAAACTGCAGTGTGAAAGCAACCTTAAATGTCCCTTTGCAGCATCAGCAAGCTGCTGTGCTTCTCTTCACATGCACAGACACAGGAAACTGGTTACAGTCACATGGTATTTCCTGTGTGTGTGCCTCTGGGAATGTTCCTCTTTTTAACTTTTAAACTAACTTTACTGATAATGCACAAACCTAGTAATTTAACACATACACATACAGGATTAGAGTTGTTGCACTAAACATATTACAACACCCCCACTCAACAACTACTTATCCTGTTAGTACCATTGCGGTTCTAAAGTCCTCAAACTTGGCTCTTGGCGATGGTTTTGTCATACCATCTGCTAACATCTTGTCAGACTCTCAATAAACAAACTTTAGTACATCATGTTACACTAAGTCACATAAGTGGTGATGCTTAACATCGATGTGCTTAGTCCTTGCACTGATCTTCTCACTGCTGGCAAGTTTAATGCATCCTTGGTTGTCCTCATAAATAACTGTTGGCTGAGCTAGTGGCTTGCCGAAATCTTCCAAAAGTTGTTTCAACCAAATAACTTCTTGACTTGTATAAGCAGCTGACACATATTCTGCTTCTGTAGAAGACAATGGGACTGACACTTGTTTTCTGCTGGACTAAGAAATTGAATTTTCTCCTAACTTGAACAAGTAACCACTTGTTGATTTCCGATCACTTGTATCTCCAGCCCAATCTGCATCCACATAACCTCTGAGAGTGAGATGTCCTGATGCAGATATCTTAAGATTTAGACTTTGAGTTTCCTTAAGATATTGTAGAATTCTTTTAATTGCATTCCAGTCTTTTTGGCGTGGCTTGCTTACACGTCAGCAGAGAATTCCAACTGTGGCTGTAATATCTAGACGAGTTGTGATTGCTATGTACAGAAGAGCCTCCACTGCTTGTCTGTAACTCTCATTGGTGGGTAGCAGATCTTCTTATCCTTCCAACTTTAAGTAGGACGGATCCATTAGTGTTGACGCACCCTTGGATTCTGACAGTACAAACTTGTTTAGGAGTGCAGAAATTTTAAAACTTTGAGAAGAAAACTCTCATTTTCCTCTCTCTGGATTTGGATTCCCAAATAAGATGTCACATTTCCAAGGTCCTTAGTTTCAAACTGCTGGTTGAGAATTTCACCTAGCTTTGTAATTTCCTTTTCATATAGGAGAACATACATCCACTCCTTTGCTACAGTTTTCGTATACAAACCTGGATCAGCTGGAGAACTTTTAAATCCTTCATTCATCAAAACTTTGTTCATTTTTGAGTTTCATGCTCTTGCCAACTGCTTAAGTCCATAGAGAGATTTTTGCATTCTACTAACAAGGTGCTCTTCACCCTTTTTAATATACCGTATATACTCGTGTATAAGCCGAGTTTTTCAGCCCAAAATTTGGGCTGAAAAGTCCCCCCCTCGGCTTATACACAGGTCTATACGGTAGACCCGTGTGGTGGGGGCTGTGTGGTGGGGGCTGTGGAGGCTGGAGGAGGCGGGGGGCTGCTGTATGAGCGGCCCCGTCACGTGGGGCCGCTCATTAAATATGCACTGCATCCCCCTGTCAATCAGCGGCAGGGGGAAGCAGTGCATATGGCCCCCCCAAAAGCTGGCACTGTCCCCCCTTGTAAGGCCCCCCCCCCGGTGCTTATACATTACCATCCCGGTGTTCTGATCGGCGCCGCACCTCGGTGCTTCTTCATCCTCCCGCGCTGGCTCCATCCGTGATCTCCGGCTGTCGCAGCGATGTGACGTCATCGCGCGACCGCTGGAGAACTCAGAACCCGGATGCAGCCAGCGCGGGAGGATGAAGACGCAGCACGGAGGAGCGGCGCCGATCAGAACACCGGGATGGTAATGTATAAGCACCGGGGGGGGGGGCACTTACAAGGGGGTACAGTGCCAGCTTGTGGGGGCTGTTGGTACCCCCTGGGGGCTGTTGGTACCCCCAGGGGGCTGCTGGGTACCCTCCGGGGGCTGTTGATACCCCCAGGGGGCTGTTGGTACCCCCAGGAGGCTGCTGGGTACCCCCTGGGGGCTGCTGGGTACCCCCTGGGGGCTGTTGGTACCCCCAGGGGGATGTTGATACCCCCAGGGGGCTGCTGGTACCCCCTGGGGGCTGTTGGTACCCCCAGGGGGCTGTTGGTACCCCCAGGGGGCTGTTGGTACCCCCTGGGGGCTGCTGGGTACCCCCTGGGGGCTGTTGGTACCCCCAGGGGGATGTTGGTACCCCCAGGGGGCTGCTGGGTACCCCCTGGGGGCTGTTGGTACACCCAGGGGGCTGTTGGTACCCCCTGGGGGCTGCTGGGTACCCCCTGGGGGCTGTTGGTACCCCCAGGGGGATGTTGGTACCCCCAGGGGGCTGCTGGGTACCCCCTGGGGCTGTTGGTACCCCCAGGGGGATGTTGATACCCCCAGGGGGCTGCTGGGTACCCCCTGGGGGCTGTTGGTACCCCCAGGGGGCTGTTGGTACCCCCTGGGGGCTGCTGGGTACCCCCTGGGGGCTGTTGGTACCCCCAGGGGGATGTTGGTACCCCCAGGGGGCTGCTGGGTACCCCCTGGGGGCTGTTGGTACCCCCAGGGGTATGTTGGTACCCCCAGGGGGCTGCTGGGTACCCCCTGGGGGCTGCTGGGTACCCCCAGGGGGCCGCTGTATAACCTCTGGGGGGTGCTGTATAACCCCTGGGGGGTGCTGTATAACCCCTGGGGGGTGCTGTATAACCTCTGGGGGCTGCTGTATATACTGCTGAGGCCTGTATACCACTGGGGCTGCTGTATATACCACTGGGGCTGCTGTATATACCACTGGGGCTGCTGGGGCTCCTGTATACTACCACTGGGGCTGCTGGGGCTCCTGTATACTACCACTGGGGCTGCTGTATACTACCACTGGGGCTGCTATATACTACCACTGGGGCTGCTATATACTACCACTGGGGCTGCTATATACTACCACTGGGGCTGCTATATACTACCACTGGGGCTGCTGTATACTACTGCTGGGGCTGCTATATACTACCACTGGGGCTGCTGGGGCTGCTATATACTACCACTGCGGCTGCTGTATACTACCACTGGGGCTGCTGGGGATGCTATATACTACCATTGGGGCTGCTGTATACTACCACTGGGGAGGCCTGTATACCACTGGGGGGGGACCTGTATACCACACTGCTGGGGGCTGTATACCTGTGCTGGGGTCCACCCTCGGCTTATACACGAGTCAATAGGTTTTTCCAGATTTTTGGGGCAAAAGTAGGGGGTCGGCTTATACACGGGTCGGCTTATACACGAGTATATACGGTATCCCTTGGGTTGGCTCATGTAAAAATCTTCTTCAATATCACCATGTAGGAAGGCTGTTTTGATGTCAAAATGTCTCCCTGTCATCTGTTGAACTGCAGCTACGGACATTAAAGTTCTGAAGGTGGTTTGCTTCCTAATTGGAGAAAATGTAGCATCATAATCTTCCCCATACTTTTGCGATTACCCTTTTGCGACTAATCTTGCCTTAAACCGGTGAACTTTACCGTCAGAGTCATATTTGTTTTTGAAGACCCACTTACATCCGATAGCTCTTTTTCCTTGTGGTAGCTCCGTAAGCTCCCATGTATGGAGTTGGTGAAAGGACTCCATCTCTTCATTAATGGCATTTATCCACTTCTGCTTCTCGTGGACAGGTAGGCTTTGCATCTCTTGCGATGACTGTGGCTCTGGTTTAAGAAGTGTTCTGACCCTATAAGAAAGGTGTCTAGCTGGGATACCTTTGTTTGGTTTTTCTGATCTCCTGACTGGAGGTTGAGTTGTTTTTTCTGTTTCTTCCTTGCTGGCTTCAGAGCTTATCCAGACTTCACTGTTTTCTTTTTCAGTGTCTGGGTTTGGTGACTGAGATTCTTCTTTTTGTTCCTTTGCTTGAATGACTGGTGCAACTTCATGAAATTTGAGCGAAACAGAGTTCTCATCAATAACTACACCTCTGCTGATTGTTACTGTTAGTCTCTGGGTGCAGGATTCTGTATCCCTTTTGAGTTTCGCTATAGGCCACCAGGACTCCTTGCTTTGCATGTGATTCCCACTTGGGACGTTTTTTCTTTGGAAGCATACACAAACTCTTTGATTTCAAATATCCTAAGGTGCTTCAGGTTAGGCTTCTCACAGTTCCATTGCTCATATGGAGTTTTATTTGTGGCTTTACCTGGCAGTCTGTTTTGAAGATAGCAAGCTATCATGATGGCTTCTCCCCCAATACAATGTAGGCAGATTTGCATCAAACAACATACTTCTTCCACTTTCACAGAGAGTGTGGTTCTTTCTGTCTGCAATGCCATTCTGTTCTGGGTTGTATGGAATGGTAGTCTGGAACACGATTCCATTCCTTTTCCAAAATGGTTTGCCTTACCACTTGCATATTCAGTCCCATTATCTGCACACAGGGCTTTTGGCATTCTTCCAAATATGTTGAACACTACGGCAAGATATTCTTCAAGTTTCTGTGGAACTGTATCCTTACTGTGAAGCAGGTAGGCAACTGTATATCTGGAGTAGTCATCATTAATTGTGAGAAAATATCTCTTCTTGCTTGGAATTTGATCACTCATGGGACTGCAAACATCTGTGTGTATCAAATCCAGTGGATTTGCAGATTTAGTGCTGCTAGTGCTGCTTAGTTTAGGAAAAGATTTTCTGGATAATTTCACTTTAAGACAGCTAGTGAACTTCATCATTTGACTACAGTCATGGCCAAAAGTTTTGAGAATGACACCAAAATTATATTTTCACATGATCTGCTGCCCTCTGGTTTTTATTTGTGTTTGTCTGATGTTTACATCACATACAGAAATATAATTGCAATCATATTATGAGGACCAAAAGGTTATATTGACAGTTAGAATGAGTTAATGCAGCAAGTCAATATTTGCAGTGTTGACCCTTCTTCTTCAGGACCTCTGCAATTCTTCCTGGCTGCTCTCAATCAACTTCTAGACCAAATCCTGACTGATAGCCATCCATTCTTGCATAATCAATGCTTGCATTTTGCCAGAATTTGTTGGTTTTTGTTTGTCCACCCGTCTCTTGATGATTGACCACAAGTTCTCAATGGGATTAAGATCTGGGGAGTTTCCAGGCCATGGACCCAAAATCTCTATGTTTTGTTCCCTGAGCCATTTAGTTATCACCTTTGCTTTATGGCAAGGTGCTCCATAATGCTGGAAAAGGCATTGTTGGGCACCAAACTGCTCTTGGACGGTTGGGAGAAGTTGCTCTTGGAGGACATTCTGGTACCATTCTTTATTCATGGCTGTGTTTTTAGGCAAGACTGTGAGTGAGCCGATTCCCTTGGCTGAGAAGCAACCCCACACATGAATGGTTTCAGGATGCTTTACAGTTGGCATGAGACAAGACTGGTGGTTAGCGCTCACGTATTCTTCTCCGAGTAAGCTGTTTTCCAGATGTCCCAAACAATCGAAAAGGGGATTCATCAGAGAAAATGACTCTACCCCAGTCCTCAGCAGTTAACTCCCCGTACCTTTTGCAGAATATCAGTTGGTCCCTGATGTTTTTTCTGGAGAGAAGTGGCTTCTTTGCTGCCCTCCTTGAAACCAGGCCTTGCTCAAAGAGTCTCCGCCTCACAGTGCGTGCAGAAGCACTCACACCAGCCTGCTGCCATTCCTGAGCAAGCTCGGCACTGCTGGTAGTCCGATCCCGCAGCTGAAACAGTTTTAAGATACGGTCCTGGCGCTTGCTGGTCTTTTTTGGGCGCCCTGGAGCCTTTTTGACAACAATAGAAGCTCTGTCCTTGAAGTTCTTGATGATGCGATAGATTGTTGACTGAGGTGCAAACTTTCTAGCTGCGATACTCTTCCCTGTTAGGCCATTTTTGTGCAGTGCAATGATGGCTGCACGTGTTTCTTTAAAGATAACCATGGTTAACTGAAGAGAAACAATGATACCAAGCACCAGCCTCCTTTTAAAGTGTCCAGTGGTGTCATTCTTACTTAATCATGACTGATTGATTGCCAGCCCTGTCCTCATCAACACCCACACCTGTGTTAATGGAACAATCACTAAAACGATGTTAGCTACTCCTTTTAAGGCAGGACTGCAATGATGTTGAAATGTGTTTTGGGGGTTAAACTTCATTTTCTAAGCAAATATTGACTTTGCAAGTAATTGCTGTTAAGCTGATCACTCTTTATGACATTCTGGAGTATATGCAAATTGCCATTAGAAAAACTGAAGCAGTAGACTTTGTTAAAATTAATATTTGTATCATTCTCAAAACTTTTGGCCATGACTGTACATTGTTTTATTTCAACACCATTTGCTAGTTGACCTAGTTTCTTTACTGCTTCTGAGTCTCTGTGCCCAAGACATCTGTGCCATACATGAATACAGTTCTTATGCAGATCTTGTCTAGCACTGTACACTCTTTCTTTGCATTTTAACTGATAAAGTTCATTTTGGATTTTTCATTCTGCAAGAGTGTGACCCTCCTTTGATATAATGTTAATCAAAGGACCAAGCAGTGATCATAACTTTCTTTTTATTCTAGAAAACTCTACGCGTTTCATGTACACACTATACACTTCCACAGGAGCAAAGTTACCCGGACTTCTCTCCTTTCTATATATGCAATTCTAGTGACCGGCTGATAGCTGCAGTTCATCGGATCCTACCCATTTGTGCTTATGGTTGTTGTGTTCCACACAACTGAACCCGGTGAGTGGATCCATATCTGTGAAACGATTTTACCATTGGATAAGACCCTATTGTGCGCCTCTGTCTCCCCCTTTTTTTTTTTTTATTCCAATAAATTTTTATTGATTTAACAATACACAATAAAACAAAATCTCAACAACACCTGTTGGATCCAAACAAGGTCAAAGGATATATAAAAGGGGGGGGGAGAAGAAGTGGGATAGAGAAAGAAGTATATTGAGCCTTAACACGCAATCGACCTTTTCAAACAATATGCCGTTACAAGGTTATCCACCCCCTGGCAGCTAACAGTGCAGTAAAGGGACCGCTGCGGGATGGGAGGCCCAACCCAACCAGTTTTACTTTGTACGGGTTCTAGTAGGATTGTCAAGAGCCAAGTAAAACTCGTGATGAAGGATGGTATTTACTCTGTCAGTAACTTCCCCTATTGTAGGGGGAGAGTTGTCCTTCCACTTAGCGGCAAGGGAAAGGCGAGCGGCCGTGAGTATGTTAGATACCAGTATTCTGTGGTCTCGAGGATAAAGGTGGAGCCCGATATGAAGGACCGCCAATTGAGGTGAGAGCTGGATGTTCAAACCCGTGACCGTCCGCAGCAGAGCAGACACGACAGCCCAAAAGGGAGCGATTCTAGGGCACTGCCACCACATGTGGGCCAAAGACCCTCTGTGCCCACATTGGCACCAGCAGAGGGGCGAACGGTCCCGGGAAAAACAAGCCAGCTTCGTCGACGAGCAATACCATCTCAAATGTATCTTTTTTAGAATCTCCAGGTGGTTCACACACCTAGACGCCTGTTGCACCTCGCGCAGTCCCCCATACCAGTCCTCCACTCGGGCCACAAAACCCAAATCCTCCTCCCACCGCCTCATATAACTTGGTTTACCCAGAAATAGCTCCTCATTTATTTGCCTATAGATGCCTGCAAGCCCCTTTCTCTTGGATTTTGCCGTTATGTATTTTTGATAGTAGGAAGCCTCAGAGAGGAGCTGAGTCTTGCGCGGGAAGGCTATACCACTGAGAAAGTGCAAAATTTGCAGGTATTGATAGTGAGTGGCACCTATACTGGGCAATTTGAGCACAAGCTCTGAGAAAGGGAGCAGCCTACCCTGCCGGAGTATATCAGCACATGTCTGGATCCCCGCTTTCACCCACGGGGAGAGATTTAGAAACCGGATGTGGCACCCAAGGGACAGAACCTGGAGCTGGTCAGGAGGCAACCAGATCCACTTCCCCACCACCTCCCTCCTGCATCGTATCAGAGATTCCATCGTGGGAAAGGGCAAGGCCTTCCCGGTGGGCGCCAGGCACTCCGCCTCCAACAGGAGACTGAGAGAACCTCGCCCAAGCACCCCCTGCTCCATCTCCAACCACCTCGGCGGGTCCTCCAGCGCCCACCAAACCCTAGCCTCCTGTAGAAGGGAAGCCCGGTGATAGGCTGCTATATTAGGGACTCCCATGCCTCCACGAGCGTATGGGAGATACATTATGTTCCCTGCCACCCTACCTCTTTTGCCCACCCATATATATCGATGAACCAGTTTCTGAAGACGTGCCAGTGAGCTTGCCGGTGTTGCCAGGGGCAGGTTCCTAAAGATGTACAGGATTTTCGGGAGTAAGAACATTTTGAAAGCTTGGATACGGGCCACCCAAGACAGTCCCCCCAGAGAGCTATCTCTCTAGCTAACGAATCTAAGAGATAGTTTCCACTAACGTGGACAAACTTGGCCGAGTCAGAGAGGACAATACCCAAATATGGGATCCCATTCGTCCGCCATGCAAAGGGGAAAATCGTCTGCATCTTTTCCACCAGTGGTTCGGGAACTCCTATGGGGAAAATCAATGATTTCCCCGCATTCAATTTATACAGGGACAGGGCGGAAAACCGCTCCAGAATGGACATGACTGCCCTCAGGGAGTTCTCCACATCAGTGCAGGCAATTATTATATCATCCGCATAGAGCCCTATCTTGTGGACAGAACCACCTATACGGAAACCTGACACATCCGGATTTTTCCTGACGGCCTCAGCCAGAGGTTCAATGATAAGGGAAAAGATTATGGGAGATAATGGGCAACCCTGGCGGGTGCCATTGGACTGGGAATAGTTAGAGGAGAGGAATCCCGACGAGAGTACCCTGGCGTTAGGGTTCGAATATAGGACCAAAATGGCCGAGAGAATAGGGCCTCTAAAGCCAAATTTCTTCAGCACAGCAGCCAGGTATCCCAGTGCACCCTGTCAAACGCCTTTTCTGCATCCAGGGACAGGAGTACACCAGGGACCCATCTCCGCTGCTTTAATCAGATTAATAATCCGCCTTGTACCGTCTTTGGTCTGCCTCCCCCCAACAAACCCCACCTGGTCCGCATGGACCAAAGAGGGGGTGACCCGACAAAGCCGGGTCGCTAGTAATTTGGAGAATATTTTTACATCGCTATTAAGCAACGATATAGGTCTATAACTTCCAGGCTCTTCAGCGGGTTTTCCGAGCTTCGGAATGGTCACTATGGTAGCCTCTGGCAGCCGAGGAGAAATTTTCCCGTCGACTGCCAGAGTGCATACGTCCTAGCGAGATAAGGTGCTAGCTCTTGAGAGAACAAACGGTAGTAGTCATTTGAAAGCCCATCTGGCCCCGGAGCAGAGTGTCTTTTGGTGGTAGTTATTACCAGTAATATTTCGGTGGGAGTGATAGGGGAGTTTAGCTCCTCTAGCTGTGCCTGGGTCAATCCGGGGAGTGCCAGGTCCTCAAGAAAATCGTGGATGTCTGCAGGTGATGGGGTGGGAACCTCCCCATCCTCTTTAATATTGTATAGCCGGGAATAATATTGGCCAAAGGCCTCCACTATGGCGAGAGGGCTAACCTGGAGTTTGCCAGATCCGTTCTTTAGGGCAGATATCTGAGAGGAGATCTCCTTCTTTTTTATACGTTTAGCTAATATTTTCCCTGTACGGTCTCCCATAGCATAAAAGGTTAGTTTAGATTTCCTCAGGCATTGCTCGTGTTGGGAGAGTAGGAAAGCACGCAGCTGCGTCCTAGCATGGAAGAGCTGTCTAGAAAGCGTCGGGGACGGCGCCTCTTTGTTCCGGGTCTCCAACTCGTGCAATTCCTGTAGAAGTGCCTCCCTTATTCTATTCCTATCCTTTTTTTAGGCGCGCTGCTTTTTGGATAAACACACCTCTAATACAGGGCTTATGCGCCTCCCATAAAGTGGCGTCGGAGACCTCCGAGTTGTCATTAAGCCTGAAAAACTCCAATAATTCCGTTCTAACTTCCGAGACCAGCCGGGCGTCAGAGAGAAGGTTCAGATTAAGTCTCCAGGAGCCAGTGGGCCGAGACCTGCCCGCCAAGGACACCACCGGGGCATGGTCGGACCACGTGATTGATCCTATCTCCGCTGCCAAACAGGCAGACAATGTTGCACTGTCGACAAGGAAATAGTCCAAACGTGAATAAGTACGGTGTCTACTGGAGAAGAATGTGAAATCTCTTTCCCCGGCATGCAGGCATCGCCACATGTCATGCAAGTGCAGAGACCTACATAATGCCCCAAGCTCCCCTCTAGAAGGCCTAGCCCCCACCGAGCAATCCATCTGACGTGACATGACGACGTTAAAATCCCCTCCCACTATCAAACTATCCTGGACATGGGCCTTTGCCTTTTTCATAATCTCACGGGTATGTTTAACCTGGGACACATTAGTTATATACACATTCAGGAAAGTGAAAACAGAGTTATAAAGTTTGCAAACCAATAATAAATATCTGGCCAAAGGTTCAGCAATTTCCGTAATAAGTTGAAAAGGCACAGAGGATTTAACAAAGAAACAAACACCAGCTTTTTTGGCAGGGCTATTCGCATAAAAAGCTGTGTTAAACATGCGGTGCCACAGCCTAATATTGTCTTCGCATAGTAAATGAGATTCCTGGACAAACACTACATCCGCTTTGCTTCTAATAGCTTCAGCCCAAAAAAAGGAGCGTTTGGCCGGGGAGTTTAAGCCGTTTACATTCAACGACAATAGTTTAACACTCATGTCGGGTTATACTGGATACTTTCGGCACGTCTTAGGCTCACAGAGGGGGAGGACATCAGGGAGTACAGGTAGAAAGCAGGAAGAAGGGGAAGAAAGATAGGACACATAGAAACAACAGAACACAAATGTAAACACACAGGCAAGCAATGCTTGCTAAGTGGGGGGGGGGATACTCCTGGAGGTGGCCTCAAGGAGTCCCCAAACAGCAAGGCCAAACCAAACCGTACAAACAAACAGTCAGACCATGCCGGCCAGGGCTATGTGTGGGAAATCCCACCACAGCCACAGATCCAATACAGTCAAAGAGAAAAATAGTGACAGCCTCAACGAGCTGTCTCCCACTCCGGGTCTGCTCTCCTCGTGGGGGACGAACAATTAGCATACTTGTCAGATCCAACATCAGGGGATTTCAGAGGGCCCTCACGGCATGCAGTCAAGCCCCAGGACTTCAACGCTTTGTCCAACAGCTTCGGGGGTTGGAAGACGTGGCGGTCTCCTTTATATGTAAAGCGGACTTTCACTGGCGTTCCCCAGCTCTATGGGACTCCGGCTTCCCGAAGGATCCTACACATAGGTGCAAACTCCCGCCGTTTCGCTAGGGTTCCCACTGACAAATCCGGATAGGCAGCCAGGGAAGCAAATTGTTGTGGGAGCTCCGGACGGCGTCTGAGAGCAATCATAAACTGTTCCTTGAGAATGCAGTCCCTCATAGTGATTAACACATCTCGTGGGAGGGAGGAATTAACATGTGCGGGTCTGGGTATGCGATGCACCCATTCAACAACTACAGGACCAGGAGGGTGGTCTGGGAGGACAGCAGCTATGAAAGACTCAATCAATGTAGAAAGTTCAGAGTCAGGTACCTCCTCAGATATACCCCTTATTTTCAAGTTTTCTCGCCTGCTTTTATCCTCCAAGTCCCAGAGCTTGCTCTGATGTGCCTCCATTTGCCTCTCCATAGTGTCCACAGAGTCAGCTAAGTTGTTGTGCGCCGAGGCGAACTCCGCCATTTTCCGTTCCAGACGATCAGTCCTGTCTCCCAGGCTTCCCACCTCCCTCCTGAGATCAGCCAACATACCCTGCATGTCAGCATGGATCGCAGCCTGAATCGAGGATAGAAGCTTCCGCATCCTCCTCTCAGTGAGCGGAGCGTCCTCCGGTGCTATGTGCTCCACATCTTCCCCTGAGTCAGCGCGGGCATGTGAGGAGGGAGAATGAGACACTGCCATCAGCGCCATCTTGGAGCGGGGGGTGGCGGGTTCCTTATTAAAGAAATCTGATACCTTAGAGTTCCCCTGCTGGGATTTCGGCTGTCCCCTCGGCATCCTGGGTGTCAGGGGAGTCGACAGGTCAGTTTCTGTATAGCAGTGAGGCAGGCACCGGTCGTTCAGAGCCGCTTAACAATCTGTGGGTGCGGAGCTCCTGGCTTATGCGACCGACACCATGAGCTCTCAGGTCACGCCCTCTGTCTCCACCTTTTTGATATAATGCAGCTATTGTCTTTAAAAGTAACTACATTCCCCTTTTGCGCAAGCTTCTTTACAGACAGAAAATTGCTTTCAAGACTGGGAACATAGAGAACATCCTTTACTGGGATATTTCTGCTTTGTGTTGAGGAAACTGTACAGTGGAGGTAGTCATCTCCTACTCCTTCTGAAGTCATATATTGACCATTAGCTAAAATTACCTTTTCTGACTTGCTTTCATCAAGGTCAGTGAAGAATTCCTTATCATTTGTCATATGGCTACTAGCACCTGAGTCTATACACCATATATGCTTTGCAGATGAGCCAGTACTTGTATTAAATGCAACTTCAACACATGCAGGTTTTTCTTTTACAGCTGTTTTCACCTTTTGATCTCTGTTCTGCTTTTTAAATTGACTCGGCCCCTTTCACATCAGCGTTTTTTCGCTGATTGCGGCAGATTTACCTCATCTGCCGCCAAACGGTTGCACTTGCGGCACACTAGCGTCAAGCCCCATGCATTGTCTATGGGGCTTGCGGCACGTGCGGCAAGTGCGGTACTGCCGCAATTTGCCACTTGCGGCAGTTGCGGCTACACCGTTTTCTTTTTCACCCGCAACTGCCGCAAGTGCCGGATCGCGGCAATACCGCACTTGCCGCACCTGCCGCAAGGCCCAATGCAAGGCGCTTGCCGCAAGTGTGCCGCAAGTGCGATCGCTAGGCGGCAGATGCAGCAGATACGGTAAACCTGCTGGATCTGCCGCAATCAGCAAAAAACGCTGATGTGAAAGGGGCCTTATTCTTGCTTTCCAAACTCTGCAGTTTGCTTTAAGGTGGCCAGGCTTTTTACAGACAAAACATTCCCGAGTTTTAGATTGCTCTTATATTTAGGAAAGTCCTGTGTCCTTAATGGTTTTTCTGCTTTAGATTCATTACTGCTGCTTGGAAGGCCAGCTGGGGTGAGCTGACTGCTGGCAGAGATCCGGGACACTCTCAGGCAGGTGCCTGCTGCCTACACGGCGTTTCAGTCTACCTCTCCCCAGGCGCAGAATGAACAGTCTGACACAATGCTGAGTTTCAACCCGGTTTACTTGGCTTCTCTCGTCAGGCGTTTCAAGTTACAAGCCAGTACAGTGAAAATGATGGGAGTGATGGTGTACCACGGTCCGCGCTGCTCTGGGTTCAAATAACTCACCAAAGAGTCAGTCAGCTTTTCATCCTCTTTATTCCTCCTACGCGTTTCAGCGCCACACCCGGCGCCTTCCTCAGGGATATTACAATCATTATCACCAAGGGGGTTTTTATAGCCATTAGTCCTCATAAAAGGGGTGTCATTTGTTTACTGGTGATGTCATCCTCATCATCAAAAATGGGTGGAACCACCCATTTTGGCGCTATTTTTACATAAAACATCACATACAGCTCAAAATTGTTAAAAAAGTGCACAGTACCTCCATCAATTAACAGTCATTATTCTCCAGGTTAAATTTTTTGCGAAAATGAGCAAAATAGAAGCCATAGAACATAAAAAGATCGATCCATTCATTGCTGGTCCAAAAAAATATATATAGCACATTTTCTACTCTTGTTGGACTAGAACCTGGGGTCCTGAAAGATACAAGCGGAGCTCTATTGTTTTAATAGTGAGCGCCACCAGGAATTCTCATATTAGAGCTGTTCAAGTTAAGGGACTATATAGTTAAAAACAGCAATAAAAACAATAAATTACGAAGAGGAGGATAAGAAAACTATAAAAATATATATAGAACATAGAAAATTACCACATGTAATGCCACAGCAGCAGCACTATGTGCTGTAGTGCTGTGGCGACAACTCTTAATTTTAAGCATTAATAAGAGAGCAGGAGTTGAAACAAGCGAGAGTATATCATCCGTTACGTTTTTTTATTTATAGTGATAAAAGGCATTTGGTAAGAATATAGACACTGACAATGGACAATGCTAGCAGCACACAGCAATACAAAAGCAATGAAGTAGTTCGATTTTTGTGGTAAAGAGAATTACAAATGTTAACAAAACGGATACAGGACAGGTACATAAGGTTATATGCACGTAAAAAATGGGGGTAGCACAGTACCCTCAACACTCAGACTGCTGTTACAGGTATAAAAAACCAATAAACAATACAGAAATTATAGTTGATAGGGCATAAAGAGTCCACTCCCATAGAGGATTGTAACTGTCTGCTTATAATGAAACATAGTAAAGCTTCTACATGCTTCTTAAGGTACCGTCACACGGGGAGATATCGCCGGCGATGTTGCCGGCAACCGAGGGGCGTGGTCAGGTTGCGGCGACATCGCCAGCGAATTGCCGCGTGTGACAGGGCGATAATCAGGCGATGAATCGCCTGAGTCACATCGCCAGGTTTCCCAACAATGTTGGGAAACCTGGCGATGTTGCTCAGGCGATTCTGCCTGATCGCCCTGTGTAACGCGGCAACCCGCAATGTTACGGGCGATTCCGCCTATGTACAACATTGCGGGTTATCGCTTGCTGGGTTGCTGGGCGACCCAGCGAGCGATAGCCGCGGCAACTAGCCGGCGACATCGCCGGTAAGTTGCTCTGTGTGACAGCTCACCGGCGATGTTGTCAGGGATGCGCGCTCCCGCGATCCCCGGCAATATCGCCGGCGATATGTCCCTGTGTGACGGTACCTTTAGGGACATCACTGAAACACAGGGAGCCCTACATCATACTACACATTGCACATACCCATTAAAGTGCTGGTGCTGTTTAGCAAAGGGAGTACCCCTGAGTGTAGGAGAAAGATCCGCCCAACAGCTGTTTCATGGACCCGAAGGTCCACTTCCTCAGGGGACAAGGTAAGGAAAGAAAGAGGGTGCCAGGTCTCCCAGTCCAAGTTGTGTCATATATATATGTAGTAAAATAATTTTTTATTATAAATATCAAGAAATAAAAATATCTTTAAAAATTTTGGTATAGATTATAGGTAAAAGGATTAGTAAAACAACTGTGTATATATTCCTGAAAGGTGGCTCAACAGGAAGAAAAACGAGAAGAAATGCTCCATATCAACACCAGCATTTCTCCTCGTTTTTCTTCCTGTTGAGCCACCATTCAGGAATATATACACAGTTGTTTTACTAATCCTTTTACCTATAATCTATACCAAAATTTTTAAAGATATTTTTATTTCTTGATATTTATAATAAAAAATTCTTTTACTACATATATATATATATTTTTATAGTTTTCTTATCCTCCTCTTCGTAATTTATTGTTTTTATTGCTGTTTTTAACTATATAGTCCCTTAACTTGAACAGCTCTAATATGAGAATTCCTGGTGGCGCTCACTATTAAAACAATAGAGCTCTGCTTGTATCTTTCAGGACCCCAGGTTCTAGTCCAACAAGAGTAGAAAATGTGTTATTTATATTTTTTTGGACCAGCAATGAATGGATCGATCTTTTTATGTTCTATGGCTTCTATTTTGCTCATTTTCGAAAAATTTAACCTGGAGAATAATGACTGTTAATTGATGGAGGTACTGAGCACTTTTTTAAACAATTTTGAGCTGTATGTGATGTTTTATGTAAAAATAGCGCCAAAATGGGTGGTTCCACCCATTTTTGATGATGAGGATGACATCACCAGTAAACAAATGACACCCCTTTTATGAGGACTAATGGCTATAAAAAAACCCTTGGTGATAATGATTGTAATATCCCTGAGGAAGGCGCCGGGTGTGGCGCTGAAACGCGTAGGAGGAATAAAGAGGATGAAAAGCTGACTGACTCTTTGGTGAGTTATTTGAACCCGAAGCAGCGCGGACCGTGGTACACCATCACTCCCATCATTTTCTTGGATTATACCACTATCCAGTGGTAGGTGGAGGTCCTGCAGCAGCTTGGAACATTTGATTCCGAAACGCCTTCAAACCAGTTGTGAGGATCACAACTGGACCAGGTGAGCGGCTCCATAGCACCACCACACTACAACTAGTGTCACTAGTGATAGGGCACTATTGCGCCTCTTGTCCCCCTCCCCTTTATATTTTACAAGCCAGTACAGTGGCGGCTCCGATAGTCTTTAGCAGCTGGGATGACTCATCCAGGTCACCCCCTTTTGTGTTTCATTCCGTGGGCCTCTCTTCTCAGTGCTGCCTATTTTCCACCCTTCTGCACGCGCCTCCACACGCAAACCTCCGATCCAGTGGCCACGGGCCTTCATTGGACGAACGACCTGGTCCCCTGGCCATAGTATGGCGGCCTTCTCTTTGCTGTGCCTTAAGCTGGGCCACGGGACATGAAGACCCCGCGGTTTCGGGGTTAGAGCTTGGAACTTCCTTGCCACCTCAGAGCCGGTCCCCAGGTTCCTGCTCCATCCTTCAGCTTCCCGGCTAATTTGGGCGCACTGGTGGATTGCTCATTATCCGCGCCCCTAGAACTCCTTCTGTCTCTCTGCGGTCTATAGCCCTGGGTCCTGGAACAAGCCTCATGATGGCACAGTCACGTGGAATGGCCATTGCAGTTGATATCGTTCGTGTGTTGTGTCGTGTAAATTGGCAATGCGATGTGAAAACAACCTAACAACGATATTGCATGAAGATTGTGCAAGCCCTTCAACCGTACAATTTGTATAGGCGATCTGGCAGGATCGTGCTGTGTGACAGCGCAACTACGATTTGGAGCGCAACTTCCCCTATTCACTCAAATGTTAAATGGTCGTTCCCATACATACACAGCGTGGAAAAGGGGCGTACTACATCTTAGTTGCGTTGCCTGCCGATATCTCCCTGTGTGACATCTACTATGCGATCTTGGACAAGTGCCAAAAACGTGCGCGCTCCCGTGAGATCGTATGCAATATCGGAACGATATTGTGACGTGTAAAGCGGCCATAAGTGGGTTGAGAAAGAAGGGGGAGAAGGAAAGAAAAAAGGCGACAGAGGAAGAGAAGAGGTATCTCAGACAACAAAGTAAGATCAAACAAGAGATCATATCAAAGGAGGCTGTAAGCATACACAATATTACAATACATGCAACTGGGATACATCCAGGGTAAAACACTTTACATTAATATACAGTAAGATGGTCCACAACACTGCTGTACCCCATATGTTGCATATTTTATTGTACCTGCAGTTTATACACATTCCATATGAGATCTCAACTTCTCTTCTTCACTCTCATAATCTCCCCAGGATCAAATCCAGAGATGACAGGGTCAGGGCGAACATGTCCAGAGTCAAACTAAGTGAAAAGATAAAGACACACAGGTTAAAAGCGGACTATCCCATACGGATAAGGCATACAGCGGATTGGTCACTCAAAAGAGAACCACAATGTATATATTTTGCAAAAATGTTGATTGCTCTCAGTGTGAGAAACAAGATACAAATCTTGTAGTTGTGATACCTTTTAATGGCTAACAAAAATAAAATAAATGATGTTATAGGGCGAGCTTTCGAGACGACTCAGGTCTCTTCATCAGGCATGGTATGACAAGATATTGAATGAAACTCAAACTATACACATGCACAACTAAAATGATTGGACATTTGACTCAATAAACATTACAAAGGCTGGACATTTGGCAAAATAAACAAACAGCCTGGGAGATGATCTTCAATCAGGCAGGCCCAGTGGTCATAAAGTCTCTAGGACACTAAATTATAAGAAAACTTGGTGTCTAAGATTCCCATGTCTTTGAACAACATTGTTTAGACGTGGTAATGAGCCATAAAACCATCAGCAATGTTCAGCCCGTTCTGTATACAATTGAAGCTTCTAATTAGCTTGGATTCACAGACTCTTCTGTGTTTTTGGGATTTGAAATTACCTCTCAAAATTAAAACCTTCATATTGTCAATGTTATGTCCCTGGCCAGAAAAATGCTCCGCTACTGGAAAATTGATTTTTTTGTGTGTAATTGTGTGACGAGGAGACCTCATCCTTGCTCTTAGACGTTGTCCAGTCTCACCAACATAGAAAGAACCTACTGGGCAAATGGTGCACATAATTAAATATACCACATTGGAAGAGGAGCATGTGAAAGTCCCAGGAATCTTATAATCCTGCTGTGTGTTGGGGATCTGCATCCTGTCTCTGGTCTCTATGTGAGCACATGTCTTGCAGCTCTTCACATTGCACAGATAAGTTCCTTTTGGTGTATCCGAGGGCATCAAACTTCGGACCATGATGTTTCTTAAATTGGGAGGCTGCCTGTAGCACAGCAAGGGAGGGTCTTTGAATAATATTTTAAGTCGGTCATCCTTGTGTAGGATGTGATGAAGTTTCCTGGCAGTTTTCCTTAGTACCTCAAGCTGTGGGTTGTAGGTCACCACCAGGGGAACACGTTGGTTCTCTTCTTTTTCTCTGTATTGGAGTGCTTGACTTCTAGGGATCCTTGTGGCTTTAATGATCTGATTATGGAGGTGGGGTGGTAGCCCTGGTTTAAAAATGTCTTTTTTAGCTGGTTTAAGTGTTCATCCCTTTCCACTGGGTTGGAGCAAATACGGTTATATCTGAGGGCCTGGCTGTAGACAATGGATTTTTTGATGTGTTTCGGGTGGAAACTGTCCCATCTGAGGTATGTGGGACGATCAATCGGTTTCCGATATACTGTTGTTTGGAATGAACCATTTAGAATTTTTAAGGTGGTATCCAGAAAGTTGATTTCTGTTTTTGAGTGGTCAAGTGTCAGGTTTATGCTGGGATGAAATTGGTTGAACTTGTCATGGAATTTTAGAAGTTCATGTTCAGTCTCAGTCCAGATTAATAAGATGTCATCAATGAAACGGAAGTACGCCAAGGGTTTGATGGGGCAGGAGGCTAGAAAGTCATTTTCCAGTTTAGCCATGAAGAGGTTGGCATACTGGGGGGCCATTTTGCTTCCCATGCAAAAAATAAGAGGGTGGGGGACAAGAGGCGCAATAGTGCCCTATCACTAGTGACACTAGAAAGAATGATGCTGAGGAGCCACTCACCTGATTCAGTTGTGGGCCCCACAACTGGTTTGAAGGCGTTTTGAGAAGAATCTCTCAGCTGCTGCAGGTCCTCCACCAACTACTGACCAGTAGTGAAATTCAAGGAGATGATGGGAGTACAGGTGTGACACGGTCCGCACTGCTCCAATGTAAAAACTCACCAAAAGAGTCACAAAGTCATCAGTAGGTTTTATCTTTTTAATCCTCCTTTCTCCTATGCGTTTCGGCGCCCCATCTGGCACCTTCCTCAGGGATATTACAATAGACAGAACATTGGGGTTTTTTATAGCCCCAGAGCTTTACAAAAAGGGTGTTGTCTGTTTGCTAATGATGTCACAAATGGGAGTGTCACAGCCTTTTGCCGCTCTTTTCTCAAAAAACAAGAAATAGAACTCAAATATATCATAAACAACACTCAATGCCATCATAAAATTATAACCAAAGCCCACAGGATCTGATTTGCAAAAAATGATGTGTGGATTAGCAGAAAAAAGAGTGATGAGGATCAGATTACACATGATATAATACAGGCAGAAAAAAAAATTTTTCTCTAGTGTTCCACATGGGGCTAGAACCCTGGTCACTCGAGCATATACACATATATAACAAGGAGCTAGGTGCCAGACGCCACCTAGGTGATTTGCTGGTAAAGCTGTAAAAAATAAATAAGGGACTTTGATAGATCATTGTAGATATAAAGGTGGTTAAAGTCTATCTTAAAAAGCGCAGGGGTAAAAAATATATATATAGTAAAATAACTTTATTGGAAAAAAATATATTGATTAAAAAGAATATATTTTAAAAAAAGGGTATATAAATTAAAATTTTCCATTGTATAAAAAATGATTTAAAATATATTTTTCATTCTTTATAAAATCTATGATGATAAGAAATAAATATATATGTTTCTTGATTTTTCTAAAAAGCATATATCAGGAGAAACGTATACAACATGAAGAAAAAAGAATTTTTTGTATATAGTAAGCACATGTATACTATTCTTGATTTATAAGCTGAGAGGTGGCTCAGTGAAAAAGACAAAGTGTTATCACATTGTCTCCTCGGGTGCTATCCCCATCTAGAGCAAATTGCCATAAAAAAGGAAAGGACTGCAGAAATTTTATAATACACTTGATTAAATCTACAAGAGGTTCAATAGATGAGTAAAAAAACTTCTCTGTATTAATAGTAATAATAATTCTCCAAGACAGAGAATACCAGATGAATAAGAATAAAAAGTGCAAAATACTTAATGTATGTATATAATATATCTAAAGATAAAATGATATAAATAAAGTGCATTCCATATCGATGAATAAATAAAATAAATAAATTGGGTGAATTCCATATAAAAACTGAATTGGCAATTTAAAGTGCACAGTGCATTGTGTGTTTGTGGTAGGCCCGGACCTAATTATGCCGCGGTGTGAAAGGGGCCTTAGAGAGTATATAGAGGGAACCATAGGGATTTAATAAAGGAAGTGACGCACACACCCAGGGCTTGGGTACTCAGCTCTCAGGCGGTTTCAGTATCTTGGGATGTCACGGGTGGCTTGCCCAAGCCGTGGCCCTGGGGGTTAGTTAAATAAGGGGGGGTATTTACAGGGGATTATGTACAAAGTTTGTCTTCATGACACCACCTGCTGAGTCTGGTGATACCCACCGGCGCCACCACAGTCTTCGGGAGGTCGATGGTATTGAGGCTTAGATTAGTCCCACGCAGGCGGGACTGGACCACTGTGGCAGCGATACTGTAAGAAAACAGTTTATAATGGAAAGGATGCAGCAGAGTCGGGACTTCACTTCACCGGGTAACTTTACTGAAACTTCTCCAAAGTCATACAGTTCAGCAATACAAGAGATGGTATAATGGCAAATGCTCCGGAGCTGTAATTGGAATTTCTGGCTGTAGATGGATCCATTCTTGTGTACCTTTCTTGTGCCTTTCTTTCCTTGCCTCCCAGTGGCGGTGAAGTCTGATCTCTTAAAGATGATCTGACCTCCTGCTGCTTTTTGTTCCGTCTCCTTCCCTCCTGTGCAGTCTCCGGGACAGCCTTCTCTAAGCTATGCAATGGCCACTGCTCCTAGCTTCTGGCTCCCTTTACTTGAGTCACTCAGGAGACTGGGGCTGTATCTGTAATATCCCCGTTCGTCGGATTCTCTGTGAGCCGTATAGGAACTCACAGCTGCGGGCTCCAGTACCCAGTTTCCTTCTTTGAACTAGCTCACTGCTGAGCCTCAGTTCCTTGCTTCTATTCTCTGGGATCTTTACTTTTGCTTGGTCTGGACTCCTCATCCGAGGAGGCCCTCCTTGCTCCCTCTCAGGCTGGCTGCCTGACTCCAACTCTCCTCCAACTCATTCTACTGCTTCCTACCGACTAACTAGTTCCCCCTAGAGGCCACTATATACCCTCCCAGGGTCCCTCCCACCTACTATCCTAGTGTGTGGGTGTCAGCTCTAGGGTTTCACCTAGTGACCATAGTTCCAATTGCAGTGGGATGACTACACCACTTTTCTGGGTGCAGTACCCCTATTGTGGCACCTACACGGTGGGGCGCCACAGAAGTATATTAGAAAATAGCTTAGAATATAGGGATACATTAGATAGGGAGTTAGGAGGAATGTTGCTGGCCTTGGACTAACCCTTTTAAGTGAGAATAATAACCAAACAAGTCAATGTACAAAAATACAGTTTTGACATTTCAAAAGAAATATCAGTAACCAATATAGCCCCCATTCTTTTCAATTCTAGTCATAAGTATTCCATTCACAGATCATTAGCTATTTCGTACTCTGTTGACGATCAGGTTTTTCCGCAGGACCAAGCACAGCTGTCACACGCTTAGGCTGCCTTCACATTTGCGTTCCCCTCCGCAGCGTTCTGCAGAGGGGATCCGCAATGTGACCGCAGCACCGCAAGCCCCTATCTTTATAATGGGAGCGCATGGTGCTGCGCTTGACTGCGCATGACCGTGATGGTTTCTGCCTCTGTGATCACTGATGGAGCCATAAATTCCACTGGGCAGCACTGCGCTGGAAGATTGCAGGACAGAAGGTGAATGTATCTCTGCCTCCTCTCCTGCAGCGCTGATCGCTGCCCAGTGACATGTGAGATGTGAGCTCCATCGCAGAGGCAGAAGTAGGGCTGTGTATTGTGGCTCCACTGCCTGAATCTACTCCTGTCTACTCGCTGGCTGCAGAAAGAGAAACAGAATGCAACCAGAAACCATGACCCTTCCGAGTCAACAGTACAATCAACGCAGCCTCTCAGTACCCATGGATACTGGGATGCTGCCACTGCACCTCCCGTCCTGCCACATGCACCAGGAGTAAGATGGTAGGACCACCACTGCCTTGCTTGTGCCTCCACTCCTCCTCATGGCTAATTTGCATAGATTACAAATTAGCCATGTGGACAGCAACTAGCAGTGCTGGAGTCCTCATGGGGGCCCCCTCCCGCTCAGGGCCCCCGTTCAATGCACCGGCTGCACAATTGGTATGTCTGTCCCTGAGTGACTGTGTCACATCTTAGTCTGTTTGTCATGAATGACTACATTCTGGGTCACACTCTTGATACTATAGTGACTAGCATCTCAGCTGAATTACTCTGTAAGACGTGTAACAATTTGTGGCTTTTCAGAGTTAGTTGAATCTCTTTTTTGGCCCATTTTGTCTAAGGAAAACTATCTGCTTAATAATTCTGTACACCATAATAAAGGGTGATGATATACTTAGGCCACACCTTCCCTCATTACACAAATACACATCACCTGGTCTGCTTCATCCAATAAGCTTATCTCAATATATTGTTGTTGAGGCTCAGCGCTAAATCTCTAATTTTTGCTTTAAGAAAGGATACTTACAACATGCTTGTGCAACCCTTTATTGGGATGTTTATTTAATACTAGATGGTAGCCCAATTCTAACGCATCGGGTATTCTAGAATATAGATATAGAGATTGCATGGGAAGGTGGTGAGGGCTGAATTGGGAGGAACTTTGAAGAAGGAGCTGCGGGGAAAGGACGGCGTGGCAGGGGGGAGGAGGGAGGACAGAGCAGCAGGGGGGAGGAGGATGGAGGACAGAGTGGCAGGGGGGAGGAGGACGGAGGACGAAGCGGCGGGGTGGGGGAGGACGGAGCAGCACAGGCAGGGGGAGGACGGAGGATGGAGTGGCAGAGGGGAGGAGGACAAAGGAAGGAGGAGGAAGCGGTGGGGTGGGGGAGGATGGAGCGGCACAGGCAGGGGGAGGATGAAGCACAGAGCAGTGGGGGGTGGAGGACAGGATGAAGCGGCGGGGTGGGGGAGGACGGAGCAGCACAGGCAGGGGGAAGACGGAGGATAGAGTGGCGGAGGTGAGGAGGACAAAGGAAGGAGGAGGAAGCGTGGGGGTGGGGGAGGATGAAGTGGCACAGGCAGGGGGAGGACGGAGTGGCAGGGGGAGGACGAAGCACAGAGCGGCAGGGGGGAGGAAGATGTAGGATGAAGCGGCGGGGTGGGGGAGGACGGAGCAGCACAGGCAGGGGGAGGATGGAGGATAGAGTGGCGGAGGTGAGGAGGACAAAGGAAGGAGGAGGAAGCGGAGGGGTGGGGGAGGATGAAGTGGCACAGGCAGGGGGAGGATGGAGTGGCAGGGGGAGGACGAAGCACAGAGCGGTGGGGGGGAGGAGGATGTAGGATGAAGCGGCGGGGTGGGGAAGGATGGAGCGGCACAGGCAGGGGAAGGACAGAGCAGCAGGGGGAGGACAGAGCGGCAGGGGGAGGACAGAGCGGCAGGGGGAGAGGAGGATGGAGGACGAAGCAGCGGGGTGGGGGAGGCCAGAGCAGCACAGGCAGGGGGAGGACGGAGGATGGAGTGGCGGAGGGGAGGAGGACAAAGGAAGGAGGAGGAAGCGTGGGGTGGGGGGAGGATGGAGCGGCACAGGCAGGGGGAGGACGGAGCACAGAGTGGCAGGGGGGAGGAGGACAGAGGAAAAAGAGGTGGGTGGGGGTGGATGGAGCAGCACAGGCAGGGGGGAGGACGGAGGATGGAGTGGGGGAGGAGAGGAGGACAAAGGAAGGAGAAGGAAGTGGTGGGGTGGGGGAGGATGGAGTGGCACAGGCAGGGGGAGGACGGAGCACAGAGCGGCAGGGGGGAGGAGGACAGAGGACAAAGCAGCGGGTAGGGGAGGATGGAGCAGCACAGGCAGGGGGAGGACGGAGAATGGAGTGGCGGAGGGGAGGAGGACAAAGGAAGGAGGAGGAAGCAGTGGGGTGGGGGAGGATGGAGTGGCACAGACAGGGGGAGGGTGGAGCACAGAGTGGCGGGGGGGAGGAGGATGGAGGACAAAGCGGCGGGGGTGGGGGAGGCCAGAGCAGCACAGGCAGGGGGAGGACGGAGGATGGAGTGATGGGGGGAGGAGGATAAAGGAAGGAGGAGGAAGCAGTGGGATGGAGGAGGATAGAGCAGCACAGGCAGGGGAGGATGGAGCACAGAGTGGTGGGAAGAGGAGGACGAAGGACAAAGCGGCGGGGTGGGGGAGGATGGAGCAGCACAGGCAGGGGGAGAACGGAGTATGGAGTGGCGGAGAGGAAGAGGACAAAGGAAGGAGGAGGAAGCGGTGGAGGATGGAGCAGCACAGGCAGGGGGAGGACGGAGCACAGAGCGGTGGGAAGAGGAAGACGAAGGACAAAGCAGTGGGGTGGGGGAGGATGCAGCGGCACAGGCAGGGGGAGGATGAAGCGGCACGGGGAGGCCGGAGCACAGAGCTGTGGGGGAGAGGAGGATGGAGGATGAAGCGGTGGGGTGGGGGAAGCAGCACAGGCAGGGGGAGGATGGAGCGGCAGGGGGAGGACGGAGCACAAAGCGGCAGGGGAGAGGAGCATGGAGGACAAAGCGGCGGGGTGGGGGAGGCCGAAGCAGCAGAGGCAGGGGGAGGACGGAGGATGTAGTGTCGGAGTGGAGGCGGACAAAGGAAGGAAGAGGAAGCAGTGGGGTGGGGGAGAACGCAGCGGCAGGGGGAGGATGGAGCACAGAGCGGCGGGGGAGAGGAGGAAGGAGGACAAATTGGTGGGGTGTGGGAGGACAGAGCAGCCCAGGCAGGGAGAGGATGGAGGATGGGGAGGGGAGGAGGACAAAGGAAGGAGGAGGAAGTGGTGGAGGATGGAACGGCACAGGCAGGGGAGGACGGAGCACAGAGCGGTGGGAGGGGGAGGATGGAGCACTGTACGGCAGCTCAGTGGTTAGCAGAGTATACAGGGGCTCAGTGGTTAGCAGAGTGTACGGTGGCTGCATGTTTAGCACTGGGCGGTGGCTCAGTGGTTAGCACTGCGCGGTGGCTCAGTGGTTAGCACTGCGCAGTGGCTCAGTGGTTAGCACTGCGCGGTGGCTCAGTGGTTAGCACTGCGCGGTGGCTCAGTGGTTAGCACTGCGCAGTGGTTAGCACTGCGCGGTGGCTCAGTAGCTAGCACTGCACGGTGGCTCAGTGGTTAGCAGTGAGTGTGGTGGGCAGAGTGGTCAGCGCAGCAGCACGGTGGGCAGAGTGGTCAGCGCAGCAGCGCGGTGGGCAGAGTGGTCAGCACAGCAGCGTGGTGGGCAGAGTGATCAGCGTAGCTGTGCGGTGGCTCAGTGGTTAGCACTGCGCGATGGCTCAGTGGTTAGCACTGCGCGGTGGCTCAGTGGTTAGCACTGCGCAGTGGCTCAGTGGTTAGCACTGCGCAGTGGTTAGCACTGCGCAGTGGCTCAGTGGTTAGCACTGCGCAGTGGTTAGCACTGCGCGGTGGCTCAGTGGCTAGCACTGCGCGGTGGCTCAGTGGTTAGCAAAGTATGTTGGCTCAGTTTTTAGCACTGTACTGTGGCTCAGTGGTTAGCAGTGAGTGTGGTGGTCAGTGCAGCAGCGCAGTGGGCAGAGTGGTCAGCGCAGCAGCGCAGTGGTCAGAGTGGTCAGCGCAGCGGTGCGGTGGGCAAGTGACGGGGGTAGGATGGAGCAAGCAGGGCAGGACGGAGCCGGGGGGGCAGGATGGAGCCAGTGAAGCAGGATGGTGGTGGGGGGGCAGGATGGTGGGAAGGGGGCAGGATAGTGGTGGGGGTGCAGGATGGATGCAGGGGGGCAGGATGGATGCATGGGGGGGCAGGATGGATGCGGGGGAGCAGGATGGATGGGGCAGGATGGAGCCAGCGGGGCAGGATGGAGCCGGCAGGGCAGGATGGATTGCCGAGGGAGCAGGATGGATTGCGGGGGGGGGCAGGATGGATGCGGGGGGGCAAGATGGATGCAGGGGGGGGAAGATGGATGCAGGGGGGGGCAGGATGGTTACGGGGGGGAGCAGGATGGATGCGGGGAGGCACAATGGATGCGGGGGGGGCAGGATAAATGCGGGGGGGCAAGATGGATGCGGGGGGGGCAGGATGGATGCGGGGGGGCAGGATGGATTGCCGGGGGAGCAGGATGGATGCGGGGGGGCAGGATGGATGCTGGGGGGGCAGGATGGAGCCGGCGAGACAGGATGGATGCAGGGGGGCAGGATGGATGTGGGGGGAGAGCAGGATGGATGCGGGGAGAGCAGGATGGATGCGGGGAGAGCAGGATGGATGCGGGGGGGGGCAGGATGGATGCGGGGAGGCAGGATGGATGCGGGGGGCAGGATGGATGCAGGGGGGCGAGGATGGATGCAGGGGGGTAGGATGGATGCAGGGGGGCAGGATAGATGCAGGGGGGGCAGGATGGATGCGGGGGGGCAGGATAAATGCAGGGGGGCAGGATGGATGCGGGGGGGCAGGATGGATGCGGGGGGGGCAGGATGGAGGGGGGGGGCAGGATGGGTGCGGGGGGGCAGGATGGATGTGGGGGGTGTGGTGGCCAAGCCGAAGGGGAGAGCCACGAACTGGAAATGGTCGTCCCCAATCGCAAAGCGCAGGAATCGTTGGTGAGCTATAGCGATTGGGATGTGTAGGTATGCATCCTTGATGTCTATGGATGCCAAGAACTCCCCTTGAGACATCGAGGCTATCACAGAACGTAGAGATTCCATGCGGAAATGCCTCACTTTGACATGCTTGTTGAGAAGCTTTAGGTCCAGCACAGGGCGGACGGACCCGTCCTTTTTGGGTACGATGAAGAGATTTGAGTAAAATCCCTGAAACCGTTCCCTGTCGGGAACATGGACAATGACTCCTTCCCGCTTCAGAACCTCCAGCGCTTGGTGGAAAGCGTGGACCTTGGCGGGAGGGGGAGATGTCATGAAGAATCGGCTTGGGGGAACTGAGTTCAGTTCTATGAAGTAGCCGTGAGAGATAATATCTCGCACCCATTGGTCTAGGATGTCGGAAAGCCAAATGTCCCGAAAGTGGGACAATCTGCCCCGACTCTGGGAGCGGAGCTGGATCCGTGTGAGTCATGCAGAGGCTGTCTTGGACGGCTTCTGACTAGAGGACTTCTGCTGGTGAGAGAGCCAGGAAAAACCCTGGCCTCGGGCGGGCTGGGACTTCGTAGGTCCTGGAATGAACCGCGTCTGTAAACACAGAAAGGGCATTAAGAGACCAGGCCGCTGCAAAGGCGGGAGGGAACGCAGCGCCGACTGCGTCATAGATCGACTTGGTTAAAAGCTCAACCTGACGGTCTGCCGAGTCTTTTAAAGACGAGCTGTCGGCAATGGAAATTGTGGTTCTGGTAGTCAATCTGGCTACGGCTGGGTCCACCTTAAGCCCTAGGCTTTTGTACCGTGTCCGTAAAGTCAGGGTGATCAGCGAAGATGTTGGCAGGTCTCTTAGGATCCCTCAGCGAGACCTTGGCTCGCTGCTCAGACTGAATGTCAGGAGCAGGAAGGTGTAGAATGGCATTAATAATGGAGACAATATTGTCAGCCAGAGCGTCCCCTTCAAGGACCGATTCAGAGGCCACCTCTGAGCTAGAGGACGACGAGTCCTCTTCCTCACCCACCTCCAGAGGTTCCCTAGATTAAGATCTGGTCGGGGAGGGGGGGGAGGGTCTTGGCGTTGTCTTTTGGAGCTGGGCTCCCCAAGAGACGATGTGGGCCTGTTACGCCTAGTTGAAAGAGACGGACCCGGGACCGAGGAGGAACCCTCCAAATCCTGGTCTGGGTTCTGGCTAATGGCCTGAATGATGGACCTAGTCATGGAGGCTACAGATTGCGACATAGCTCGCGACACTGCCAGGGCCACTGAATCAGACAATGACTGAGATAAGACGTCAGTCCATTGAGGAGCCGGTGTTAGAACCGGGGGGAGCGGACGCCTGATCCCCAGAGGGGGTAGGGGCATCCACCTGGGGCCGGGTTCCGAGGATATCCAGGGACCCATTCTGCTCACAAGTCGTGCAGAGGGGATTGACACTCTGCTCAGGCAACGTGACTTTGCACACTGTACAGGTTGCATACAGTTTTGGAGCCTTATGGGACTTACTCTTGCTCTTAGAAGAAGACATAGTCTGACCCAATCCTGTGTAGAAAGTACCAAAAAGACAGTATAACAGAAAGGGAATGCCACAGAGGAGAACCCACACCAATGGTGTGGCTTACCGCCCATTCAATGGTATGAGTCCGGATCCCAAGTCTGAGTCTCCCAGCAGCAGCCGTATGCTGAAGAATCTGCCCAGAATGAGGCCAAAATGGCCCCCGCAGAGAGTGAGGGGGGAGTCAGAGAAGGGAGGGCCCGCAAAAACGCGGGAACTGTGGCCCCATGTGTGTACACAGGAGGGGGAGAGGCCAGAGGCCAAGCCCTGAGATGCTAGGGCTATTGTGAGCAAAGCCCGCCCCCCTGCTGCTGATAGACAAGCAGGGGCCGGAATCACGGCCTACGCCTCCGGCGAAGCCGGGGACTAAATTAGGAAGCCGCGGCTGGCCTGCGTGAGGGGTCCGGCGCGGAAGTCCCGCAAAAAACACCGCTAATGCGGGAACAAGGAGCCCCATGCCCTGAGCCCTATGCCCCATCCCCCTGCTGTGCAAAGACAGGCAGGGAGGGGATCGCTACTGGGCTTCTAGCAAGGCCCGAGGCCGATGCAGGGACAAAACTGCAGGTCCATCCCCGGATCCTGCAGTGGATGCGGGGGCCCCTATGTGCGCAGCACATACCTGAATCCCCAGAGGGGGAGAAGATTTGGGGCCAGCTCAGTACCTGAGGTAGAGCCTGCATCCATCGCCTGTGACTGCCAGGAGTTGAACTCCGTCACAGGGGGCCACACAGTGACTGTGTAACGGCCAGGGTACAGAGAACTGTAGACCCCTCAGTCGGCTTCCACCTCACCAGAGGCCCTTTGAAAGGGTATGGTGAGGGAGCACGGCATATGGGGCCGAAGGCCCATGCCGGGGGACCCCAATGGTCCCCTAAACTTCATCTGTAGCAGGAGCTTCAGTGTGGAGATGTGCCTCCAACGACACCAAAATACAAACTGACAGTATTCCTGCAGGGGGCGTATATGCTGCAGGGGAGAAGGAAGAGAAAATCTCTCCTATATTTGGTGTGACCTCCAGGGGGCAGCATATAACACCCAATGTCAGGGTCTCCCAGATTTGGACGACAAGGAAATTAGAAAAAATTGCTAGAACCTTAATGGTCACTTTACACGCGGCAACAGGAAGATAGAAACCGGCAGGTGTCGGAGACAATTGTACCTTTTACCTTCAAAACACCTTGCAGATACCTGAATTACACGCAGCCACTTCAAGGTGTTTTGAAGGTAAAAGGTACAATTGTCTCAGACACCTGCCGTTTTCCATCTACCTGTTGCAGCGTGTAAAGTGGCCATAAAGGGTAACTGTGCTTTTAAGGAACTTTTCAGAATAAGGTGTCTTGTGTGTGTCTAAATGATGAATACAACACCACTTTTCCCCTCTGCATGCTATATCTGCAGTTGGCAATACCCTGAAATCATAAAGTGCTATGGAATTAATGGCGCTATATAAATGAATAAATATTATATTATCTGGGGAGGAGATGAACTGCAGTGATTTCTACCATAGACAGTACAGCACAGAGAGGAATACCTGCTCTCATTCACTTTTAAATTCACATAGACAATATGCAGCATCATGGAGAACATTATACAGTAGAGCTGCACTGTCTTGCCAAACATCAAAGCTCGATTCTGATAGAAAAATATATTGCAGCACTCTACAAGGGTATGTGCGCATTGTCCGGAGGAGCTGCGTGTTGGACGCAGCTCCTCTATACCTGAGTGAGCCCGCGGGTGGCCAGAGCTGCCCAGTACTCACCATCTGCAGTGGGTGTGGGGTGGCTTCTCCCTGCGTGCACCCGATGGCAGCCGACTCCGCAGCATGAAATGAACATGTTGTGGAAGAGCAGAATACCGGTAACCTGCACCCCAGCTAAAAGAACCCTGCGGTCAGGTTTAGCATAGTGGCGATGGGATTTCTTAAAATCCCATCCCCTATGCTGATACTGTACTACGCAGCATTTTGGATGCAGCAGCAAGACGCTGTGTCCAAAGCGCTGCTTCTACTGACCATGAGTATGCAGTCTAATGGTGGGTTTACACACACAATTTATCTGTTCAATATTTGAACCAATCTCTGGTTGCCCGTGAAATCATGGATACATTGCTCCATGTTGTACACAGCCACAAAATGGAGCAATGTATCCATGATTTCACTGCAACCAGAGATTGGTTCAGATATTGAACAGATAAATTGGTGTGTGTAAACCCACCATAACAAGTGTTTCAGTCTCCCTCTGTCTGTTCCCCTCTCTGCTCCTCTCGTCTTCTTCACACTGAATATAGGATAACTAGCTGTGAGCCCGATGCAAATGCATCGGGATTCTAGAACGTGCATAAATTTGCTTATAATAGTTATAGCTGGTCTGAGTACTTTTTGGGGGGGTGTGAGTATTTTTTGTGGGTGGGGGTCCAATACTTTTTTGGGGGGGCCAATACTTTTTTTGGGGGGGTCCAATACTTTTATTGGGGGGGGGTCCAATACTTTTGGGGGGGTCCAATACTTTTTGGGGTTTTGGGGGGGTCCAATACTTTTTGGGGGGGTCCAATACTTTTTGGGTGGTGGTCCAATACTTTTTGGGTGGGTCCAATACTTTTTTGGGGGGGTCCAATACTTTTTTGGGGGGTCCAATACTTTTGGGGGGGTCCAATACTTTTTGGGGGGGTCCAATACTTTTTGGGGGGGCAATATTTGGGGGGGTCAATACTTTTGGGGGGGGTCCATACTTTTTGGGGGGGGTCCAATACTTTTTGGGGGGGTCAATACTTTTTGGGGGGGTCCAATACTTTTTGGGGGGGTCCAATACTTTTTGGGGGGGTCAATACTTTTTTGGGGGGTCCAATACTTTTTTGGGGGGTCCAATACTTTTTGGGGGGGGATACATTGCTCCATGTTGTACACAGCCACAAAATGGAGCAATGTATCCATGATTTCACTGCAACCAGAGATTGGTTCAGATATTGAACAGATAAATTGGTGTGTGTAAACCCACCATAACAAGTGTTTCAGTCTCCCTCTGTCTGTTCCCCTCTCTGCTCCTCTCGTCTTCTTCACACTGAATACAGGATAATGAGCTCCCTCACAACATCTGCAGTCCATCTGAGAAGGACAGACATGAGCTGATTTTTTAGTGAATGACAAGGTCAAGAGGCAGGGGAAAATAAGTATAACAAGTGGGAAAGGGAGTGGATTTCTCTGATAAGATGCATTACAAAGTTTATTATTGCCTGTACTATTGATTTACAGTTTGTTTAACGCACTGTGCCTTTTGAAAGTTATTCTAAAGTGTACTTATAAAAATTATCAATCACTAAGACGAAATTGTCTCTTTATGACCTCAGGAAAGGAAGACCATAGATTACCTCAGCTGCAGAGGATAAGTTCATCTGAGTTAAATGCCTCAGAAAACACAAAATTTCAGTACCTCAGCTAACAGCTTTCATAAATGATGCAAAGATAGTAAGTAGTAGACACGTCTCAATGCAAACTGTCCAGACTGGATTGCAAGAAGCTGGCCTTTATGGTACAACTAGTAAAAAGGCCCGATGCAATTGCATCGGGAGGGCGGTGAAATGAATTGTGTGTATACAGGCGGGTGAGTGGCTAGCAGAGTATATATGGGGCTCTGTGGGTAGCAGACTATACAGGCGGGTCTGTGGGTAGCAGAGTATACAGACTGCTCTGAGGGTAGCAGATTATACAGGCAGCTCTCTGGGTAGAAAAGTATACAGGCGGCTCTGTGGGTAGCAGAGTATACAGGCGGGTTTGTGGTTAGCAGATTATACAGGCGGCTCTGTGTGTAGCAGAGTATAGAGAAGGCTCTGTGGGTAGCAGAGTATAGAGGCGGCTGTGTGGGTAGCAGAATATAGAAACGGCTCTGTGGGTAGCAGAGAATACAGGCGGGTCTGTGGGTAGGAGAGTATACAGGCGGCTCTGTGGGTAGCAGAGTATAGAGGCGGCTCTGTGGGTAGCAGAGTATAGAGGCAGCTCTGTGGGTAGCAGAGTATACAGGCGGCTGTGTGGGTAGGAGAGTATACAGGCGGCTCTGTGGGTGTCAGAGTATAGAGGGGGCTCTGTGGATAGCAGAGTATGATGTGGCGGGAGGCTGGAGGAGTGAGGGGAGCAGAGGCTGGAGGGGTGAGGAGAGCAGAGGCTGGAGTGGTGAGGAGAGGTCCAGATGGAGGGGTGAGGAGAGGTCTGGCTGGAGGGGTGAGGAGAGATGCGGCTGGAGGGGTGACATCACCGCTCGGCGGCAGGACGTGGCTGCGTGCTGGGGCTGATCGCAGCCCCAGTCACATGGCATTGTCCTCTGCGGCGGGTTGGGTGATGCAGAGAGGGATCAGTTCTTGCCCTCAGGTCACACATGTGACCTGAGCGGAAGGAGCGGATTGGGCGGTGTGTGGTAAAGACAGGACGGTCATCCGATTGGTCTAGGACGCCAAGTCCTGGGCAATGGGATGGGCGTCCTGTGTGTACAACACAGCGCCCAATCCGCTTGCAGGGGCAGGCAATGGGAGTGAGCGGGGCGTGTCAGGCTTTGCAGACTGACACGGTCCGCTCACTCCCATTGGCTGTTGGCGGCCACAGGACGACGTCCCTGGCTCCTGGCACCCGGCCACAGCCCGTAGACCGCTACTCCACCAGCATGGCGACATTGAGAGCCCAGCGGTGAGAGAGTGGCGAGGGGCGGAAGGCTCCGGCGGCATCCGGGCAGCATGGACCTCGCGGAGGGCGCGAGGGCGGTGGCGATGGTGCGGGGCCGACGGTTGGCAGGATGGCAGCGGTGTCAGGTAGTGCGGCTGAGGATGGAGGAGGGTGAGAGGCTGGAGGAGGCTGTGAGGCTGGAGGAGGCTGTGAGGATGGGGAGGCTGTGAGGCTGGAGGAGGGTGAGAGGCTGGAGGAGGCTGTGAGGCTGGAGGAGGCGGTGAGGATGGGGAGGCTGTGAGGCTGGAGGAGGGTGTGAGGCTGGAGGAGGATGTGAGGCTGGAGGAGGTTGTGAGGATGGGGAGGCTGTGAGGCTGGAGGAGGCTGTGAGGCTGGAGGAGGCTGTGAGGATGGGGAGGCTGTGAGGCTGGAAGAGGCTGTGAGGCTGGAGGAGGCTGTGAGGATGGGGAGGCTGTGAGGCTGGAGGAGGCTGTGAGGCTGGAGGAGGCTGTGAGGATGGGGAGGCTATGAGGCTGGAGGAGGATGTGAGGTTGGAGAAGACTGTGAGGCTGGAGGAGGCAGTGAGGATGGGGAGGCTGTGAGGCTGGAGGAGGCAGTGAGGCTGGAGGAGGCTGTGAGGCTGGAGGAGGCTGTGAGGCTGGAGGAGGATGTGAGGCTGGAGGAGGCTGTGAGGCTGGAGGAGGCTGTGAGGATGGGGAGGCTGTGAGGCTGGAGGAGGCAGTGAGGCTGGAGGAGGCTGTGAGGCTGGAGGAGGATGTGAGGCTGGAGGAGGATGTGAGGGTGGAGGAGGATGTGAGGGTGGAGGAGGCTGTGAGGATGGGGAGGCTGTGAGGCTGGAGGAGGCTGTGAGGATGGGGAGGCTGTGAGGCTGTGAGGCTGGAGGAGGCTGTGAGGCTGGAGGAGGATGTGAGGCTGGAGGAGGCTGTGAGGATGGGGAGGCTGTGAGGCTGGAGGAGGCTGTGAGGCTGGAGGAGGCTGTGAGAATGGGGAGGCTGTGAGGCTGGAGGAGGCTGTGAGGCTGGAGGAGGCTGTGAGGCTGGAGGAGGATGTGAGGCTGGAGGAGGATGTGGAGGGTGGAGGAGGCTGTGAGGATGGGGAGGCTGTGAGGCTGGAGGAGGCTGTGAGGCTGTAGGAGGCTGTGAGGATGGGGAGGCTGTGAGGCTGGAGGAGGCTGTGAGGATGGGGAGGCTGTGAGGCTGGAGGAGGCTGTGAGGCTGGAGGAGGCTGTGAGGATGGGGAGGCTGTGAGGCTGGAGGAGGCTGTGAGGATGGGGAGGCTGTGAGGCTGGAGGAGGATGTGAGGCTGGAGGAGACTGTGAGGCTGGAGGAGACTGTGAGGCTGGAGGAGGGTGTGAGGCTGGAGGAGGCTGTGAGGATGGGGAGGCTGTGAGGCTGGAGGAGGCTGTGAGGCTGGAGGAGGCTGTGAGGCTGGAGGAGGCTGTGAGGATGGGGAGGCTGTGAGGCTGGAGGAGGGTGTGAGGCTGTAGGAGGCTGTGAGGATGGGCAGTCTGTGAGGCTGGAGGAGGCTGTAGGAGGCTGTGAGGATGGGGAGGCTGTGAGGCTGGAGGAGACTGTGAGGCTGGAGGAGGCTGTGAGGATGGGGAGTCTGGAGGAGGCTGTGAGGCTGGAGGAGGCTGTGAGGATGGGGAGGCTGTGAGGCTGGAGGAGGGTGTGAGGCTGTAGGAGGCTGTGAGGATGGGCAGGCTGTGAGGCTGGAGGAGGCTGTGAGGCTGGAGGAGGCTGTGAGGATGGGGAGGCTGTGAGGCTGGAGGAGGGTGTGAGGCTGTAGGAGGCTGTGAGGATGGGCAGGTTGTGAGGCTGTAGGAGGCTGTGAGGATGGGGAGGCTGTGAGGCTGGAGGAGACTGTGAGGCTGGAGGAGACTGAGGCTGGAGGAGGCAGTGAGGATGGGGAGGCTGTGAGGCTGGAGGAGACATTTACAGTACTGAGCATGCTCAGTACAGTAAAAGGTCTCCAAACAGGAAGGCAGGGGTTAAAAAAAAAAAAAAAGTTAATGCTCACCTCTCCCCGAGCCCCCGCCGTCTCCTGCCGTCTTCCTCCAATGTTCCGGTGGCTGCCGCAGGCTCCCAGTGTGTGCAGAGCTGTTCTAGTGCAGTTCAAGGACCTGCGGTGATGTCACAGTCACGTGACACCAGATTACCATGGAGTAACCTGGTGTCACGTGACTGTGACATCACCACAGGTCCTTGAACTGCAGTAGAAGAGCTCTGCACACACTGGGAGCCTGCGGCAGCCACCGGAAGCTTGGAGGAAAACGGCAGGAGACGGCGGGGGCTCGGGGAGAGGTGAGCATTAACTTTTTTTTTTTTTTTTACAGTAGTGCGGGTCTGCGGCTCGTGATGACGCTGCGCGTCATCACTCGCAGTCCCGCAAAGCATGTTGGGATTCGGCGACAACGCCCGAATTCCCAACTGCGGATTATATAAGTAGATTGCAGCAAAGTAGCCACTACTGAGGACTGCAAATAAGAAGAAATTTGTTTGGACCAAGCAACACATGGACTGGACATTACATAAGTGGAAAAATGTACTGTGGTCTGAGGAGTCAAAATATGAGATTTTGGTACCAACTATCCTGTAAGCGTGTTTTGTAGATGTGTGGAGCCCACTGTAAAGCATAGAGGGGGAGATATGGTTGTGTGGGGTTTTGCTAGTGAGCCTGTTGGTGATTTATTACTGAACTATTCATTTGCCTTTTGTGTATAAGTATGTGATTCTTCAAATATTCTGATAAACTTTGCCTGATGAAGAGACCCAAGAAGTCTTGAATGATTCTATTTATTCTTTTCAGTTAGCCATTAAAAAGTTATGAACACTTAAGGATTTCACAATCACCTGATCTAAACCAAATTGAGATAGTTTGGGACAAATTAGATGCAGAGGGCAGGCAAAGCAGCCAACAAGGTCTAAACTCCACTAGAAAGGCCTTAAACCGTTGAAAAGCCATTTAATGTGATACCTGATGAAACAGTATGGTGGCTAAGGCTGGTTTCACACTGCAGTTCTTTCCCTGATCAGGTTCGATCAGGTTTGTGTGCCAAAATCAGGAGTGAAACATGCAGGGAAAAAGTATAATTGAAAGATTGACACCTGATCTGGGTTTTGGAGACACTCCTGGTTTTGACACACAAACTGGATGGACACTGATCAGTGAAAAAACTGCAGTGTGAAACCAGCCTAAGAGGTTAACAGGACAGGAATCTTTATCAAAACTGAAGCAAGCAGCCTAGTAGGTGACACTGCTGGAATCAGAGTCTGAGCCTCTACATCAGGGGTCTCAAACTCCAGGCCTCGAGGGCCGCACACAGTGCAGGTTTTCTGCATTTCCATAGTATTTGACAGTTGGTAATCAAATGATCAACTGTCAAATTGAAAGGAAAGCCTGAAAACCTGGACTGTGTGCGGCCCTCGAGGCCTGGAGTTTGAGACCCCTGCTCTACATCATGCTGTTCTAAGATGAGGTAGCAAAAACTGGTAACTGATTCCCTTTAAATAATAATTCAGAGATGATGTAATTAGGATAATTACTTCATAAAGTGGTTTTCTGGAGGTATCACCTGCCACATTCCCCTAGAATGACTGGTACCTCCCTATGTGTTATGGGATAGTAGGGGAAACCTGTCAATCAAAGGGAGAGGGGCAGTGAATGGCTACAAGTACTGACCTCTCAGATTAGCACATCCTCTCCCTCAGTTGTGTTTCAGGTTGAAACATACAGCTACAATAATGGAGGCGGTCAACCAAACTATGCTCTACTGGGTTACATTACATGATGTCTAAAGTCACCTTTTTTACTCAGGAAACCTAGTTAGTTAGTTAGTACTTTTGCATTGAAAAAGGGCAACAATAATAACCAAACTGTGCTACCAGGTGTATTGCTGCCTATAGGATCCAACCAAATTCTTGCTTTAAACTTTGTTCTGGGAAGCATTATAATAAGTAAGATATTGGGAAAGTTACTGTCATGTGAATGAGTGTGAAAGACCTCAATGCACTATACACGAGCAACACACCACAAGATACAGACGCGACTTACCAATTTAATAAATCACACAAAGGGAAGCCAGATTTGAAAACAGATTTACAAAGTTTATATACAAATTAGGTAGATGCCCGGCATTATCAAAGTCAGCTGTGCAGGATCAATTATTCTGTACAGTACAGCTTTATATAAGACGCGTCTGAATATAAACCACATGCATGTCAGAAACATAGTGACAAAGCATTTACATTGTTAGAGTCATTAAAAGGGATGGTCAGGTTTCTATTATCTAGGTGTGAAGTATCAGAGGACAGTGATCTCATCTTATACTATGCACATACAGATTAGCGACCAACGACATATTGTAAAGGGAAGCCTTCATCAGAATAAAACATTGTGAACAAATCACATTGTTTGATATATATTTTTAAATATATTTAAATCAGTATTAAGAATAAAAAATAGAAATCTTGCCATTTTCAAATTTTTCACTAGGGCTTTTTTTACGCTTACATTAAAGCATATAATGAGTGTGTGCAAAAATTATGAAGGCAAAGATAAAAGGGTTAACTGACACCTATTATTGGTGGATCTTGTGTTACAGCTGGCACTGTAATGCTGGCTCTGATAGGAGAACTACACAAAACTGGTCTAAAAAGAGCCCCAGTGGACAGAGTGGAAAGAGCAAGATTTTCATTATAGTTTTTTTTTTTATAAAAATTAGCATTATATATATATCTCCATAGATATATCTACAGATGACAATTTTTATTACAGCACAAACAAAAACACAGAGAGAGAAAGTGAGAATGAATATTATATATATATATATATATATATATACATATATATTATATATATACATATATATATTTATATATATATATGCACACATATACGAGAGGCGTTCATTAAAGATTTCCCTGAACCTCTTCTATTGCAGTATGCTGAAACTGCATATCTGCAATGATATTCGTCTCTATAGGTTACTTGGCAATTAACAATTCTGAACTGATGACGGTAGCGGTTGCTGTAGTGGTGTTAGGTGATAATGGACCCAGTGGATTCAGAGCAGTCATCAACTTCCTTTACTTGGAAGGCTACACATCAAGGGAGACGCTTGATAAGATGAAAGAAGAGGTTTATGGTGACGATTCCCCATCAAATGATGTAGCCAAGAACTGGCACCGTCATGTCAAATGTGGTCGAACGTCAGTGGAAACTGCTCCAATTTTAGGGCACTTCCCATTCTACTATTGCTGGACACACCTTTCAAGCAATGGAATTTGATGACTGCTCTGTATTCCACCAGGTTCATTATATATGCTATATATAAATATATGTTATATACACACACACACACTGTATATATATATATATAATATATATTATATACATACATTGTTAAGGGATGCATACATGTCCCCTCTAAATTGTAATGTGCTGCAGAATATATTTGGCGCTATACAAATATAAATTATTATTATGCTTCATGAAAACCGGGTATAGGTGGTTTTCTGATGAAAGCTCTCCTTTAAAGACAATTTAGATAAATGAGGCCCTTTTGTGATTATCCGCCTTCCACCCCCTCGTCTTCACGTTCAGTGTGCGTTGCTGCACTTACGTCTTACTAGCCAATCGAGCCGGCAGCGGACCTGCACTTCTCCAAGTTTACGTCTTATTTTACCCCATTTTAGAGCCTCAGCATTACATGTCCTCTGCTGTTTCACACTTCCATAATAAAAATCCCTTTAAAAACGGTGTTACCAGCTGGCACTAAACTAATTCACTATACTTCACCTTTTACAAGGTTATAGCAGAAAAAAATAATTTCAATTATACAGTACTATATATAAAATGCCTTCAATCTGCTACCAAACCCCGTCCATAGACACCACTAGTGTTAGACCTCATTCAAGGGTCTGTAATATAGATGCAGAAGTGTTAGCCGATCACAGCTTTAATGACCCAAACCAAGTTGCAGCCATACTACAGATCCTAAATATGCGCCAGCATCGTGGCGGGCTGATGCTTTACATCCGCCCTCCTCCAGTGGAGATCATGTATAAGAGCTAGTGGTGTTATCCATGGCTACCAGATATTCTTACACCTAAGCCCTCTGGTGGCTATAGATAAGCTTCACTGCTACTTTTGTAAATTACAATCAATTAGTTCAAGTGGAAAGGAACATTTTTCTTTTCAAAACACACTACACATCCTAGAAAAAACATTGACATTAGGTGGCCTTATACAAGTTTGATCACACATCAGTGGATCCATTTTGTTTTACCATAAACCGCCCACCTAGGTCTATGGACTGTGCCCGTACTAAAAGGAACCTGTCATGTCACTATTTGCTTTTAAACCATTCTCAATGTTAGTTAGATCATGCAGTGTGCATCACTGACCTGGTTCAACAATAAAAAAAATCAATGTACGTATCATAAAAAAGCACTTTAGATGCTTGGGTGTTTGCATTAGGTACCTGCACAGTCAGTTATCGAGGTGGATACTTCAGCTGGAATCAATCACGTCAATCCACATTCAGTAATGCACTTTTGTAAAGGTTGTTAATATA